>OZ020480.1:33477284-33891939 GCA_963971345.1 Andrena flavipes
CTCACCGTTCGAAAATGAATTCAGACGTTATAGATAACATATTATTATTTCGATTGAACATGCAAAAGCTGGGAGGAGAGAAAGATGCAAACGCTTAAGAAATGAGGAAATTAGAAACTATATACAATAATTGAATGAGAGCTACGATGGATAAATTACTGATAGTATTATTACAACTTTGATATTGCCAGTACATTTAACGCTTTAAAATTACATTCTATTAATGAGAAAGTAGTATTTAATTTTTTACCTATTATCTAGATTCTAGGTCGTATCATATGAAATTGTAATTATAACACTACCAAGTATTTCGTACATTAATTATAATACAAAATGTAATAAAAATTTAAAACATGAAATCCAAACTTTTATTTGATATTCATAAACAAAGTACGTCTCAATGACTGTTGAAAACCGTTGCAAACGATACAATGTTTATACTGCGTATCAGTTGAAAGTCAAAAAGAACCGATATTATGACACCAAGAAAACCACTTATATTAAAGAACACTTTTCATGTTACAAGATAATGGTATGCATAATTATTTTACTTTTGGTTTTTTTCATAATGATTTTGTAAAAGATATGTTTACGCTCATATAGAATAATCTGCAACCGTAATACTGGCGATCTCAATTAGATACTCTAAATTCGATACGAGAATCCATTGCAGAACCGCCTTGGAACCGATATAGAACCGAAAAAATATCGGTTCTAGAACCGTAACCGAAACCGATATAGTCAGAATATCGGTTCTTTATAACAGTTATTCAGAATATCGGTTCTTCATAACTGTTTCAAGAACCGAAACCGATATAATAACTGTTTTCAATCCCTGGTTTCGGAACCGTAGTCACTATTGTCACCGTTATTGATCATCGCCATCGTCGTAGATTGTCGCTTCGCTGTTGTTGTTGTTATTTCGTAACAATGTGCCAAACTTATTCACCTACATAACGATGCATGTGCGCAAGCACTAGTGACGCAACGATCACCGAATCGTTCAATTTAAGATGTGTCTGGCCTCGCGAAGTTCCTCCACGATGGATGTGATTTCGTTATCGTGACCAGTGTGACCTGCCGCGCGCGATGCCACGAGCAATCCAAGTCTATCGACCAATTCGTTCGGAACGTCCCAGTACACGTAATCGATCGCGTTATCGGTGACCGTCTTCGATTCGTCGATGAGCAATCCTCCACTTTGTCGCGTGTCCGCGCCCTCACCCGTATGCCTACCATGAACGCGTCTGGCGCCCGATGTCCGCACACCACCGATTATAGCGGATATGATTTTCTTATACTTGTACCCCTTGTTACCCAGCGTGCGCTTGTTCGGCGAATGGTTTCGCTTATGCTCGTTCGTCGATAACAAGATGCGTCGGTACGAGTAAATATCCGCGTCCGTGTACATGCGAACGTTGGGTATTCGCATGAATAGCAGTTTGCACAAACCCCGAGTCCCCGCGTATCGCGTTCCGTTTACGCGAACGTCGCACAGTGGTCAAAAATCGAAAAAACCTGCCCAAAACCTCAAGATGACCTGCAATTTGTTTAAAAATGGGTATACTAAGGTTTTCGAGATCGCTGATTAAGAATCTGAAGTCAAAATTACTAAAAATAAAATGGCGGATCCAATATGGCGGACGCGCATATCAGAAAAGCATTAGATTTAATCTAAACTTGGTATCCTGGGGTTTTCGAGGTCGCTGATTACGAATATGAAGTCAAAATAAAAAAAAAACAAAATGGCGGACCTAATATGGCAGACGGCATATAAGAAAACATCAGATTTGGTCTAAACTTGATATCCTGGCGTTTTCGATGTCGCTCATTACGAATCTGAGGTCAAAATTTAAAAAAAAAAAAAAATGGCGGACCCAATATGGCCGACCGCATATCAGAAAAACATCAGATTTGGTCTAAACGTGGTATCAGCAGCCAACAGTTTGTACTTTGACGGCCTGTAAAAAGAAAGTTCAGATTTGTTGCACCTTGGGACTTAGTGGAACTTGTTCACAGAAGTGTAGAGCAGCGCTGTTCAAGGTCGCTCACGCGTGAGCCCGGGGTTCTCCCACTCTCGTCCCCGTTGCCAGGGATACCGCGCGACGCTAATCGCGAAGACGCTTGCCCGGCTGGCCCGTCGTGACAGCCTTCGTAGCGTCGCGCGATCTCCTTGACAACCGATGGCACGCTGGGCGAGAGAAAGATTGGAAGGGGAAGCAGGCGCGTGAGGGGCCCCTACGCTGGACAACGCTGGTGTAGAGAGTCTGAAAAAATTATTTCCAGCTGCTACTTTTTGCAACTTTGGATCGCATATCAAAAAAACATCAGATTTGGTCCAAACTTGATATCCTGGCGTTTTCTATGTCGCTGATTACGAATCTGAGGTCAAAATTTCAAAAAAACAAAATGGCGGATCCAATATGGCTGACGCGTGTAACATGCACCGTTAATAGAGGATGTAGAGTCGAGATGTGCAAACATAGTTATATTTCGCTTATTCGCTATCGATGCTATATAAATAAGGCTGCAGGGATCGCTGGGACAGTCGATGGGACTCCGATAGTCAACAAAGTTTGTTATAATCGCGTTTACTTTCTTTTATATGTAAGTGCATAACTCAATAATACTTACTTCAATTTTATCGTTAAAAACACATTGTAATCAACTTCATTTTATACAACTGAGGTAAGACCAAAGATCTTATTGTTACATTTTAAATAAATCAGTTAATTCCCAAAAGAAACTTGATAATTAACAAATCCCTCCCTTGATTAACAAATTAGTCTAGATTAATCATTGGGTGGTGGGCGTTAGAGGTCGTGTATTCGACCTGACGAGCTACCCTCAGTGACGAACCAGTTAAAATTGTCATTTCAAATATTCCCGCCATTATTCACAAAGCTTCCATTACACAAGACGTGACACGCGCATATCAAAAAAACATCAGATTTGGTTTAAGCTTGGTATCAGCAGTCGACAGCCTTCACAAGTGGTCAAAATGGGCTATTCATCTGGACAGAACTATTTCCCCTTCATCTATGGAACCGAATGGAGTAATTCGACTAAATATACGTTTATTTGATGAAAATCGAATATAGAAAAGTGGGATTGGGATGAACGCGCGATAGAAATTAAAATCAGTTCAATTTTATAAAATATATTTATAGAAGTAATAAGGACAGTACTTCTGGTGGCAGGTCCTTCTTCGCAACCGGAGGAAGTGGCCTCATACTACCCATAGGACAAATGTCGGAAGATGCACAAGAAGCAAGGCATAAAGAATTACGAGCATTTCGCGAGTACCACACTCAAAAAATTTCTCGGCAAGCCATCAATGAAGATCTCCTACACAGCCTCTTAGTATCCTCAGACCCTCTGATTTCAAGTCTGAGGCCACTTCCTCCGGTTGCGAAGAAAGACCTGCCACCAGAAGTACTGTCCTTATTACTTCTATAAATATATTTTATAAAATTGAACTGATTTTAATTTCTATCGCGCGTTCATCCCAATCCCACTTTTCTATATTCGATTTTCATCAAATAAACGTATATTTAGTCGAATTACTCCATTCGGTTCCATAGATGAAGGGGAAATAGTTCTGTCCAGATGAATAGCCTATTTTGACCACTTGTGAAGGCTGTCGACTGCTGATACCAAGCTTAAACCAAATCTGATGTTTTTCTGATATGCGGTCGGCCATATTGTTCCGCCATTTTGTTTTTTTTTGCAATTTTGACCTCAGATTCGTAATCAGCGACATCGAAAACGCCAGGATATCAAGTTTAGACCAAATCTGATGTTTTCTTATATGCCGTCTGCCATATTAGGTCCGCCAATTTGTTTTTTGTAATTTTGACCTCATATTCGTAATCAGCGACCTCGAAAACTCCAGGATACCAAGTTTAGATTAAATCTAATGCTTTTCTGATATGCGCGTCCGCCATATTGGATCCGCCATTTTATTTTTAGCAATTTTGACTTCAGATTCTTAATCAGCGACCTCGAAAACCTTAGTATACCCATTTTTAAACAAATCACAGGTCATCTTGAGGTTTTGGGCAGGTTTTTTCGATTTTTGTCCACTGTGCGTCGTCGCCGTCCTCGTCGATGGTGAGTACGGAATCATCAATCATGAGGTCTTCGTCGGACCCCAAATATACGCCGTACACGTTGTCGATTCATTTCCTGGTATCGGTAAATAACATTCGCAGGTTTTCTCCCAACAAGGGGCTTTTGGCGTTCCGTATATATACTTCGATATCATTGACGGGTTTGCGCAGCGAATGCAAATCATGAACCTTTGCTAACGATTGAATTTTTTCATTGTCGTCGTCGTCGTCGTCGTGATCATTAGAATCTGGAAGGTTATTCGGACGTTCCTTGGATGTGGACGGAGTCACGGGTTGAAGTCTCTTCAATGATTGTTGTTGTTGATCGTATTCGTGTTTCCTCTTCACTGGTCGCGATCGATGCGCTGAGCATGTTTTTAACGCGGACGCGTTCTCGATCAATCGTTTCAGCGGTTTGACGATAGGACGCGTGCTCGCCTCTACAGTCGCTTCCGTAATCATTTTTCCAATTTTCAAGGCCAAGCACTTTTTACGTATAACGTCACTAACTTTGGCGATTTCCACCTTCGTGTTCACGTCTCGGCGTTTCGTCCCTTTTTGATGTTTCGTGCCTTTCTGATGTTTCGTTCCTTTTCCTCCATGATGTCGATGATGGTTTATATTCTGCCAAAGGCTGTTTACGGTTCGGGGAATTGACTCCGTCTAACGGTTGGATTTATCTTTTCATCTGGCGCCTCGCTTTTTCGCCTTCCTGGAGTATACCCCTTGTCAGTCTGCCTAGTCTAATGTCGCAGCCGGTAAAAAAATTTGCAAAGGATGCAAATCTTTAGTAGCCAACCCGGTGTCCTGCAATACATGCACAACCATCGCGCATCCTGCGTGCCTTGGCCGCACTGGCCATCCATGGAATCATGACAAGTTGCTGGACTGTATCATGCCTTCCGGGACATCTGCAGGTTCGCCTAATGCAGCTGGTTCGGCAGCGGAGGAGTCGGGTTCTCTAGAGGTCGTCAACTCCAACGTTTCAAATCGAGCTCCTCTATTAGAAATGCAACGGCTATTCAGAGCGGAATTTTCGAACTGGCAGGGCAACTTCAGAAGAGAGTACAGAGAGGAATTCGTTACTTTAAAAAGAGAAATGATCCGCGAGTATAAAGCGGATTTCAATAAGATCAGTTCGTCCATTGGTGTCTTGGCGGGGCGGGTGGATGTCATCGAGTCTAGGCTCAACGAACTGGGCAATGGGGCATCATCCAATGGTGCTGAGACGATCGAGGCTGCGGTCGTGGAGGTGTACGGCAGGAAGAGCAGGGAAAATAACATAATGCTCTTTAAGGCTGCTGTCTCAGCGGGCTTTGAATATGTGCGTACGCTCACACAAGCTAGGAAAAGCGTGTACGTATACGCGATGTAATAAACAATCCGTTTCAACCAACTTACGTCGTGGAATCGGCAAGAAGGAAGCTTTTGCGGGTATAGTTGCCTCCAGTAGACATCCGTGTAGACGGGTCTGGTGCGTTTGAACGCTAATAAGCACCGTACGTTGAAATAATAATGAATTTATGACTCGAAAAGTGACAGAATGAGGCTTCAAGGCTTCTCCGTTGGTGGCGCTAATGTACTCGAGACTCATTCTGTCACTTTTCGAGTCATAAATTCATTATTATTTCAACGTACGGTGCTTATTAGCGTTAAAACGCACCAGACCCGTCTGCACGGATGTCTACTGGAGGCAACTATACCCGCAAAAAAATTTGGGTATCTACGACCTCCCGTGCAATTGATCTACTATTTCAGAGGCGGTACAACGATCACGTACAATCACAATCGTTTTCAACGTTCCGTCGAGATGAATTGCGGTCACTTATGGGGGTAATTCAGGGGGTGATTGCAAACTTTTTCCCTTGCGAAAATTCTCTCCGAGGTTTCGTTAGCGAGATATTAATAAAAAAACACCGACCAATCAGAGCGCGAGTCTGACGGCCGAGTTCCCGCGCTGACGTGGCTACGCGCCGAACTGCGACTGCGAACAAGCAACTCGGTATGCATCGAAGAAAATTTCGTAGAATGGCAAATGAAAAAGACGTAACAGTAAAATCGAACATGTTGTCATGGTTTGTTTGTTATTTAAAGGGAATAATGAATAAAGGATAAATGGATGGAAATCACGTGTAACGTAAAAAGACGAATACAGAGTTTTCTTTTTTTTTTTAGAAGATTCGAAAATAATAATTATTTGAAGTGGGAGGATAAGGAATACGTAAATTTCCTTGTGTTAATAACTTAGCTACGAAAAGATAATGTAACAGGAAATTAACGAAAAGTGATCGTAGGTCGTTATTGTGATAAAAATTCGTAATTCAATAACGGTTAGCACTGTTGCTGATAACGAATAAGTCTGTTTAAAGGCCCGAACGTCCCACTATTTTTCGCGCGGTATTATTTCAAGTCTCCATCATAAATCAGGTCTCTGAAGATAGCACCCCCAAATTCAATTTTTTGAAACAAAAAAAAAGACCGCATTCGTTTGTCCATCGTTTGCCCACGTTTGCCCATCCAAAATTTTCGTTTGCCCACCCTTCAAAAAGAAAAAATATATACAAAAAAAAAATTTTCATCAGCACCCCCATGAAAAGTTTTTAATAATTTGAAAATCGGTAATGATTGTCCATTGTATGCCCACGTTTGCCCACCCAAAATTTTCGTTTTCCCACCCTTCAAAAAAAGTTATGAACAAATTAAATATTTTATCTTCAGCACCGACCATAAACAATTTTGAATATTTTAATAGTAGGATACGATTGTACACGATCTGGCCACGTTTGTCCACCCAATGATTTCGTTTGCCCACCCTCCAGAATCGATTTAAAAAATAAAAACCGCGAAAAGAAGGGTACTAGAGGACGCGATCACGTTAGAGTTCGATTCTTTTCGAATAAATTATCAAAATCGTCCTTTCGACAATGCAATCCGTTAGTATAGATGTCAGAGAGATTTGTCCATCTAATAATTTCGTTTGCCCACCCTCCAGAATCGAATTAAACAAAAAATCTGCGAAAAGAAGGGTCCCCGAAGACGCGATCACGATAAAGTTTGATTTTTTACGAATAAATTATCAAAATCATTCTTTCGACGATGCAGTCCGTTAATATAGATGTCAAAGAGATATGCTTATCTAATAAGTTCATTTGCCCACCTTCCAGAACCGAATTGAAAAATGAAAACCGCGATAGGAAGGCTACTGGTGTAGGCGATCGCGTTAAAGTTCGTTTTTTTTTTTTTTTTTTTTTTTTTTTTTGAAAATATTATCAAAATCATTTGTTCTTACGGGAAAGGTTTAAGATGTTTTCTGGTATATAATCCAAAAAAATTGCACCCACTTCTTTCCGTCACTTTATTCAAACGACACTTCAATTTGTAGACCTCATCGAATACTTTACACTTTTCACACATCTGCAGCATGTGCAGAATAACACCAAACTTTTTGTTTTTCTAGGCACTGTTCACTAATTACCACATTGCAATCTCAGAATGGAAAATAATATAATATTCTCACAGTTACTTCACAAACCGTTAATGAACGCGCGATCTTGCAAGAGCTGTGGCCGAACTCTGAAGACTGACTGACTTTCGTGCGTGGTTGGAAAGAATTGGAGAGTATCGCAGACATCTGTTTACGTTTCAGCGGTGACACTTGACGACGCGACCCTTAGGGAGTTAGCGTTACGTGCTGTCAGCGAAACACAGTAACTACGCATTTATAAACATTTCTGATAAGTTGTCACCAAATACACTAAACTCTTACGTTAAAAACAATTGGTGGAATTTGCTAACAACTTTGAAAAACATTTCAAAATTGCAGTGGAAGAAGCAGAAAAATAAATATTGGATAGCATTAATGTTTCTAATAAAAATAATACTAGAATTTAAGAATTCTAGCCTTACAATAATCCAAATACAATAACTAATATACTGCCGCAATTATATTTTGATGTTACATTATCTAAGGAGGAATGGATAAATATTAATCAGAGACAATGACCACCTTTTAGTGGAATTTTGATCAAAATCTTTGTCCACCTTTAAAAAAAAACTTCGAGAATGAATGCTTTATATTAATTACTCATTACATTTTGAAAGAAATTTGACGTTCCACTATTCGTCCACAAACATCGACAAAAAGTTTTTTATTGTCTTGAGGTAGGAGACGTGAGACAAGTAATTAATTACGCGTCTTATTAAAACTCAACAAAGAAGATTGTTCATTTGAGAAGATAACACACAATAAAACTTCTCTGGTGAACAATGTCGACCGGGCAAAGAGCACAACCGATCAAGATGCTTACTTCTAGCCGTATGCCTCGTTAAAGGTCGCGTTCCTTCCGAAGCCGAAGGAAACGCGTCACGCTTGCAAAAATCTGAAAAAAAACCCAGTCCTGAGACAGGGAAGATTTTATCACCTAGCAAAATCCAGCGGCCCACGAAACCTTCAGTTGAACTTTATTACCCTACCTGGTCGCCTTATGCTCCGCTCGAAATTCGACGCTACGCACGCTACAATCTACCCTGTTCGTGCATATAGGAAAAGCAGAACTAGCTGGTTATAAAAACTAGCCGGAATAATCGGACAGAGTGTTTCGTCAGGGTCGTCGTTATGGCGGTACTGCCCCGCGAGTTGACCGTGGCCAACGGTACACGCGCGTAAGGATGGTTACCAAATGTACCACCCGCCGACAGAGCAATATATCGCTTAAGGGTGCCGTCTCAAGTTTGTTATGGTCCGAATAGTAAACAAAGCGTCCGAAGCGTCCCCAGTAAAGAGACGGACCCTAATGAAACTAATGCGGTCGGTAAAAAGAAGTTGTACAGAGGTGACATCTCCAGGTACTCTATGTAGACGAATTTTTTGACGCATAGTTGCCACATTTTCTGTTCTCCCTGTCTCCGCCGCGCTGTTGCCACAGCTCCTTCTACTGATGAGAAGTCTTGGAGGAATACGGCACGAGAGCTGCGTCTAGGCGGGGATCAGCGGCCTTCAACTACAGCTGATGGAGGGGGTAACACCTACAGGAGCGGTGGTTATGTGTGCGTGACTGACGCGCTGTTCGGCACACATAACCACCGCTCCTGTAGGCGTTTTCTCCTGCATCAGCTGTAGATGTAGCGCGTCCGATTGCTGTGTCTAGCATCAAAGCCTCGCTGAAAGTAAAGGAGGATAGCAATAATGAAAGATAGAGAGGTGGGGTAGTGAAGTTAGGAAACATGTTACTGAAACAATACTAATTTGCGTATCAATAGTTTTTATTTATATGTAGAAGGATGTAATATTTTGTACAATCAATGTGCAATTTCAAAGCATACAATTTGAATAAGGTACATCACCCAAGTGTAACACGCCGATCGTAATGAAATCTAAAATGCTATAACTCTTCTAAAAATATATGACGCTTTCTTTTCTATCTAACTATACATCAAATTAACTTTTTTATTAACAAGATGGACATAAGTATATTTCAATTTAATACTTTTGTACATGCTTTTCTTCGGAATTGTTATTCACAATTGTAAAAATTTATCAATATAAACTAGAGATCAGTACTAACAATACGTATATTTTGGAATGTCTCATAAACAATTTTATTCAGCTACGATCCCCTGTTTGTTTGTATGTTTGATTGAAATCTGGAAACTCAATTTTAATCAACTTCCAACCATCCAATTGTCTTGAAATTTTGCAGGGGTGCGTAGTTTGGATGACAATACAAAATTATGAAAAAAAAACCCAAGGGGGTGAAAAAATTACCTAGTCACCAATAAATAATAATCCATAACCACAAATCCAAATCAACCACTCGCGTTCTTTACAAACTTTTAGCACTGTATGATTCAAGCAAACTGTTAAACTGCATACAGCAATAAAAGATATTTGTACAGATGTTTGAATTATGAAATATAAATCCACGAACACTAAAAACTAGAAAATAAAAAATTCTAATAAACGATTTTATTAAAAATGCATTACATACTAAAAAATAATTATTTTCTTATACTACAATTTCGATGGTTTATTATTCACTTTAAATAAAATCGTGGGGCAAGATATCTCGTAATAAATTCATTTCGACACTTGATGCTGTACTAAATTGATTCATATTCTAATATGAAATATCCTGCTCCGCGTTTTTATTTAAAGTTAAAAACCACCATCAAAATTGTAGTACAAGAATAGAAGTATTTTTTAGTTGTTAGTGCCTTTTTGACAAAACCGTTTAACCGAACATTTTTTTATATTTGACAAAACCGTTTAACCGAACATTTATATATTCTTTTTGTCTCTGATCAAGTTACAGTTATCACAATAAATCAATCCAACTTCATTGGAGAATAGAAATTGAGGCATTTGATGGAAAAAGGGCACATAGGCTTATGTGCCCTTTTTCCGTAAATCGTTTAAATCGACTCACATATATGTTATATATATATAATATATCAAGGACATTTCTTCTCCCGCGTTTAAAGTAGCTAGTTTTGTTACGTTTTGTTATGTAGCGTGATCAACATGCAGCTACATGGTCGCTGAGCGGTCGCGCTACCGCGCTGTCTATTATCGAGTCGTGCAATACGTTTTATTTTGTGTAAGCGATGAACTATGGAAACTGAGGTGAGTATCGAATCCGCAAGGAAAGTAATAGTTTTGGAAAAATTTAACAAAAATTACGTATTTAACTTCTATAAACATACTTACTTAAAACATTACATTTTTTGTTTATTTTTGTGATTCATTTTGTATTTTTATTTAAACAAAGTATAAAACATGTGTAACTAAGTAAGTAAACAACATTATATTTAAATAAATAAATAAAGAAGCAATTTTCTACGAATTTACCACTTTTATGGAAAAAGGGCACATAAATCACTTGCATAAAACTATTAAATAAAGACACATACCATTTTCAAATCATGACTTCTGTTTACGAAACGTTTCAAGGATATGGTACTACATCCTTGAAAAAAAAATGGATTTAATTGCATTACTTTTCACTAAGTTATACTATAATGAAAACTTTGAAATCGATTTACTCGAAATGGCATTTTGGCGTATGTGCCCTTTTTCCATCAAATGCCTCAATTCGACATTCTAGCTTTCACCCCCTTGAAATGGACAATTACAGATAAAAAAGTGTATATTTTTCGAAGAATATAGTATTGTCTAGTTAGCGGCTTGGTTTAGATTTTAAGGGAACAAGAAAATTGGAAAGGATTAAATATTGAAGTGAAATCAAGTAAATCAAAAGATATACAAGTGGACAATGATGAAAATATACAAAATCGAAGTCCAACCGCAGATGTAGAAAAAAACAATACATTGAATGTAATACAAAAGCCCTTAACCAACAAAAAAAATACTCCTAGAGGGAAATATTTAACTCCATGTCCAGACATTCACCTCACATATGACAGACCATTAAGGAAAAGAAGAAATTAAATATTAAGGAATGGAAACAACTGTAATTTGGTTAATCTTAATGGCGAAAAAATATATATTCAAAATACGTGTGCATTCGACTCATTGGTTGAAGTATTCACCAGTGCGTATTGCAACTATAGCACATTCAAAAACTGGATCGATGAAAATTCAGAGAATATATTTTTTATGTTCGTCAAAAAATACGCTATGGAGAATATTAATAACTCCGTGTATGAAGAGCGAGGAGCAATTTTGTGTACAATATTTGAAATTCGCAATAATATTGCAGATTGTACTACAAATTCCAATTCGCTATTTTCGAAACTTGTAACAGATGTTTACAGTGTCAAAGAAAATAGAATCTGCGGCAAATGTGAAATATATACGAGAAAATTGTTTGTAGTAGATATAATTACGACAAACAAAACTGAAGATTTTAAACAAGATTTTCTTAATTTTGTTGCGCAATTCTTCAGTAAACAAACAGTCGCGTGTAAAACACGTCGATCAGCAGTGCAATTAAAGAGAGAGGCAAAATCATATGTGGTTATAGACCCCGAAACCTTTTTGCAACAAAATAAAATTAAATATCCGGATGGAATAGTTTTAAACAGCATCCCAGAAAGACTTCAAATTGAAGATGCCAAATACGTTTTAAGTGGCATCGTATGTTATAGGCCAAACCATTTTACAGCTTACTGCCGTAATACAGCAGGAATATATACATTACACAATGACATTAGTCAAAAGTTGCGGACAATTACAAATCCACAAAGGGTAAAAATAAATCCGTCCTCAATAATATTTATAAAAATATAAAAATTCTGATAATATTATAATTAAACAGAATATATGGTCAGGTATTTCAGAATAATACAACTATTGAATTGGTGCGGCGTCGACAGTGGTGTAAAGTGGTGGACCACTGACTGCGTCACAATTATTAGCGCTAGAACTTTTCCTCACGGATCATGCGATCACGCGAGAGGATCGACGCCGCCGTAAATTTTCCAAAAAAGGGACGAAGGGAATAATAAATTTGATCGGTATGGCATCGACAGCGGTATAAAGTGGAAGACCACTAACTGCGTCACAGTTATTAGCAATAGGACATTTCCTCGCGGATCATGCAATCACGCGAGAGGATCGACGCCGCCGTAACTTTCCCAAAAAAGAGACGAAGAAAATAATAAATTTAATTCACCCTTTAATTTTTTTAAATACATTTCTAAGTTCATAAGAGCAGACAGACAGAAGCCAGATAGATAGTGTTGCTTTATAAAGATCCAACTGACGCGCTGCGCCTCATTGTTTCCTCTATAGGTAGGGTAAACGCACCAATAAATGAACACTTAAGGCTAGTGAATAAACAATATTATAAAATTATGTTTGCAGCGCGATTGATGTCACGTTGTTCACGCGTAACCACGATGAGACTCGACCTCTGAGTGTCGAGTCAACGGAAGTCGTAAATCTCCGTTACGATTTTTATCGACACCGGAATTACGCGGATCCCTACTCGATTTACTGAAGTAGGGCTGATTGAAATGAAAGAGACGATAGGAAAACAATAATAATGGAATTATATTGACAAACAAAACATTAAACTGATGGTACAAGTAAAAGGAATTATGTTAAACGGTGACTTCACACCGCGGAATACAGTTTTTGATCTTTTCGGTTGGATGTTTTCGTGGTGAACTGACGGTTCGGAAGTCTTCCATCGGAGAGGTAAGTTCGGATTTTTTGTGATTGGTTAGATGGCGGAGTGGGCGGTCACAAATTATTATTTTCTATTGGCGATAAGTTTGAACTCGAGGAACCGCCCTTACATTTTCGAGGGCGTCGTGGTGGAGGAAAGGTTCCGTAGCAGGGGGTACGTACACGTGAAAATCATAAAGTTTTTTGAGTTCGAAGATTAGCTTGGCCGCGTGACCTCGTGAATGTCTACCGACGGTATGGGTTTTATGACCCGGTTATTTGGTATGCCGTAGTACCGCGCGGACGAGACCGGTGGTCGACCAGATGTCAAGACCTTTGCCTATTGTCTAAAATATTAAAAGATATTGCCGGAGTTAAATTATAAAACGAAAGTGGACACGGTTGAATGGAAACATGAAGGACCGAGTCCCGTTACGGGAGGACAATACGACGAAGAAAACTTATTTCTAAAAGGGGTTCGAGAATCATATTTATAGATATAAGGGACTTAAAGCTACGTCGTTAACACGGTGCCCGTACGTCATTGTAACATTATTTACTATTTTATGTGAGTGCGAAACACACGTGCTGCACAAATTGTGTGGATACGATGCAAGAAATTAAAAGAAGTCTCTAATTAATTAGTTACTTATTTTAATAACTTATTTTACTCATTTTAATAAAAAATGGCCATTCACTGGCACGTGTTCATATACTGGTGCATCCACCCTAGCAGCAATTTAAACCAAGCACGATGCTGTGAGCTAACACCTATCGAAGAACCACGGAAAGGGCGGAAAACAGTAAGGAAGTAGCCCTAGAAGCATTTCTGGTTGGCCCAGAGTATCCCAAAGTTGGGAATTAGTTGACCATCCAAATGCCAACCAGAAATGCTGCTAGGGAGAAGACCACGACTGACTCCATGGGATCACCGTAAGAAATTTTGCTGTAGGGTAGGTCGTGAGGTCACGAATTATACAGACTGAAGACAGCTACAAGAAAAGATACAGATGCGGATCTACGTTGCAAATTATTTGCATACCATATTTGAGGTAATATTTGACATCTTATGAACCTCTGGTAAAATTGTGTACGCTTATAATACAACTAATAAATATTTGCATTACAAAATGTGTTACAGATCTAGAAATATTAAGAATGCAGTCTTACATTCCACAACCAACCTCCGTTGATGATTGATGAAAAAATGGGATATAAATAATTAATACAATTACTTAATTAGAACAATAATGTTTAAATAAACTGCTAAACTGTATACAGCAACAAAAGATATTTGTAAAGAAGTATAAGATGTCCCAATTACAGCCAGTGTCCATATTATTTCCATTTAATTTATTGTAGTTAATAAAAACGTTCATCAACGGCGAATATCAACAGACGCGGCCGCGTCTGGAAGCTAATTCCCCTTCCCCCTCTACCTATAGACACACTGAGCGACCATGTCTCTATACACGAAAGATAGCGAAATTGACAGGTCGTCGGAGCTATTTTAGCCTTACTATCTTATTTTATGACATAGTGCCGGTGTTTTTACATGATTAAGCGAACAATTTTTTTTTTCGAACCCATTTATCGGTTTACTTAATGTATCAAGCTATTTGTCTAAAAGATATAAAATTTATTCTGAATTAATAGTTATAAAAATGATACTTTTAGGATTACGAGGTATGACGTCACGTTTTACTTCTCTACTTCACGCCAGTAGGTGTCGCCTCGAAAGCATAATTTATAATATAATAAATGTCACTTGGCTGTCATTCAATCATAACCTGCTAAGTGTTAGTTGTTAACATTTTGGAAACGTCACGATTGTAAAGAAGATCCGTCCTTTGCATGCACGACGGGTGTCGCACGCAAAGCGTTCCATCTCGCTCCCCCTTCGGCCAAGAAGAAGCGTGAAAAAAGAAACATATCTGAGTTTAACGTAAACGACATTTAAAATTCGCATACGTTAATATCCACGCACAGTATCGTGGCCGAGGACGTGGTCGTGGTCGGGGCCGTTGCGGTCAGAAGGAAAGCCGTTAAGGCGGAAAAGTTTATTAACTTAATATTGTTAATTTATTTAAAAATTTATTAAGTAATAAATTTCTTTCCTCGCATATATACGTTTTCTTTGTGGTGAAATTTCCTAGAGAGTGATCGGCGGTACATTAGCTTGATAAGATCAACACAACAAAAATTCACAAATTATGAAAAGTGATGAAATCGCCCCCCCCCCCCCCCCCCCCCATATACATGACTCATGTATGAAAGAACCTACTTCCGTTTAATTCACGAAAAAAGTTCACGTGCAAAGATTGTGAAATCATCTTTGCTAATTCCACCCCCCCCCCCCTCCCCCCCCATAAACATGACTCATGTACGAAAGAAGATATTCCCTTTAATTCACGAAAAAAGTTCTCACGCAAAGTTTGTGAAATCATCTTTGCTAATTCCAATTGTACCTTTAATTCACGAAAAAGAACAAGAGCCCTCGAGCAGTCGGTCGCATAGTTTTCGTAGCGCATAGTGTAATATACAAACTTATCGCGAGTGAACAAGTGAAAATCTCCAAAAGAGATACAGCTTTCTGTATCTAGATAGGGGTAAGGACCTCTATCAAAGATGAGTGGGACATTCCACGCCAAATCGGACACTTTTTGGATGTGGCTCAAAATTGAATATGTTGTAGTCTTTAGGGATGTATAAACATATGTCGAAGGATTTTTGAAAATTTTGAAAAATGTAGATTTTACAGCTGTTTGAAGGTATGTGCTAACTTTTTTTCAATAAATTATAGCTATGGAAGTAGTAAACGGATAGAGTTGAAATTTATGGTGCTTATAGAGAAGACATTGAAGTTTTAAGAAAAAATTATTTCAATTTAAAAAAAAAATAATTTGAACCATTTCTGTGCAATTATTATAAACAAATGCAGTTTTTTAACATCGGGCGCGATTTTAAAAATCTGGAAAAAAATTAGAATATAGTTCTATCCTTCCCCTTCATGGTCCAATTGTCAAAAATATGGACATTTTAATATTAGCCCTGTAAAAATTGCCGAAAGTCGACGCTGCGTGCGGGCGCACTGCCGCGGCAGGCGCGTCGTCGCCGGTAGCCTCGACGACTCCAGCGGGCGAACGTGCGTTGCTATCTGCAACCAAGGTGACTATCAACCGGCATTATTCTAAATGATCTCCGAATATTTGCAAGATTTAAAGCGATTAATAAATATTGGTAACTCACTCTTTGTCAATGGTACTTATTGATGAAAACATTTCAGTTGCCATGGTCCAATGGAAACCACGAGAAGGTGGTGAGTTTTCTTCCATCGAGATGGGATGGGATATCATGCGAAATTGGATTAAAGATTCTACCATATCAATGAGTGTATAACGGAATGAATAACCAGATCTATAATTAATTAATTCATAACTTTTACAATTTTTGTGTTTGTACTATAGTACAAACTCATTGATATGGTAGAATCTTTAATCCAATTTCGCATGATATCCCATCCCATCTCGATGGAAGAAAACTCACCACCTTCCCGTGGTTTCCATTGGACAATGACAACTGAAATGTTTTCATCAATAAGTACCATTGACAAAGAGTGAGTTACCAATATTTATTAATCGCTTTAAATCTTGCAAATATTCGGAGATCATTTAGAATAATGCCGGTTGATAGTCACCTTGGTTGCAGATAGCAACGCACGTTCGCCCGCTGGAGTCGTCGAGGCTACCGGCGACGACGCGCCTGCCGCGGCAGTGCGCCCGCACGCAGCGTCGACTTTCGGCAATTTTTACAGGGCTAATATTAAAATGTCCATATTTTTGACAATTGGACCATGAAGGGGAAGGATAGAACTATATTCTAATTTTTTTCCAGATTTTTAAAATCGCGCCCGATGTTAAAAAACTGCATTTGTTTATAATAATTGCACAGAAATGGTTCAAATTATTTTTTTTTTAAATTGAAATAATTTTTTCTTAAAACTTCAATGTCTTCTCTATAAGCACCATAAATTTCAACTCCATCCGTTTACTACTTCCATAGCTATAATTTATTGAAAAAAAGTTAGCACTTACCTTCAAACAGCTGTAAAATCTACATTTTTCAAAATTTTCAAAAATCCTTCGACATATGTTTATACATCCCTAAAGACTACAACATATTCAATTTTGAGCCACATCCGAAATGTTACTCCAAAAAGTGTCCGATTTGGCGTGGAATGTCCCGAGTGCTTCTGATAACAGGGGCATTCAGTCTCAAAGTGCACAAGAAATCCTTCAGACAACGGTCAACAACCAAAAAATCTCCTACGCTAAGATCGCACAGCAAACTGTTTGCCCAAAAAGAGAACAAGCAATCGTTACGGACTTAGTGGAAGGTATTACAATTAAGGAATACGCAGTTGCTATTGCTCAAATAATCGGACCACAAAACATACTATACATATCCAGAATATCCCACGGTAGAGTATGTTCATACTTAAGCAGTCAAGAAATAGCAGACAAACTGGTAGAAACACATAAACATATTAATATAAAGACTCACTCGCTGGAAATAAAGCCGCTAATATCTAAAACGAAACGTATCATAATCTCAAACGTTCACCCCGTAATTCCCAATAATGTAATCGAAAATAAACTATCAGAATTTAATATTACTCTGAAATCACAAATTTCGTGCATAAGAGCAGGATGGAATGATGCTGGCTTTACACACATACTCAGTTTCAGAAGGCAAATGTATGTAGACCAAGATGACGTATGTAAACTACCTGAGTCAATACAAATAGAGCTCGAAAAAACCGTTTATTGGATTTACATCTCTGCTGAAAAACTTACTTGTTTCCTGTGTAAAGAAGAAGGGCACTTGGCCAAATACTGCAAAAATACTGAAATTAATACGCCAACTGCGACACCCACGTACACGCAGGCGGCAAATACAAGTACTAAGATCACAAACAGAAAACCCAAGAACCCAGGCCACTGAACAATCAGAGAACCCGACTTCCAAGGAAGCGACTGAAACAAATCAAATAAGCAATAGACACAAAGAAATAAACACCTTTAAACGTCCCTTAACTATTTCTACGCATACCGAAGAAAATACGGATTCAGAAAACAGTGTCTTTGGGGAAGAGGATATGCGTGAAGAAACGAAATCCCAAGGACCCATGAAGGAGAAAATAAATAAAACACGACCAAAGAAGAAAAGAACCAAAACGCAGGAATCTACGGTAGACATAAAGCAAAAACTAGAAAAGGCACAACACTTCTTTGAAAATAATGCCGTAACCCCTATCGTAGAATTCAGCAACCTTGTTGAGTTTCTCACAGAATCATATGGCAATCCAAACACATTCTATATAGTATCAAAATACTCACAGGACATATCCAAAATTAACTACATGCTAAAAAAAGTTTACGATCATGTAGAAGATAGGGCTCTGAAAGGCCGCATCACAAGGATTATAAAAAAACTTGAAAACCCAATGGTATATACTAATGTTAGTGAAGAACTTTCTTCTTCAGAAGAATGAACTGAACTGAACTGAACTGAACTGTACTCCTCAATTTACAATTTCGCAAGCACAAAATCCCGCCATGACAATCCAGCAATCCGTGCAAGAATCTGAAAATTCTATACTGGAATGCCAGAAGTATCAACAGACACAAAGAAGAACTGATTCCCATCTTGAAAGATATCGACATCTTTGTATGTGTGGAGACATGGTTAAAAGAAGAAAATAAAATAGAGTTTGCCGGTTTTAATTGCTACTGTTCATCCTATTCTTAACCTAATAGTCTGTTACCGAAATCCGGGTTTCATTCTCACCCAAGACAAATGGAACCAAATAGTCAGCAACACCGCACAGACTAGCACAAACTGTCTATTCATAGGTGACTTTAACGCACATCACGTAGTTTGGAATTGCACACAAAATGATGCAAACGGCGAAAATCTACTACAAGCTATCGACGACCATAATCTTTTTTTGCACAATACAAACACACTTACTCATATTGATTTTTATCGAGCCAAAAAATCTAACTTAGATCTTATATTATCTTCAAATGATCTAGCAGATAAAATAACAGTGGAAATAAACGACGAAACCTGGGGTTCGGATCACTTTCCAATCTTTGTTACTATGAGCGCTGAAAAAAATCTGTATCATAAAAAGTCATTTAGGATTTACTCACTTCGAACGGATTGGGGCGAAGCTTCAAAATTACTAGAAACCGCATATCCGGAGTTCTTATCTCAAACATATACTAACCTATCTGCATCGGAAAAATATAAAAAGTTCATGGGAATTATAATATAGGCTATAGAGAATAATACGCCAACAAAAAAAAAAAACGTAAACCCCATGCAACATAGAAATCCAGTACCCTGGTGGGACTCGGAATGCGACCAACTAAAAAAACAAAGGAAAGAAGCTTACAAAAAATGGGAACGTACATACCATATGGAGGACCTTATAAAATATAAGAAAGCGGCAACACCAGTTAAAAAAATATTTAAAAGAAAGAAAAAAGAAAATTTTAAGGAATTCGCGGGAACAATAAATTTTCGGATGAGCAGTACATACACTTGGAACAAGTGTAAAATATTTAAAAACAAATGGATTAATACTCAGACGGTGAATAGTACCTACCAATAATAATATGCCAAATGAATATCAAGTAAACGATGCACTTAACAAAATAAGCCCTCCATGGGTACCTACGGACCCATCATTTCTTCCTGATTGCACAGATAACGAATTTTTCGATAAACCATTCGATTTTGTAGAATTTAATTATGCCGTGGAGGCTCGGAAAAAGAAATCAGCCCCAGGACGAGACGGAGTAGACTACCTCATCTTACAAAAACTTCCAATGAAATATAAATTGATACTGCTAGACGTATTTAATGAAATCTATAGGGAAAAAGAGTACCCAGCTGACTGGAAACAATCGTACGTTCATCTATTAAAAAACACAGATGGTAAAAGCCTTCGTCCCATCACACTAACTTCATGCACTTGCAAACTTTTCGAAAGCCTTTTAAAAAATCGTCTACAGTGGTGGTGCGAAAAACATAATTTAATACTGGAAAGTCAAACTGGTTTCCGCAGAGGACAGTCGTGTGTAGACAATTTGTGTAATCTGACTACGTCTATAGAAGAGGGGCTGCAAATTAAGAAAGATACCCTAGCAGCATTTTTAGACGTACAGGGCGCTTTTGATAATGTTATTTGTGAAATTTTGCTAACAAAATTGGCTTCGATCGGTTGTTCAAAGAAGGTCATTGTATTTATCAAATTTCTTTTGTACGAAAGAATTATTACCTCTGAATCCCTGGGTGAATGGTATAGGCTGGGATACAAAGGTGTACCCCAAGGAGGTGTAATTAGTCCGCTACTATACATTATCTACGCTTCACATATTATAACAAACCTCCCAAAAAATCTAATGATACTACAGTTTGCGGACGATATTGTTATATATGCAAAAATAGTTCCACTAAACCGATGCAAGAACCTAATTGAAAAGTCCATAGCCATAATCAAAGACAACCTCAGATCATTAGGCCTTGAACTCAGCGCTCAGAAAACAGTATTCATTCATTTTAGTCGGAATAAACACTACCCAGGTGAAACAGAGATCAAAATTGACGATGTTGTAATTAAATCCAGTTACTCTACAAAATTCCTAGGAATCGTTTTTGACTTCCAACTGACGTTTACGGATCATATTAATTACGTACAAAAGAAATGCACTAAAGCTCTTAATATAATAAAATTTCTATGCGGAACATGGTGGGGCTCAGACCCAGAAACACTTACTATATTGTACAAAAGTTTCATACGATCACATATGGACTATGGCTTATTTATTTATTTCCCAACACATAAAAACAACTATCAAAAATTGGAAAAAATACAACTGGCAGCCATACGAACATCTCTTGGATATAGGAACAGCACTCCAGCGAACATCATTTTGGCTGAATCTAAGCTTCAAACAATTCAAAACCGAGCACGATTTTTATGTAATTATTTTCTAACGAAAGCTCTATCAAATTCCAACTTAATAACGTATAAAAATATTCATCAGTTCTATAAAATAACTAGGAAAAGAAAACGGAAGAGAAAAAGACTCATTCAACAATGTATAGAGAACACTCTGGACAAAACAAAAAACGAATTGCGAATAAGTAGCCATTTTGAAATGTACAATGTCGATTACAACATACTAGTCCACCATATCCCAACTAATATAAACATAGGTAAAACATTAAAAGAGGCTGAAAATCCAAATTTAATATTAAACGAATACTCAGACAAAAACCAGGATATGAATATATATACTGATGCAAGTAAAATAGCCGGAGCTAAGTCAGTTGGGTGTGCGTGTATATGCAAAGAACTAGGTATCATAATACAAGATAGCCTTCCCATAACTGCTTCAATTTTCACAGCAGAATGTTTTGCATTAAAGGAAGCCAGCGACTTGTATCTGGCGACTTTTATCCGGTGGCTTGTGTCCGGCAACTTGTGTCTGGCGACTCGTCCTTTAAAGGTTAAGAGATCCGAATAGACCTGGTGCAGTCGCCGGATACAAGTTGCCGGCGACTTGCAACAACCGTTGTGGGATACAGCAACTCGACCCTTGTCTCAAACGGCCTTCTAGAAATGACTGTTGGCCACGTGTTCCCGGAAAACTGTATTCAAGTGGACGGTGAGCAACATCGCCCGAGTGTCTAGGGCTTGTATTTCTGTTTCCCGTTCCGAATGGGAAACATCGCCGACTCTGTGGCAACACACCACACATATACATATTTATTAAAACATTAATTTATTTTATATATATATATACACATGTAAATATTATTATATATATATATATATATATATATATATATATATATATATATATGTGTGTGTGTGTGTGTGTGTGGTGTCTCTCCGAAGTTATGGTCTTCGACCCTCGAAGGGGTTGGAGTACCTATTAAGAAGTGAGAAATCATCGAATTCCTCATTTCTCATGAGATCTGTGCGAAAGCGATGCCAATGGATTCCTGGCGTTCCGTCGATTAAAACATACCAAACATCATGCAACTCGGACTACTTTGCCACAAGCTACTTGTATTCCTTATGTAAAAGTAGTTGGATTTACACAACATTTGGCATGATTTTCATCGAAAAAACACAAGGAATTCATCGGCGACACTTCCATATCCATACGATAAAGAATAAAGAATTATTTTATTTCTGAAACAGAAACAGGATAATTCTGCATTTACGCCCGTCAAAAAGATGCGACGTGGTACCCCGTGGCGAGGGCTGCCCTTCGCAGTGCCTCACCCGATTTTTATGGCTTTTTTCGGAAAAAGGTATGAATCCTAGGTCGAACGTAGCGAATTGAGGTCGAGGCCCTGCAGTCGAGGGTGAAATATCCATTACAGCGTATTAATAAATTCTTTTCTACATTGTATCGAAAGGAAAGTGACGCCAATTTTTTACCTAAATGTGCCAGATATAACAGTTAAAAAGTATTATCCAACATCAAAACGCCTTGCGGAGAGAGAGACACAGGAAGAAAAAATAGTAACTCGCTGACTGCGCGTGGTCCCACATACGCCGTCTTCCCTGAAATAAGGTGTATACATTAAGCCGGGGCCAGACCTGAATGAGTATACGGGTGGAAGAGTGAAACGGTAGCCCCTGGCGCATGCTTCTACGTCAGAAAGGGTAAGCGTGAACGCATAAGCTAGTGTGGACGGGTCATTCGTGGTGACTCGGCGCATGCGACCCGACTCGCGCATGCCGGCGAAGGCACATGGCCTGAGCCGAACGTTGTCGGTTTTCTTCCACAGATCAAAGGGTGTTTGAAGTGCATTGCGTTCAGCGGGGAAGATAGAGGCAGAATGTAATACTTTTCTAAAATCCTCGATGTCTCGGATTTTCATGATAGTGAAATACATATATGGTAGTCCATATGAAATTAGGGAGGGTTAAGTCCTCATTTTGCAGATTCGAAATTGTTTAAAAAATACAAATCTTCAAAGTTTCCTAGTTTCGGTGATTTTTACGAAACTCCTACAGAAATTAATTTAAATGTCTTAAATTATTGAAGGCATAGACTAAATAAATTTAATCCATTGCTAATATTGACATAAACAGATAATCAAAAATTTAAAAATTACATTTTGAATAATAATGCAATTAACATATATGATAGACTTTAAAGCTCTATTTTACTGAATAATTTGTCTTTCTTTTCTTCACTACATCTTGCATTGTTCTTAATTCATACAGCCAGGCCGACTCGCTGTTGTGTTAAAAAATCACACGAGATTACTCGGGGGGGGGGGGGGGGGAGCTAATAAGCCTCGTGGAGGGACGCAGGTAGAAAATGAGGTGTCCGCTGCACTGCGCGTGATCCCGCCTGTCACGTCTTCCCTTCGAATTGGAGACTGATCTGTTATCTCTTCAGTATAAACACGTGCTACAATATCAAAACAAAAGTACGCACTGACATATGCGCTGCGAGAAAACGTGGGTCATAAAGAGAAAATATTACTATGAAGAGGTGAAAACGTTGCGTCTGCAACGAATGCAAGTCCGATTGGTCATAATATAATCTCCCCCCTACGCCTCACCCTTTCTCGCAGTGCATACGCCTGTGCCTGATTTTGTTTTGATATTGGAGCGTGTGGTTACCCGAAAGATATGGGATCCGTCTTCAATTTGAGGAGAAGACGACGCAGGCGAGAACCAGGCGTCCCTCTAGCCTGCAGGTGGCGAATTGATGGTGGACAATACTTTTTAATTGCTATATTGGTGACATCTTTTCCATATGCATGAAAGTAATTGTAGTTTTAATAAAATTATGAAACATACATTGGGAACACCGTTCCTCGAAAAGGGGGGACTTTCCTTCAGTGACTTCGTTCGTAGAGGAGGAACCCTCTCACCCTTGAAGAAGTAGAGGAGGGAAATGCCACATCTGGTTGCCAAAAACTTACCAGGGCCTAGCAGCCGGACCGTTTCGCTAAACTCGCGGTTTATAGCCGTATTGTCCCGCTAGTCGGCGTGGCGATTAACAACAGTACCTACGTGCGGGTCCGAAGCCATCGTACGTACTACCCGGCGAGAGAGCAATATACGGATCACCACGGACTGAACAATGTCTAAAATTCTTAAAGACCCCATAAAATGGATTGCCCTTTAGAAATCTGGCAAATAGATGTTGTCGAAACGTTCTTGGAAAAATAATAAATTACCCATCGTAAAGAATGAATGAATTTTTGCCTGGCTCTGAGCCCGCTTTTATCAAGACGCACGTTTTCGCAAAGATGTGATGAAAAATGCGGAACTCTTGAACATTTCTGAATTTTTAATGGTATTCCAACCGTTTGAAGGATCGAAACCCATAAAATTCGGTAAGGCACTGCAGGGGGTTGTCCTAGCCACGGGGTACCAGGTGGCAACTCTTTGACACGCGTCGGTGGACAATTACTCTGTATTGGTAAACGGGATGACTCGGAGGGTTGAGCTGTATGTTTATTTAGCTAACTATGTATCACACCATCTTTACGACTGCGGAGTGGGCTAAGTTAAGCACAGAAGTTGGTGAAGAAAGATGCAATGGCACTTTCGACCCCTCCGCATGCGTTATTCGAGCGCGCTCAGCCTGCTCAGCGTATACGCATTCAGGTCTGGCCCCGGCTTTATAGGTTATTGAATTTTGTTTAGAAACTCACTATCAAGTGATTTCTAAAAAGAAAATAGCTCAATTTAAAAAACCGAACTTGACCATCGTATCTCTTAAAATAATAATCGAAAAAAAAAAGTTGTTTTGGCTAATAAACTTGCCCTCTCGAAGCATGCAATTGCATATAAACAAATTTTTTGGGGTCCAATACGTTGAGAAACATACAGCTGTTTACTGTTCCCGCGGATACCTACGGATTAACGAAAAGTCGCACTTTTGTTCACAGCGAATAATCTATCAATTTTAAAGACTGCGAAAACTCGTTCTTGATTGCCTTTTGGAAATCTGACAACCAGATGTTGTCGAAGCCGTCTTGGAAAATACGGAATTGCCCTCCATAAACGATAAATGAGTTTTCGCTTCGCTCTCAACTGTTACCTCCCAGAGCCCGCTTCGTTCGGGATAATTAAGGACACAACGTAAAGGCAAAATACAGAACCCAATATAAAGGCCCAAAACATAATAAAATTTGAAAATAGAATATAAACCGGGGCTGTTTAAAATAATACCCTGTCCTTCGTTAATCTGTATATGGCTTTGTTATCGGTAGTACATATACCTAGCCAATTCAAACCCCCGTGTATTTTTTGGCCACCACCTACATCGTGAGATACTGGTGCCATAAACTGCGGCCCCTGGCGAGGCGCTCTTGGTGCCCAACGCAGTCATTTTTTTTTTTTTTTTTTTTTTTTTTGAACGACAAAGGTGTTCAAATTTTTTTTGGTTAATTACGCCTGCGCGAAATTAACGTGGAAAAGTCCCCCCTGCTTCAAAAGAAATACCTGAGAAGCTATATAAGTTCCAAAGTCGGTGGAGCGGAATATCATTTTTGTGAATCAGTGTTTCCAGTGCATATTGGACAGAGAGATGCGTGCAGCGCTTGACATACAAAAATGTAAGTTTACAATATTATTACAATCATTATTGGTGTTGTCTTATTTGTACACAATACGGCAATGTTAAGCGTGATTATTTAAATAGATATATGCATGTGTATTATTTGTTAACAGTTAACCCTTAAGTAGGCGCACTGGCAAAATCACATAAGTGGGCGCATGGGGTCAGCAGGGACCCCAACTGCTTTTTTATATTTATGGTAAATCAAAAGGTTTTGAAAAGTAAAAACAAGTATATTTGTTAATCAACATTTATTACTTTTACAAAAAATACAAAACTCAAATAAAGTCTTCTCATTATAATAACATCATCTCATAAAGACATCTCATTATAATGAAACTGAACATTTCTTAGATGTATTGCGAAACAATGACCCCATGCGCCTACTTAAGGGTTAAAATGTGGTCAGCTAAAGACACGTTGGATCTTGCGGAAATGCTGCAGGGCTTGCCTGCACTGTGGGATGCATCCTGTCTGGGATATAGATCTAAAGGTGCCAAAAACGACGCCTTGGCAATAGTGGCGGCACATTTTGGAGCTGGTACGGAGGAAATGGGCAAAAAAGTTAAAAATTTAAGGACCCAATTCGGGAGGGCCCTTAACGAAAGAAAAAAGCAGACCAGGATTGGAGCCGGGGCGTTGATGAAGAAAGAATGGTTTGCGTTCCAGGCGCTGCAATTCCTGGGAAAAAATAATACATCGGTGGGCAGTCGCAGTACTATGGAGGTAAGCATTATTATTTTAAATATACGATTTCCTTTGTTACACTCTCGGGACATTCCACGCGAACTTGGACACTCTTTGGAGCAACATTTCGGATTTTGTTGGAATTTGGATATGTTGGACCTAGTCTTTAGTGATATATAAACGTGTGTGGAAGGATTTTTCAAAATGTTGAAAGTGTGGATATTACAACTCTTGACAGTCGCTTTCATATTGGGTAATCAAATATATACATAGCATTCCCATGAAAAACCTGAAGGTCACCCCCGTTTCAAGGAAAATCTTGCGAACACGAAAAATTGACATTCCATATTATCTCAGGTATAACAAACAGAAAAAATTTCCCGCTTTCACTTTTTTCTTTACAAATATTTACCATTTGCGAGAATACTGTATGAGAATAGCAGATACAATAACCGCTGCTAGTAGGGTGGGGTGGGGCTAAATTTCCCTTTTTTCGTATAAACTTATGTAAAATTCAGTACTAACAATCTAGAGATATCTGGTGTTATTTTCTATAAACCATAAATTAAGCTTTACGTTCACGAAGTTCGTTTGTTAATACTAAAAACCAAAAAGTGATATCAGCGCATAGGCGCGGTCATATAAACAATTAATAAAAGCTATTTTGCAATTAATTTATTCGACGTTTCGGTCTATGATTTAGACCATTTTCAAGAAAGAAACTGAAACTACTGCGTTTGCTTTTATACGTTAAACACGTTATCTAAAGACGTGCACCTTGTTAGTCGGTTTGAGTGTGACTGAGGTAAATAGTATACAAGCGAGAACATCCGAAGGATATAGAAAAATAACGGCCATAAACATAGTCAAAAGTGAAACTGTAAATAATTATTGTTTGAATCGACTTTTAAGCAATATTTGTTGATAATGAATTTAAAGTTTGTTTGTTTTATATTTAATTAAAAAGAAGATAAACAATTTAAAGCTTTTTTTTTGTTTATACAGAAAAGAAATTTTAACCCGGACAACACCACGCAAATCATACCACCAGTTATTATATATGTGGTAAAGTGACATTCAAAATGTAAAAGAGCATAATTACATATGTAAAATTTTATGTAACATTGTTTGAAACATATGAAGGAAGTGTGAGGTCGAAAAACCTTTCTAATGGAGTTTTAATATAGTAGAAATTTATGTTAAAAATTTATTATATTTATAGATATATTAAATTTTTAACGTATACATTTACTATAGGATGTACTTCAATATATATAGTTTGTGGTGTGTTGCCACAGAGTCGGCGATGTTTCCCATTCGGAACGGGAAACAGAAATACAGGCCCTAGACACTCGGGCGATGTTGCTCACCGTCCACTTGAATACAGTTTTTCGGGAACACGTGGCCAACAGTCATTTCTAGAAGGCCGTTTGAGGCAAGGGTCGAGTTGCTGTATCCCATAACGGTTGTTGCAAGTCGCCGGCAACTTGTATCCGGCGACTGCGCCAGGTCTATTCGTATCTCTTAACCTTTAAAGGACGAGTCGCCAGACACAAGTTGCCGGACACAAGCCGCCGGATAAAAGTCGCCAGATACAAGTCGCTGGCGACAAGTCGGCTGTCCCACCGACTCACCAGCGACTCCGGCGACAAAGTTGCCGGCGATTATCGCCTGGTCTATACGAGCCTTTATAAAAGTTTTTGTGTCAACAAAACTTTTAATTGCCCTAATTCCTTAAAACCGAAGATGAAAATCTGAGCACTGAATTGATTTGTGGCCAATAAAGGAAGGTCAAGTATAAAAAGTGACAGAGGAATCAGTGTTCGAACGGAGAACGAGAATACAATTGGAATTAGCAAAGTTGATTTCACAATCTTTGCGTGAGAATGTTTTGAATGTTTTTCGTGAATTAAAGGTACAATTGGAATTAGCAAAGATGATTTCACAACCTTTCCGTGAGAACTTTTTTCGTGAATTAAAGGGTTAAAGGTACAATTGGAATTAGCAAAGCTGATTTCACAATCTTTGCGTGAGAACTTTTTTCGTGAATTAAAGGGTTAAAGGTACAATTGGAATTAGCAAAGCTGATTTCACAATCTTTGCGTGAGAACTTTTTTCGTGAATTAAAGGGAATAGCTTCTTTCGTACATGAGTCATGTTTATGGGAGGGGGGGGGGGGGGGTGGAATTAGCAAAGATGATTTCACAATCTTTGCACGTGAACTTTTTTCGTGAATTAAAGGGAATTAGCTTCTTTCATACATGAGTCATGTTTATGGGGGGGGGGGGGGGGATTTCATACAGTATATACGAATAAAGTATGTGCGGTCGTCGCATGAATTCCTGTCGAATAAATTGATACATCTTCCATTCCATCACTACCTGGTATCGCTTTCTCTCTTTGCTGAAAATATTACATCATTCTACTTATAAATAAAAAGATATTGATACGCATATTAGTATTGTTTCATTGACATTTTTATACTTAGTCGCTTCCACGGGTATCGCACTTCTTGGTTATTTTTATTAATAATTCGGTTCTGGAGGGTGGGCAAACGAAATTAATGGGTGGGAAAATCTCTCTGACATCTATACAAACGGACTGTATCGTCGAAAGAACGATTTTAATAATTTATTCGAAGAAAATCAAACTTTAACGTGATCGCGTCCTCTAGTACCCTTCTTTTCGCGGATTTTATTTTTCAATTCGGTTCTGGAAGCTGGGCAAATGAACTTATTAGATAAGCATATCTCTTTGACATCTATATTAACGAACTGCATCGTCGAAAGAGTGATTTTGATAATTTATTCGTAAAAAATCGAACTTTAACGTGATCGCGTCCTCTAGTACCCTTCTTTTCGCGGTTTTTATTTTTTAAATCGATTCTGGAGGGTGTGCAAACGAAATCATTGGGTGGGCAAACGTCGCCAGATCATGTACAATCGTATCCTACTATTAAAATATTCAAAATCGTTTATGGTAGGTGCTGAAGATAAAATTTTTAATTTGTTCATAACATTTTTTTGGAGGGTGGGCAAACGAAAATTTTGGGTGGACAAACGTGGGCATACGATGGACAATCATTACCGATTTTCAAATCATTAAAAACTTTTCATGGGGGTGCTGCTGATATTTTTTTTCCCTAATCGCTGATCACCTTAACGAAGTACGTTAGCGGTCCCCATCTCAAGATGGTCAATTACGGAAACTCCTTCTCATCTTCGCCTTAAGCCGCGTATTCACCTGTGCATTCGGCCCGAATGTGCATCGGGCGCGCACCAATTACGCACCGAATACGCGCCGAACGGTTCGCCAATTGGTGCGCGCCCGATGCGCATTCGGGCCGAATGCACAGGTGAATACGCGGCTTTACGTGGCATGGCCACTCCCCTTATATCTAATTTAAACAAGTCCCTCGTCCCAAAAATCCCTCTTTAAATCCTCCAAGTTAAAACCGCATTAATCCCTTTCCAATCAAACCACCCAAAACCCATCAAATGGTTTGAGTATTCCCTTTTCAAAATGCCCAAGTAAAAATCCCGAAAGTCCTTGCGGCAAATATTTAGTACAAGGCCAAATAAAAACTCCGGAAGACTTATTCTATTTATACATTGTATTGCGACGCATATTCATAAATAAGTCAAGGTGCATACTGCGCGCAACCTTCACCTCTAACAATCCTGTAAATCATATACATACAAAGGCCCAAGAGGCCGTAGCACTCTTCTACGGAAACATCCGAACGAAGGATCAAGTGTATTTAAAATTCTATCGGACTCTCTCTCTTCAACGGAAACACTCCTACGAAGGGCCTAGTGATTCCTATTACTATATATATATATAACATAAAATCAGTGCTCTACGAAACAACTATCTACGGCAACTACTGTAAGCAATATATTATTAACTATTGTTCTACGGCATATTACAACCACCTCATATTAATTCATATTTCAAACGGCTATTGCTTTATATTGTATTATTACTTCTTATTCTTTGGTTTATATTATTATTTCGTGTTCATTGCTTTATATCGTTTACTAACGCTTATCACTTTAAGCTATTATCATTTGTTTATTGCATTCTATATTATCTCCCATTGTTAATATTCATGTGTCTCATACTCATCCATATCTATATCGTTTTTAATAACCATTTATATAAATGTCTATGTGGTAATGCTTACTGTCCAACGCATTGTTATATTAATTAACCGCTTCTACATAAACGGTGCATGGCATAATTTCGTGCATCCAAATAAACAAACGTTCTTATATTAAAATAGGCTTTAAATTATTGTGTCGATCCTTCGCCTACAAAGATTTCAATTCATAGCCGGCTACTGCAACAGCTGATCACGGCACGCGAACGTGGAAGTTCTTACAGTGTTTACAATCTTACTTTTCCATATGTCTTGTACGATCAGACGGCTAGACGTATTTAGTGGAATATTACGGGCGGCTTCTTATGTCAATACAGCAGTAAATCCAATTATCTAACCACAAGTGCTCTAACGGGTGTCCCCCTAGTGCTTATTCGCCTTAAGCCTTCCCTGGTCAATTACTGTGTTGGATTTAACATTCTCGCCTGACGTCCACCAATCCTCAGTGTGCAGAATTTCACATTCTCGCCTGTGGTCCACCAATCCTCAGTGTGCAGAATTTCACATTCTCGCCTGACTTCCATCAATCCGCAGTGTGTTGAATTTAATATTCTCGCCTAACTTTCATCAACCCTCAGTGTGCAGAATCTGGCATTCTCGCCTGACTTTTACTCTTACATAGTCATCGTCCTAATGACCTGCACCCGAGATGTGATATAAATTTTTTCGTACGGGAATTTTGAGAATTATCACCGGAAATAAGCCATAGCTTGCGTTAAATTTAACAATGAATGATCACCAATAAAGGTAACTAAAACTCACTCTCGTCAGAAATTCACCTGCAGCTTGAAAACCTGTGTCACTGGGTCACTGAACCGATCCTGGTCATCGATGGACGAGCCCCGTGCACAGCTGGTCCCAGATATGTCCAGGTTAATGTATTGAATATTCACTTCACTACACGGCTACTAACACTGATCACTTAACTTATTTCCCATGGAACGTGTTGTTCCTACGTTATAAAAATTAGTGGAATTCAGCAGAGTACATTTCTGCAACGTGATTGCTTGCTGACTGATAAGATTTCTTCCAAGGGACTTCTTCTACCCCCAAGTAGTTTCTCTCGTTCCATTATGAGTTAACTCCTACCAAGACAAGAGGTTTTAGGTAAAAAGAAGCCATCACATTTTCGTAACACAGGTGCTTTGCAGAAGTGCAATGAACGAACCATCGTACACTTTCACAAAAGCCCGCTCTCCGTCCTTTTACTGCCAATGTCGATGTGCGTTACGAAAAGTAGCACGTTTCAATTTTCTTACGAAAACTAGCACGTTTCGTATTTCGCTGCGAAAACTAGCACGTTTGAGCAGTTTGCCACGAAAACTATCACGTTTCCGTTTTTGCAGCGAAAACTAGCACGTTTGGGCGGTTTACCATGAAAAATAGCATGTTTCGTAGATGCCGTGATTTTATTTAGAATTAAGTAACCAAACTATGAGAAAATTATGCTTTGTTGGGTACTGAGTAGTATAGAGATTATAGATGGTATTATTATTTATTAAACAATATTTTCAACAGTTGGATTCTTTTAAACTGATCACTCGTTGAAACGTAATAGTTTTGCAGTCTGCAGTATAATGCAAAACGTGTTATTCTTCGTGGCCAAACCAGATAACGTGCTAGTTTTCGCCGCAAATTCCCAAATGTGCTATTTTTCGTGGCGAAACACAATAACGTGCTACTTTTCGCCGCAACAGTACGAAATGTGCTATTCTTCGAGGCGGAAGACGAAACGTGCTAGTATTCGTCAGAAACGATGAAAAGTGCTTCTTTTCGCGGCAAACCGAAACGTGCTAGTTTTCGTAAGAAAATTGAAACGTGCTACTTTTCGTAACGCACGTCGGTGTACCCATTGCTTAAAGATAGACAGCAGACACCATATGTTTCGGTTCGAAAGGGTCCGAAGAGACGAGAAACAGAAAGTCTTCGAATTGCTATAAAGAAGAAAAGGCATCGAATTTCAAAACAAAAGCACGCGTCGACGTATTCCGTATGAGAGAAGGTCGGCCTTGGGGAGGAAATATTTGCTGTGAAGAGGGCCTCTTCAGGACAGTGGCCGTTTGGGAGGGATGTTGGGCAGATTGGTTTGATTATGGCCAATCGGACTTCGAGCCCATCGTCTCTCGCACGGAAACGTCGAAGCGTGCTTTTGTTTTGAATTTCGAGCGCGTGTTTATACTCGAGAGATAAGGGATCTGTTTCAAATATGTAGGGAGGACAACGCAGGCGGGACTACGCGCAGTCAGCAGACTATTCCTTTTCTTCCTGTGTCTCTCCGCGAGACGTATTGATTAGAGGTCCTTATTTCACGTGTATTTACATACACGTGTACACGTGTAGTAAACGTATCCGAACTTGAATCCGTGTAATTTTTAATACACGGATACCCGTGTAGTTCTGTTCACGGATATCCGTGTATATAGTTCTGTTCACGGGCAACGTGAACGTTGCCATGCCGACGTGACAACAAAGTATGTATTTCTATTTAGTTGTATTTTACGAGGCGGTATTTGGCGACCATACATCCGTGTACTTATAATCCATGTACACGTGTATTAAGAACACGGATTTTTAATTCCTTAATACACGTTACACGTGTCCCGTGTACACGTGTATTTAGACACACGTGAAAAGCCACGACCTCTAGTATTGATGTTGAATAATACTTTTTAAATTCTAGTTCCCCAAAATTAATCAGGCTGATCGGTCGGAGCATGTCGCCAGGGTCGCGGTTTATGACCGTATTGTTCCGCTAGTCGGCGGTAGAGAACGGTTTCCTACAGTTTTGGATAATTTATGACTTAATTGGTTCCGCCTCGTAATAGACGTGAACTCAGGGTATCGGAAAGGGAAAACAGAAATGGTATGCATTATCTTCTTTATACCAACTCGAAGAGTTTCTATTTCTTTTCCCTTCGGACCCTTTCAAACCGATACACGTGGTGTGTATGTCTGTTTTCTATCTCGAAGCAATGGGTACATTGGCAGTTAAAGGACGGAGAGCGGGCTTTTGTGAAAGTGTACGATGGGTCGTTCGTTGCACTTCTGAACAAAGCACGTGTGTTTCGAAAATGTGCTGGCTTCATTTTACCTAAAACCTCTTGGCCTGGTGGGAGTTAACTCATAATGGAACCAGAGAAGCTACTTGGGGGTAACGGAAGTTGCTTGAGAAAATCCTGTCAGTCTGCTAGCAATCGCGTTGCAGAAATGTTCACTGCCCAAGAATACTACAGAATGTTCTGGATGTACGCCCGGAACAACGGGGACGCAAGTGCTGCTGCGCGAGCATTTGCGCTAGAATATTCTGATATCCAAACGCCAAGCAAGGATACATTTCGTCGGTTAGCGTGGAGGCTATTCTCGACGTGGTCCATGATGCCGCGAGACAGCGAGGTGGGCAGACCCGCAGCATAGCGAAATCCGGGCACCATCGAGAGAATCCTCGACGCCGTTAAAGCCGACCCAACGATCAATGTGCGCATCTTGAGCCATTGCCTAAAGTAACACACAGTTCCAGATAACTGCTGCAATTATTAATTAAGGAAAGAATGTTATCTAATAGTGGATATTTTTGCGTTTTGTTCTAGTGTCAGCAATACGACGATACACCGAATCCTCAGGAATCGCAGGTTGCATCCATATAAATATGTACGGGTGCAACATTTGCACGCCGGGGATTACATTCAGCGGGTTCCATATTCCAGGTGGCTGTTGGGAGAAGTGCGAAGGAATCCATCGTTCACTAAATACATATTGTGGACGGATGAAGCACTTTTCAACAGGGAAGGATGCTTCAATTCCCACGATATGCATGTGTGGAGCGACGAAAATCCCCTAGCGCTTCGTCCACGTGCAGCACAAATCCGTTATTCGATCAAGCTATGGGCCGGCATTTGTGGCGAATTTATCGTTGAGCCGTACATTCTGCCAGACAGACTGAACGGCCCAGTGTATAAATATTTTTTAGAACATGTTCTGCCGGATCTTATGGACGATATTCCATACGAAATCCGACAGAACATGTACTACCAGCATGATATTGTCCGCGCATATTTAGGTGAAACCTTTCAGGACAGGTGGATCGACCGTGGCAGGCGAAAGACCCACGTTGCGTGGCCCCCACAGTCACCGGATAGGAATCCGCTGGATTTTTTCTTCTGGAGCTACCTGAAGGTAATTTGATTACTGCTGTTACTCTTTACTTATTCCTGTTGTAGAAGATTTTTTTTACTTACGTTTTGTATTTGTTGTACAACAATCATTTCAGAATGAGGTGTATCGTCAGCCGGTGGACACCCCTGAAGAAGCAATTGCGGTTATCCACGCAACGGTGGAAAACGTAACGCCGCAAACAGTACAGGGTGTCCAAAGGCAATTAATTCTCCGCGCTGAAGCATGCGTGGACAATGACGGTCGGCATGTGGAGCAATTCTTCAATTGATAACAATCGGCCCCTTCCGGGGCTACCAATTTTTAAAACATAGGAGCAACACGTTCCATGAAAAGTAAATAAAGTGATCAATGTTTGAATGAAATGTTCTTCCGTTGCGAAGAATTAATCACGCTCTTTAATTTATAGGCAAAGCGACGCTCGGAAAATCAAAATGGGTTCGACACGTGTTTAAGTAAACTGTATATTTCACTCGGATCCGTAGGGTCAGAGAAAACGCCGAAGACCCCGATAGTCTCGATGTGACACAGATCCTTCTACACAGTCGTACAAGGAAAGAGTTGTACAAAAGGTAATTTTACCGAAGAAATCGGCTCGAAGCCCGAGGACGAAAAGTCGATTAACGAACGACACAACATGCGTTTACACTCGCGGTGCGCGAACCAGAAGCAGGCAAACCGCTACCTCGCGGATCGCCGAAACGGATCGGTAACCCCGTCCCGCCGCGCCCGCGGCCCAAGCTACTCGGTCCACCCGAACCACAGGAACGACGAGATCAACCGGGCCAATCCCCTGTTGTTCGCGCTAGAGCGCCGAATACAAAGAACTAATGTACACTATATACACCTTACAAACTAACATGAAATAAAGAAGATACAATGTAAACCAAAATAAGAAATGATACGAATAAAATGTCTCCTCATTGTCCCGTCATAGCGAACAATGTTAGTAGCCGTGCAGTGAAGTGAATATTCGGTACATTAACCTGAACGTACCTGACATTGCGACCCTTAACTTTGGGTACTGTCGTATACCTGGGACCAGCTGTGCACGGGGCTTGTACATCAATGACCAGGATCGGTTCAGTGACCCAGTGGCACAGGTTTTCAAGCAGCCGGTGAATTTCCAACAAGGGTGAGTTTCAGTTACTTTATTGATGATCATTCATTCTTAAATTTAACGCAAGCTATGGCTTATTTCCGGCGATAATTCTCAAAATTACCGTACGAAAATATTTATTCGGACTTTTAACAGACTTATTCGTTAAATAAGATGGTATCGGCGCACTGATTCGGTCACTATACAAAGTTTATTTTATTTATTTAAAAATAAAATAAAATATCTCAGCTATTTGTCAATAATTATAAAGAAAATCCGACGTTTCGGTTCTTGATTTGAACCCTCTTCAGGAAAGTGAGATTTATTCTTATAATATTGCGTTTGCTAATGAAAAATATGTCGAAGCGTTATATAAGCAAACGACACGCGAGTCGGTTGGAAGAAGACTGAAGAAAACAGCGGACAAACCAAACATACTAGAGGTGAACACGACTTGTGGCCGAAAAAGCCGTTGACCGTTTCAAAACATCGAGCCGACCGGAATTTTAAATCTGCACTGTCAGGCAAAAAACCAATTTCAAACACCTGTGGTCAAATGTATCATCTCATAGGTGTAATAGAGCCAATAACCATACATACCATTATAAGATATGTAAAAATAATAGAGTGATACTACCGGAGTTTCATAGACAGCCACTTCATAACCCATTACTTTTTTAGTAATGTTGCGTAATATTCTTGTATCTTAGGTGTTTCATACCTAAGATTCACGCTAGGTTGTTTAATCATATGTAGTGTCTCTAAAAGAATCCTCCGGTTCAGATTAGTTTCTTTATCAACTATTTTGGCATTGTTAAAGTCAAACCTATGATCAAACTCTAAAGAGTGTTTGGTTAAAGCCGTATGTTGTAGGGGGGATAATAAAACATTTCTTTTGTGATCATATATACGTCTCTCTAGAAGTCTGGAAGTTTGTCCGATGTAAACTTGGTTACAGCCACTACAAGGAATTGAGTATATGATAGAATTTTTGGATAAGGGTATCTTATCCTTAATCAAGGGAAATAGATGTTTGATGTAAAAGGGTAATTTAAAAATTGCATGTATACCGACTTTTCTGAAAATTCTTCTAATCGTTAGAAATATTGTTAACAAAAGTCAAAACAACCGTATTTTTCCAACTGATTGGTCCTAATATATTATTTCTTATCTCTTTTCGTTTTTCCATTAATAATGGATGGTAGAGTTCAAAAATCCTTTCTTTAATAATCTCAGAAACCATATCTAAAGGATATCCATTATTTTTTAAAGCAGGCATGGAACTAAAGTGAACGCAGCGGCCGTTTTTCGGAGGCGACGCCTCCTTTCTTCCGCCGCGCGTCTTGGCCCCCGCGGCGGGCCTAGGAGCTTCGAGCGCCTCAGACCCGTACCATATGAACCACGCGTAGCGCATTGGGGCGCCCCGTATGGCTACGCGCGATTCATATGGTACGGGCCTGAGGCGCTCGAAGCTCCTAGGCTCGCCGCGGGGGCCAAGACGCGCGGCGGAAGAAAGGAGGCGTCGCCTCCGAAAAACGGCCGCTGCGTTCACTTTAGTTCCATGCCTGTTTTAAAGTGTTTTTAACCAGATGTAAATTATCAGAACGAAATTTCGGATCAGACAACAAAATAGCACGATCTATTAAACCTTTGATTAAACCCACCTTGTGTTGCATCGGATGTGCAGAGCAAAAGCTAATGTATCTTCCTGACCAACTTGGTTTATGATACCAATTTGTGATAATTTTATTATTTGTTCTAATGACAATTGTATCAAGAAAACTAAGACAAGAGTCTTTCTCAATCTCATGAGTTGAACTGTATTCGTTATCACCAACAGTGCTGGCCGTTATTGAATTACGGATTTTTATCACAATAACGAACTACGATCACTTTTCGTTAATTTCCTGTTACATTACCTTTTCGTGGCTAAATTATTAACACAAGGAAATTTACGTATTCTTTATCCTCTGACTTCAAATAATTATTATTTTCGAATCTTCTAAAAAAAAAAAGAAAACTGTGTATTCGTCTTTTTATGTTACACGTGATTTTCATCCATTTATCCTTTATTCATTATTCGCTTTAAATAACAAACAAACCATGACAACATGTTCGATTTTACTTGTTACGTCTTTTTCATTTGCCATTCTACGAAATTTTCTACGATGTATACCGAATTGCTTGTTCGCAGTTGCAGCGCGGTTCGTATCCACGCTAGAGCGGGAACTCGGCCGTCAGAGTCGCGCTCTGATTGGTCGGTGCTTTTTGTTAATATCTCGTTAACGAAACCTAGGAGAGAATTTTCGCAAAGGAAAAAGTTGTTTGCAATCACCCCCTGAATCACCCCCTTCAAGGACCCGCAGCATTTTTGGGATACCCTGTATACGGGATATAGCCCCATTAGTGTACAAAAGAAAAACAGAGAAAAGGACAAAAAAGAAATTTTTTTTAAAAGATACTTTGAAGCGCAATGGTTATCCTATAGATATGGTCTCTGCAATTATTAAAGAACGTATTTTTGAAATTTATCATCCATTATTCGTTGAGAAACGGAAAGAGGAAAACACTAAAGAAATAGGACAAATCAGTTGGAAGAATACGGTTGTTCTATCATTTTTGCAATAATATCTCAAACGATATAAAAAGAATGTTTAGAAAAGTTGTAATTGACACTATCTTTAAACTACCCTTTTATACTAAACATTTGTTTCCCTTATTCAAAGATAAAATACCTTCGTCCAAAAACTCAAGCACGGTCTATTCAATACCGTGCATGGGCTGTAATCAGGTTTACATTGGACAAACCTCTAGACTTCTGGAAAGACGCATTTGTGAACATAAAAGGAATATCCTCTCATCTCTCCTCCAACATACTGCTTTGACCAAACATTCACTAGAGTTTGATGATAGATTTGACTATAACAATGTTAGGGTTGTTGACAAAGAAAACAATTTAAATCAAAGAATTGTTTTAGAGACATTACACATGATTAAACAACCTAGCATAAACCTTAGGTATGGAACACCTCAAATACAAGAATATTACGCAACCTTACTGAAGAAGTAAGGTCTTATAATTTGTCTCTCTAATGAATTCCATTTCTTTGGTTCTATGATTTGACTATTTGTACATATCTTTTTAACGGTATGTAATTTTGCTTTTCAACACTTACAAGTGTTTGTTAATATTAACGCATAGCAATAATGTTGGTTTCTCGGCAGTTTGTTGTGAGTTTTTGGATTTTAATATTTCATAATTCTGAATGGTTTCCCCTCTGGCATATTCCGTGCCACATTTCGGTTCACCTTTTAGATGCTCTTGTTTTCTTTGCTGTTTACCTCAGTCAACAGTCAACCGACTTGCGAGTCGCATGTTCCTTTTGAACTTGCGATTTGTTTCAATAGCATACGCAGTATATTTTTACCTCTTATCGAAACTTTCCTTGATAATGGTCAGAATCAGTGACCGAAACGTTGGAAATTGATAAAAAGTGCAAAAAGTGCAAAATAGCTTTGATTTAATTAAAAAGTCTTAAAAAAAGGCGGAACCAGTGCGCCGAAATAATCTTTCTACAAAAGAAAAACGTAGCAATACAAACGTATAACAAAAAAGCATACAATACTTAAAGTCGGTAAGCGATACAAACACCATAAACTCATACACAACGTGGTTACATAAGTTTATCAAGGGCTTTGTTAAAGAAATAGGTAGATCCCGTAAAAAAAATCAAGAGGAACGCCAAACGCGTTTGCAACATTGTAAATATTGATGCGATGAAAAATAAAGAAATTCCGTTTCTGTATAATCGATGACATATCGACGAGCAACTCCGCGCAGCAGATGAAACGGGTGAACGATACGATGTCGCTCGGCTGGAGAAGCCGGGCGGCTTCGATCAAAGACGCTCGAGCCTCACCCAAAATTATTTAAGCTTTAAATAACTGTCGAATACAAATGCAAATGAAAGTGAGAAAATTATTCGAAGTTTTAGATGAATTCCCGTCAAATGAAAAAATTATCCGTGGCCGTCGGATGAATTCCCATCGAATAAAAAAATTATTTGTGGCGCTTCAAATAAAAACGAACTCTGATTTATATATATCAGTCTGCTCTCAGCTGTTGTGCTGTCAGGTTGTTTGTTTTCTCAAGCGTTCGTCCGCACGTACGTTGACACTGTGACTCATCGTAGTCCCCGCGACCGTTAAATTTCGGCTCGGTGGAATTTTTATTACGCTTTTGTACCGTATTGGCCGTAATAGCTGAGGTTTGGGCTTCTATTTGTGGTTGATTAAAGTGAGCTGTGCCGTGACACACGTATACAACCTGTGTATCCCATCTCATATCTTTCGGTGACTGTAGTGATGATGGGTGGTCCAAAGAAGTGTAAAGGATGTGGTTCCACAGTTGCCAATCCGGTTTGCTGCCCTGGCTGTGGTATTAATTGTCACCCGGGTTCAACCTGCCTTGGCCGTTCGGGTCATCCTTGGCAGGAAGGTAAACTCATTAACTGTCGCCCAGGATCTCCTAGGCCCCGGACTGTTGGCACCCATTCCAGCGGCACGTCGGCTCAGTCCCTCTCTGTACTACCGACAGCTACACGCCAATCCCTCTCTGCTGGATCGTCTAATACGGAGATGCGTGATATGATCAGGGAGGTAATTAAGCAGGAGCTGGCCGTATTGAGAGATGAACTCCTCTCTGGCATAAGAATTGAACTCTCTGACATGAAGGCTGAGATCAGCACCATATCGGAGCGTGTCAGGGTGCTCGAGGAGAAATCCTCAATCCCCCCTACAGGACCTCCTTTCGCTCCAACGGCCCAGGACATTCTAGAAGAACTGCACGAGAGGGAGACGAGGGCCAAAAACATAGTTATATTTGGCATACCGGAGACGCAAGAACCTACAAGGGAGCTCGCCAGAGTAGCTGATGCAGCGGGCGCACGGGCAATACTGGGAGAACTGAATTCCCTAGATGTCCCAGTTTCGAACACGTACCGTATAGGGAAACGGGCTAATGGAAAGGTCAGACCACTTTGTGTGCGTCTAGGCTCTGCTGAGGACGTTAAGAAGGTCCTCAAAAACAAACATCTTTACAAGGGACCTTTCAAAATAGCGGAGGATAAAACACGACTGGAACGAGAGACGCTGATGCAGCTAAGGATGAAACTACGGGATCTTCATGAGCAAGGAGAGTCTCGAATGATCGTGAAGAGCAACCACCTAAATGATGTGTCTCAAAAAAACTGATGCGAAACCCTTTAGTTTACTACCAGAATGTCCGTGGTTTGCGTACGAAACTAGATTCCTTGTGTAATGCCTTACTTACATCCGCTACGTCATTTGATGTTATCATTTTAGTGGAGACTTGGCTGAATTCAGCTATCTCCTCAGTTGAGTTAGGGTTAGACAATTATGTGATAGGTTTTTCGGTGTGATAGATCCCACGCAACTAGCTGCTGTGCGAGAGGTGGCGGTGTACTCATCGCAGTCAAAAAGACGTTACCTGCCTGTTCTCTAAGCGTCAGCTGCTCTGCTATCGAACATCTTTTTGTCCGAGTCCGCCTTCATAGTAATAATTACTTAATACTGGGTGCTGCATATATGCCGCCAGCATCTCACCCCACTATTTATGCCAGCCATGTGGACTGTATTACGGAACTGTATCACAAATATAGTGATGACAGCTTTGCGCTGTTCGGTGATTATAACCTTCCACATGCTGTCTGGTACAATGACTCTGGGATAGCGTGTTTCAGGAAGCCAGGAATATCGGCAAACGAATCGGAGGCTATTGACCTTCTCATGGGATGCGCCGGCTATTGTAACCTAGACCAAGTCAACTCAGTATTTAACGATTCCGATGGGAGGCTTGACCTTATATTCACAACAAACGCTAACGTGACAATCGACCGTGTTATTGATGCTTTAATCGAACCTGACGCCTATCACCCACCGTTGTACTTGATATTTAATGGCTTAGATGTAACTGTCGATTGCGCGAACGAAAATGTTATGTTCAGGGACTTTAAGCGTGGTGACTATCAAGGAATGATAGGTTACTTTAACTCCATTGACTGGGATATCGAGACCAGTAATGTTGAACCGTGTACAGCCCTTGAACGTTTGTATAGCCTTATCAACTGGACAATTAATATCTTCGTTCCGATAAGGAAGGTTGTTCGCTCCTCGTTTCCGTTCTGGTTTTCTCCGGGGCTGAGGGCCTTAATAAGACAGAAGAAGAGGGCTCATAAGGCGTACAAGCGTTCAAATGCATACAGTGACTATATCGTCTTTTCCCAACTACGATCGAAGAGTAAAGCAGTCTTGTTGCGTGACCATCGTGCTTATACTGACCGGGTCGAGTGTGAGGTCACTGACAATGTATCTAACTTCTGGAAGTATGTTAACAAGAAACGTGGCGGGCAGGTTATACCTAAAAAAGTGCACCTCGATCGTTTGTCTGCCTCCACGCATGGGACGGCCGCTGACCTCTTCGCGAAATTCTTCGGCTCTGTTTACGTTCCACAGTCTGGTGCGGCGCCTGCCGTAAATCCCGCTCTTTTCTCGGGCAGTAATGTAAATATTCATGAGCTAACCATTCCTATAGGTGATATATATGCTAAGCTGGATTCACTTGATATTGACAAAGATCCCGGTGTGGACGGCATTCCTCCTTTATTGTTAAGGGAATGTCGCTTCATCTTATCGAGGCCCCTTTGGCACATCCTTAATTCCTGTCTTTCGCGGGGTATCTTTCCTACAGCCTGGAAAACCAGCATAGTTACGCCGATATTTAAGGCAGGTGACCGCTCAGATGTGACGAACTATAGACCAATATGTAAACAATCCATTCTGCCTAAGATGTTCGAGGAACTGGTGACGGAATTTTTGACGCCATGTCTAACAAATGTCATTTGCGATGAGCAGCATGGTTTTGTCCCTGGTCGATTGACGGTAACCAATCTGGCGGTTTACCATAGTTTCGTTTCGGCAGCTCTAAACGACCGATTGCAGGTTGATACGGTTTATACAGACTTCCGTAAGGCCTTTGACACAGTGGATCACGGTATCTTGTTACGGAAGTTAGATTTGATTGGGATCGGTGGATCACTCCTGTTGTGGATCCGTAGCTACTTGGAGGGCCGTGTGCAGGTGATCAGGGTGGGGGACCAGCTGTCGACACCGGTTAAAGTGTGCTCAGGGGTCCCTCAGGGATCGCATCTTGGTCCCGTCCTATTTTTACTTTTTATTAATGACCTCAAAGATGTGTTCCGTAACAGTGAATTTCTCATGTATGCTGACGACTTAAAAATATACCGTCCCATTCGCTGTAACCTTGACGTGGTTAAGTTACAGGATGACCTCTCCAGGTTCGAACAGTAGTGTGCCGCCAATATGATGCAGCTAAACATTGCGAAATGTGTCGTGATGAAGGCGCATAGAACGGTCAGTCCAATATTATCGGCGTATACTCTATGCGATACCCCCTTGACTGAGGTGGGCGTAGTGACGGATCTCGGTGTAAAGTTTGAGACGGGGCTTGATTTCCGTAATCACTACCGGGATATTGTTTGTAAGGCGATGAGAACCTTAGGGTTCATCGCTCGATTCGCAAAGCATTTTAGGAGACCAAAGACGCTAAAACTACTATACGTTGCAGTTGTTAGACCTCAAGTAGAGTATGCGTCGGTAATTTGGAACCCCAGGCATATGGTATACATCAACCTAATTGAAAGGGTCCAACATAAGTTTTGTAGGCTAGCTATGAGAGCTACTGGTAGCCCTATGCGGATTTATGAACATGACTATGATCCAGCCTTACAAAAGTTGGGGCTTATCTCCCTTAGTGACCGTCGTGTCTGTTCTGACCTCCTGTTTCTGTATAAATTAATTCACGGTCAGATAATTTGTCGTGAGCTTGTATCGGATATATGCTTTTATGCCTCTCAACGGTCACTGCGTCATCGTCCCCTTTTCGAAACAAGGGCGCCTGTATATAGACACTGCACGGTGGATCCGTTAAATCGTGCTATGAAAGCGATTAACCGGCTTGCCGTAGATATTGACTTATTTTCGATATCATTGGATACATTTAGGAGGCAACTGGTTAATCAATTCACGGTTTAATAGAAAGTTATTACTGTTTGATACTGTCCGACTATCCATTCGTGGCCTGCAGACTGCAGTTTCTTTTCTGTGCTTTTGTGTTGTTTTGTTTACGTTTCTGTTTCTGTTTTTGTTTTGTTTTTTATAATGTATGAATTAGTTGTACTTTACTTCTGTTAACAAACTATTTTTGTTATATTCTTGTACACTAAAGGGGTTTCCCGTTGATAATAATAATAATAATAATAATAATAATATATTTGCCGACAAATAAAGATAACGTCTGTTTTATTTGATGAGTTATTTAATTATTTTTTTAATTAAATAAAGTCCATCTCTGGAAATACCTTCTCACCAAAGACATGCATAAAATAAGTGTGCAACTGTGAATGGTTCATGCGTATATTTTTCAAGTTGCGAAATCTCTTTGGAACTTGTAAATATGGATGTAAAGAAAATATATTTTCTTTAATTTGAAAATATACTTTGAACGGCTCTGACTTTTGAGAGAAATAGTGAGAGAGGGGAAAAAAGAATATAAAGAGCACATGAGCATAAAAGAACCATAAGAAAAGAAAGATAATTAAATAATAGAATAGGTTACGTGAATGTAAATACAGAGAGCGAACAATAGACTCTAATTGTCGTTTCCTGATTTACAAGTGGGCTTGTAAATAATTGTAAATAATTGTAAAAAGTATAGATTAATAAGCATTTAATCAAACATAACCTTATTTACAGAAAAACAAATTTGGTCTGTTGTCGCACTATTAACATCGGATAAAATACCAACCCTTATTTAGATATGGCTATGTATACGTAGTACTTAATTATTTATGTTATAAGTTTTATACCTTTTATTAAATAAACATATGAAGAATATGATATTATATTGTTAAATAAAATTAAGGTCGGAGCCAGATATAGTACTTAATTATTTATGTTATAAGTTTTATACCTTTTATTAAATAAACATATGAAGAATATGATATTATATTGTTAAATAAAATTAAGGTCGGAGCCAGATATATTGGTCCGTGAGTTTTCTCAACGTTTTCTGACTCGCTCTCACCTTCGTAGAACAAGAGTGAGCCAGAAGTATGTGTGTGTGTGTGGGGGGGGGGGGGGGGATAGCACCCAGATTCTGACGTGTAGGCCAAACCGAGTTCTTAGCGTAGAAATACTTACATCAGAATAGGTGTGCGTTACCTCCGAAAAAAATCAGAAATTTTATTAGTCAGAACATTGATTCTTTCTCGATAGCTTCATCTCGTATTGGTCTACGCTGTTGTAACCCAGCTAACGATTGAAAGTTACAACCGCCGCGCATTCCGTTACCACGCGCGAGCGCCAAAGCGCGGACAGCAACCCGCGAGCACCGTCAGCGTTTCAGCGAAAACGCTGAAGAGCGAGCCGAAGGCGGCGACCCCTCTGGTCCCCGCTTCGACCCAAATTAGCTATAAGATCCTGTACAAGCTACGAACAAGAGGACTCGATAATCAGAACACAACCGACACATTACGCACATCGCCTGTGACCCACATCGGGACAGATTAAACTTCTTTAACCTTGCGGTGAGTTCCAACTTTTTAACCCGCAACGATCCCCTACCTTCGGTTTCCAACCGAATCCTTCCGCTTCGGCACTCTCACCCAAATCTTCGGAGTCCGTTGGACGTCGATTCCGAGCACCCCGAGATTCTCAACCAGAATCTTGATCTCAGGTGCCTTGACACAACAACGCATAGTTTCGTAAATCACACAACTATTACGCTAAAATAACAGCCACACGGCTACGTACAGGCGGAGCCGAGCAGCGTTCCCGTTACCCCACCATACCCTTCAGCGGCCGCACAACTCCAATTGACAAATCCACCATCGTCAAATGATGGTAGTTGATTTCTCCTCCATCGTTGTTCATGAAAACGAATTCACTTTCCAATATATCTGACCCCGACCTTAGTACCTAATAGTCTAGTACTTTTCTTTATCTTAGGGAACCCACTTAATAAACTTGTAACATAACTTGTTGTAAAATAACTTGTTTCCATGGAACTTTTATTATACAGATTCTAAAAGTTCTGTTTCAGAACAACACTTTTTAAAGAGTATGGGTAACATTAAACAAAACATACAAGTTCTAATAAAATTTTTGGTAATTATTTAGATGTTTTCTTTCCTCACCGATTTCGATGATTTTTAGATATGTTGTCGGGGATATGATTCTGAACAATTTTTTCCTATACATGTTACCGCCGTTCAACCTTCGTTTCCAAGATATACGCAAAAAACTGCTGCTACTACAGGATGATTCGAATACGGCCTGGTACCCCGTGGCGAGGATACCCCCCCCCCCCCCAGTGCCTCACCAAATTCTTTATTGCTTTCAACCCTCGAAGGGATTGGAGTGCCTATTAAGAAGTGAGAAATTTTCGACTTCCGCATATCTCATCACATCTTTGCGAAAACGACGCCAATTAATTCCTTATGTTTCGCTGATAAAACTGACACCAAGTACGACGTAATTCGAAAAATAATGAAACAAATTCCATAAAAAATTCATTTCCATAATCTCAAGTTATTTTCATTAATAATAGACCGATTTACGTGATATTTGATATGATTTTCATCGCAAAAACATAAGGAATCCATCGGCATCAGTTCCATATCGATACGATAAAGAATACAGAATTATTTTTTTCTGAAACCCCCGTAGTCGAGGATGAAAATGTGAAGCATTCATTTCAGCTTAGTAAGAAATTCTTTATTCTTTATCGCGTCGATATGAAAATAATGCCGATGGATTCCTTATGTTTTTCCGATGAAAATCATACCAAATTTAATGTAAATTGGACTATTATTAACGAAAATAGCTTGAGCTTAATTTGTTTCATTATTTTCCGAATTACGTCGTTCTTAGAGTCAGTTTCATCGGCGATTCATAAGGAATCAATTGGTGTCGTTTTCGCAACGATCTGATGAGAAATGCGGAAGTCAATGTGTTTGGGAATAAATTAGTTCCCCATGCCGCCACACACATTCTCACAGCAGCACCTCATAGACTGCGATTTAACGACACTTATCGTTAGGCGAGCCGCCGATCAGCGTTGATCGATCAACCGTCGCTGCGATCGATGCACCAATAAGCGTGTCGCGTCGAGGCTCCAGGAGAAGCGAGAAGACACGGCTGCGGAAGTCCGCTATATTTGCACTCACTCTCTTGTGTGCTCTGTAGCAAGATTATACTTACAATATCGCATCGCGAATATCCACTGCTTTTGTGGCTTTTTCTCACACTCTGTTCACCGTACGCAAGTGCTTTTCTCTTCTCGCAATTATAACCACAAATTCTCAGCTCAATTGAAAACAAGTTCTCACGATTAATATAATTGTGTAAACGCCACGTGGCGTGACCGCGTGGTTCAGTTTCTCAACTCAATTAGACTGTTGTTTTTTTTACTCACTCAACGAGTGTATGACGGTTAACAAACTGTAAACCACAAAAGTGTGCCTTACAATAAACAGACGAAGTTTCAACGGAGAAATGTAGTGGACATAACCTGTCTTAAATTCATTTCAGCTCAACTCCTTTTTCAATATCAAACACAATGATTTCTCACTTAATAATAGGCACTCCAACCCCTTCGAGAGTCGAAAGCCATAAAATTCGGTGGGGCACTGCGGCGGGTTGTACTCGCCATGGGGTATCAGGCCGCATCTATTGTCGGGCGTAGCTCCAGAAATACCTTGTACTACAATGTATTCTGCGCGTCTGTGGCAGTGTATGCGCCAGCATGGGACAAAACAAATGACAAAGCTGACCTTTGCTTCTGAGATATTTCCGAAAAACTTTTGTTGATTTATTCCGACACAACGCATTCAACTTTCCAACTGGTCCCGTGTATTAGTATAGGTTGGGGCTAGATTAGTGCAGGGGACGCACACCCGCTCGCGGGCGCGTACAGCGTGGTAGCGAACTGATGTGAGTTTGGAGATTTGAACCAGAAACTTGCGAATGCCCGTCAACTCTGATTCTGTTCGGCGGCGCCGGTGCAGCTGAGTATCAGGATGCCTCTAGTTCTAAAACATATTTTTTTGCGAGAAAGAGGGTGCTTCAGATAGCACCTGTTAGATTTGTGGGGGCTCCCGTCAACACCCCGACTCACATCGGTTCGCAACCATGCTTTCAGAGGCGGCGAGTGGGCGTGCCCCTCCCTGCACTAAACTAGCTCCAACTTATACTAATACTCGGACAAGTTGGAAAGTTGAATGCGTTGCGTCGAAATAAATCAAAATAAGTTTTTCGCAAATACATATCTCGGAAACGAAGGTCGAGTGGCGGTAACAGGTATACTGTATAGGAAATAGCTTTTCAGAACAATGACCTTGACAACATATTTCAAGGTCATTAGAATTGGTGAGGAGGGCCAACTTTGAAATAATTACCAAAGCTTTGGCGAATATCTCGTAAACTAAAGCCGAGCAGCGCGCGGTAACATATGTATAGAAAAGTTGTTCAAAATGATTGCCTCGACAATATATTTTAAGGCCATCAAGATCGGTGAAGACAGAAAACTTCTAAATAATTACCGAAATTTTTTTAAAAACTTAGTTCCATTTTGACCAACACAAGCACAAGACACCGAAAGTGTAATGTTAATCAGTAATTAGTTCAAAACTGTTTCAAATTTGATCAAGAGTCAAGAACATCGAGTAATGTTAATCTAAATATACTTACCATGAAATAAACACAATCCAATTACATTCACTAGTAACCCAAGTGCTCCCACTGCTACAAGTAATTTAGCTTCATGTATTTCTTCTACTTCAATAAATCTTTTACATGCTTCCACAGTAATACTAAAACACAATGCGACTAAAAAAACAGCATTTACCAATGCACCTAAAACTTCTGCTCTGGCCCAACCAAATGTATTCTTAGACCATTTCTTTGGTGACATCTGCAAAATTCATTAAAATACAAATACAATTATAAAGTGTGTAAAGGAATAATTAAGAACGCATTACCATAAATTAACTACAAAAATAATTTAGTTCTCTTTTGTCTGGCTCAAGCAAGGGCGGCTTCGAGGAATTAAAAACAAGCGTGAAACAGTACGATACAAACGAAGTATTATACTTTACCTTACTCTATCTTTCATGTACCTTGGACATGGCTGCTACAATGTTCCAGCGCAACGTTTTTACTTAACCTTCGTGGCTACTATTCGCTAGCCTCCTGTGTGAAGAGAATAACGGCGTATAAAGTGCTAAAGGGGTTTCGTCAAATAAATAGAGTCTTTTTATACAGAATCGCACGAAATATTGGGCATGCGAAAGACGGGTTAAGACAAAGTGCTATACTTCGTTAGTCTCGTACCGTTTCTCACTCGCTTTCAGTCTTTTTAACTTACGCACATTTCCTCTCGATCTTATATCCGCAAGGCAGAAGCGCATCAGAAATAGTACGGCTTGCGAAAAGCTTCTAGAGTATCAATTCGATATACAACTAGTGTAGCCGTGTTGGCCCAAATGGGGCGTGCTCTACCTCGGGTTTAAATACTCATACGAGCATTTCGCTGGCTCGATGGCGTATACAAATTCAACGATCGTCGCGAGCCAGTGCCAAGGGGAAATTCAACGTAGATGTTCTGCCGTAATGGTACATGGTAAAACTCGGCCCTCAACCGGTACTCATCACTCGACAAGTTGGATCTGCCACGGTGGGCGGCGGCTCGTTTAGTCAGCGCTACGCGTCACTACGCGGCAAAGCACCGCCTGCGTTGAGGGGTCGAAGCGAGTTTTGGGGAAGGGGAGAGGGTTGGAGGGGGGAATTGGGTTTTAAGTTTGGAAGCCTGGTCCTGGTGAAAAGGTCCTGCTGCGTCGGATAGGGCTGGGGGGACAATGTTGGAGATAAATTTCCAGGCCGCTTGGTTCCATATCAAAACCACACAGTATAATATTACACATGCAATTTAGCACACATCAGAAGAGTGCACAGAAGATAGTCCACATACAATTAAGAACACAAACGACTTATAGTGCACATACAATTTAAAATGCATACGATTTAGGACACCTACAATTTAGGACACATGCAGTTTACCGCACATTTTTTTTAGTGCACATTAGGACAGCGCACAGCTAGATTTTACACACAAGATAATCCACAGAAAATAGTGCACATACAATTTAGAGCACATGCTGTTTAACGCACAATTTTTTTTAGTGCACAGCACGGTTTCACACGCAAGATAGTACATATATAATTTAGAACACATGCAGCTTAACACACATTTTATTTAGTGTACAAGAGGATAGTACAGTAAAATTGTCGATGAACTGTGCCCTCGCCGATTTCGATGACCTTCACCTATGTTGTCAAAGTCGTCATTCTGAATAACATTTCCCTTTACACTTTTCGGCGGTCCGCGTTAAGTTCGGATATGGTAATAAAAAAACGTTCGGCATAATATATTGAAAGCTACCTTCTCACCGATTTCAATGATCTTGATGTACACGGTGTCCCAAAAATGTTGTGGTCCCCTGAAGGGGTTGATTCAGGGGGTAATTGTAAACAACTTTTTCCTTTGCGAAAATTCTCTCCGAGGTTTCGTTAACGAGATATTAACAAAAAGCACCGACCAATCAGAGCGCGAGTCTGACGGTCGAGTTCCCTCGCCAGCGTGGCTACGCGCCGCGCTACGACTCCGAACAAGCAACTGGGCATTAATCGAAGAAAATTTCGTAGAATGGCAACTGAAAAAGACGTAACAAATTAAATCGAAAATATTGTCATGGTTTGTTTGTTATTTATAGTGAATAATGAATAAAGGGTAAATGGATGAAAATCACGTGTAACGTAAAAAAGACGAATACACAGCTTTTTTTTTTTTTTTTAGAAGATTCGAAAATAATAATTATTTGAAGTGGGAGGATGAGGAATACGCAAATTTCCTTGTTTTAATAACTTAGCCACGAAAAGGTAATGTAACAGAAAATTAACGAAAAGTGATCGTGGTTCGTTATTGTGATAAAAATACGTAATTCAATAACGGCGAGCACTGTTGCCGATAACGAATAAGTCTGTTAAAAGTCCGAATAAATATTTTCGTACGGGAATTTTGAGAATTATCGCCGGAAATAAGCCATAGCTTGCGTTAAATTTAAAAATGAATGGTCACCAATAAAGTAACTAAAAATCACCCTTGTCGGAAATTCACCTGCAGCTTGAAAACCTGTGCCACTGGGTCACTGAACCGATCCTGGTCATCGATGTACGAGTCCCGTGCACAGTTGGTCCCAGGTATACGACAGTACCCAAAGTTAAGGGTCGCAATGTCAGGTACGTTCAGGTTAATGTACCGAATATTCATTTCACTACACAGCTATTAACACTGATCACTTAATTTATTTTCCATGGAACGTGTTGTTCCTACGTTTTAAAAATTGGTGGCCCCGAAAGGGGCTGATTGTAATCAATTCAAAAATTGCTCCACGTGGCCACGGCTGTTTTCTGTGCAGGCTTCAGCGTGGAGAATTATTTGTCTTTGGACGCCCTGCAATGTTTGTAGCGTTATGTTGATGACCGCCGCATGAATAAGCGCGATTGCTTCCTCAGGCGTAGCCGCCAGTTGACGATACACCTCATTCTGACATGATTGTTGTACAAGAAATACGAAACGTAAGTAAAAAAAGAATACCTACAACAAAAATAAGTAAAGAGTAACAGCAATAATGAAATTACCTTCAGGCAGCCCCAGAAGAAAAAATCCAGCGGATTCATAACCGGGGACACAATGTGAGGCTCATCTTCACGGCCGCGGCCGATCCACCTGTCCTGAAAGGTTTCATCTAAATAGGCGCAGACATTCAAGGGTTAATGTGGCCCAGCACCGTCGTGCTGGTAGTACATGTTCTGTCGGATCTCATATGCAATATCGTCCATATGATCCGGCAGAACATGTTCTAAAAAATATTTATACGCTGGGCCGTCCAGTCTGTCTGGCAGAATGTACGGCTCAACGATAAATTCGCCACAAATGCCGGCCCATAGCTTGATCGAACAACGGACTTGTGCTGCACGTGGACGAAGCGCTGGGGGATTTTAATCGCTCCACACATGCATATCGTGGGAATTGAAGCATCCTTCCCTGTTGAAAAGTGCTTCATCCGTCCACAATATGTATTTAGTGAACGATGGATTCCTTCGCGCTTCTCCCAACAGCCACCTGGAATATTGAACCTGCTGGATGTGATCCCCGGGGTGCAAGTGTTGCACCCGTACATATTTTTACGGATGCAAACGTCCATCCCTGAACATTCGGTGCACCGTCGAGCTGGTGACATTAGAACGAAATGCAAAAACATCCACTATTAGATAACATTTGCTTTTCTTAATTAATAATTGCTGCAGTTATATTGAACTGTGACTTACTTCAGGTGGTGGCTCAAGACGCGCACACTGATCGTTGGATCGGCTTCAAAGGCGTCAAGGATTCTCTCGACGGTGCCCAGATTTCGCGCTGCTGCGGGTCTGCCTACCTCACTGCCTCGCGGCATCATGGACCCCGTCGAGAATAGCCTCGACGCTAAACGCCGAACTGTATCTGCGCTTGACGTTTTCGACCCTTCGGACCCTTTCGAACCGATACACGTGGTGTGTATGTCTGTTTTCTATCTCGAAGCAATGGGTACATTGGCAGTTAAAGGACGGAGACCAGGCTTTTGTGAAAGGGTACGATGGGTCGTTCGTTGCACTTCTGAACAAAGCACGTGTGTTTCGAAAATGTGCTGGCTTCATTTTACCTAAAACCTCTTGTCCTGGTGGGAGTTAACTCATAATGGAACGAGAGAAACTACTTGGGGGTAGAAGAAGTCCCTTGGAAGAAATCTTATCAGCCAGCAAGCAATCACGTTGCAGAAATGTACTCTGCTCAAGAGTATTACAGGATGTTTTTGGTGTACGCCCGGAACGACGGGAACGCAAGTGCTGCAGCGCGAGCATTTGCGTTGGAATATCCTGACATCGAAACGTCAAGCGCAGATACAGTTCGGCGTTTAGCGTCGAGGCTATTCTCGACGGGGTACATGATGCCGCGAGGCAGTGAGGTAGGCAGACCCGCAGCAGCGCGAAATCTGGGCACCGTCGAGAGAATCCTTGACGCCTTTGAAGCCGATCCAACGATCAGTGTGCGCGTCTTGAGCCACCACCTGAAGTAAGTCACAGTTCAATATAACTGCAGCAATTATTAATTAAGAAAAGCAAATGTTATCTAATAGTGGATGTTTTTGCATTTCGTTCTAATGTCACCAGCTCGACGGTGCACCGAATGTTCAGGGATGGACGTTTGCATCCGTACAAATATGTACGGGTGCAACACTTGCACCCCGGGGATCACATCCAGCAGGTTCAATATTCCAGGTGGCTGTTGGGAGAAGCGCGAAGGAATCCATCGTTCACTAAATACATATTGTGGACGGATGAAGCACTTTTCAACAGGGAAGGATGCTTCAATTCCCACGATATGCATGTGTGGAGCGATTAAAATCCCCCAGCGCTTCGTCCACGTGCAGCACAAGTCCGTTGTTCGATCAAGCTATGGGCCGGCATTTGTGGCGAATTTATCGTTGAGCCGTACATTCTGCCAGACAGACTGGACGGCCCAGCGTATAAATATTTTTTAGAACATGTTCTGCCGGATCATATGGACGATATTGCATATGAGATCCGACAGAACATGTACTACCAGCACGACGGTGCTGGGCCACATTAACCCTTGAATGTCTGCGCCTATTTAGATGAAACCTTTCAGGACAGGTGGATCGGCCGCGGCCGTGAAGATGAGTCTCACATTGTGTCCCCGGTTATGAATCCGCTGGATTTTTTCTTCTGGGGCTGCCTGAAGGTAATTTCATTATTGCTGTTACTCTTTACTTATTTTTGTTGTAGGTATTCTTTTTTTACTTACGTTTCGTATTTCTTGTACAACAATCATGTCAGAATGAGGTGTATCGTCAACTGGCGGCTACGCCTGAGGAAGCAATCGCGCTTATTCATGCGGCGGTCATCAACATAACGCTACAAACATTGCAGGGCGTCCAAAGACAAATAATTCTCCACGCTGAAGCCTGCACAGAAAACAGCCGTGGCCACGTGGAGCAATTTTTGAATTGATTACAATCAGCCCCTTTCGGGGCCACCAATTTTTAAAACGTAGGAACAACACGTTCCATGGAAAATAAATTAAGTGATCAGTGTTAATAGCTGTGTAGTGAAATGAATATTCGGTACATTAACCTGAACGTACCTGACATTGCGACCCTTAACTTTGGGTACTGTCGTATACCTGGGACCAACTGTGCACGGGACTCGTACATCGATGACCAGGATCGGTTCAGTGACCCAGTGGCACAGGTTTTCAAGCTGCAGGTGAATTTCCGACAAGGGTGATTTTTAGTTACTTTATTGGTGACCATTCATTTTTAAATTTAACGCAAGCTATGGCTTATTTCCGGCGATAATTCTCAAAATTCCCGTACGAAAATATTTATTCGGACTTTTAACAGACTTATTCGTTATCGGCAACAGTGCTCGCCGTTATTGAATTACGTATTTTTATCACAATAACGAACCACGATCACTTTTCGTTAATTTTCTGTTACATTACCTTTTCGTGGCTAAGTTATTAAAACAAGGAAATTTGCGTATTCCTCATCCTCCCACTTCAAATAATTATTATTTTCGAATCTTCTAAAAAAAAAAAAAAAAACTGTGTATTCGTCTTTTTTACGTTACACGTGATTTTCATCCATTTACCCTTTATTCATTATTCACTATAAATAACAAACAAACCATGACAATATTTTCGATTTAATTTGTTACGTCTTTTTCAGTTGCCATTCTACGAAATTTTCTTCGATTAATGCCCAGTTGCTTGTTCGGAGTCGTAGCGCGGCGCGTAGCCACGCTGGCGAGGGAACTCGACCGTCAGACTCGCGCTCTGATTGGTCGGTGCTTTTTGTTAATATCTCGTTAACGAAACCTCGGAGAGAATTTTCGCAAAGGAAAAAGTTGTTTACAATTACCCCCTGAATCAACCCCTTCAGGGGACCACAACATTTTTGGGACACCCTGTATGTTGTCAAAAAGATATGAAAACCTTTCGGCGTAATATATTGAAATTCTTTTCACAGTTGATGGTATCAGTATTGGTTGTGGTTAAATTAAGGAAGGGGGGCACATTTTCGTAAACCAAAGCCGACCACCAAAAAGTTTAAAGGGAAATATTCACATTGTTGACCTTGTTAACAATAGCGATATTAACCTCGTCGCTCGATACTTGTAACCGCAGTCTCATTTTGAACATCCCCAAAGTCACATTGATTCGCTACCATGCTTTACGAGCCCCTCCCAAAATTAATACCATCGGCTGCGAAACAGTCGACGGCGACGAAAAGATGGTTGTGCGCAAAATTTTGCTGTCCGCTATCCTGGTGTGCACTAAAAAAATGTGCGTTAAATTGCATGTGCTCTAAAATGAAAGCATACTATATGCTGTGTGAAAACTTGCTGTGCGCTATTCTGATGTACACTAAAAAAATATGCGTTAAAATGCATGCATTCTAAATTATATGTGCATGATATTCTGTGTCCTAAATCGCATGTGTCCTAAATTGTATGTGCACTATAAATCGCATGTGTTCTAAATTGTATGTGCACTATCTTCTGTGCACTATTCTGACGTGTGCTAAATTGCATGTGTAATACTGTACTGTGTAGTTTTAATATGGAGCCGGATAAAAGATTACCAACTCCGAGTACTTCTAGGTCCGTACCACCCGTTAAAATAACTGTCAAGAAAAGTAAGCGTACATTTCCATTAGATAAAAGTGTCATTGCAACAAGAACGCGTTCCGCAGTTCAAACTGCCGAATCTAAAACTCTCATTAATTACGCGGAATTAGCTACAACCGAATCTTCACAAAATTCCGAAAAAGAACCGCCTACCGAAGTGGTCGATCCACCGGTATTCCGAGGTCGAAGAAGCGTATTACCTAGTTTCGAATCACCAGTATTGGTTCAGGAATTTCAACGCACCCTTTCTAAAGAAGTACAATCTGAAGACAAGTTCGAAATTTTTGACACTACAGGGGATGAAGCTGCCACGGCTGCAACACCCGCCGAAGGCATAACGATAGAGGTTGCACCACCATCCAATGATAGTGACAATAACGAGATCTACCTCGACACTACTCAACCCATTAGGCTACAGGAACTTTAGAAATCTTTTAATCGTTTTGACAAACCGCTGCAGGAGCACAGTAACATTCTTCAAAAATCACCCGACGAATCAGAACCAGAGACAAAAGATTCAGTCCCGGAAGATTTGGGCAAACGCGCAGAGGACTTATGGGCTCAATATAAATCGTGAGGACAGGATAGTGCTGAAACGACAGGCGCCGAGGTAGGACCTTCGAGATCCGAAATAGGGAAGCCTCTTTTGGAATCCATACAGGAAGAAGAAGAACCAAACAATGCCTCAAGATTTGACAATACGCTAATTCACCGTCCACTGCCCCGATCCATAATACCAACTCCATTACCGTCAAACAGACTGCTTGCACTATCTACACCTTATTCAAAACTAAGAACAACACCTTCCGATCCACCTTCCACCCCCAAACGTTGACTTGCTCCTGAATCGATGGACTATAGCAAAATTAATCAGTATCGACCAGGAACCCAAATAACAGAAAGTATACTCCTGGACATATTAACGTCACCGACCTTCTCCTGAAACGCACGCGGAAGGAATATTAATTTTACTCGAAACAGCTTAACAAACATTTGTGAAAATTATGTTCATTTTATTTCTTCCGATGTAGAATTGGTAACCCCGATAAGTAAATTGCTCGCAGATATAGAGGCCATAAGCATAGAAAAGCTGCGGAATACAAAGCCAAAAGAAAGCCAAGTACTCGTTGCGCCGCGAGGTAAATACAAAATTTGTAGTGCAGGACCAAGAAAAGGCATTATGATGATACATCATTCGCAAAATTCGATAATGCTTTGAAAAATTTAAAGGATATACTTTTACAATCAGGTATAAAAACCTTCAGAATTTCGAAACCCGGTGAATTTACTGATATACTTCCGCAGGGCACACTGGCTGGTATCTTATCAAAAAATTTTGCAGATACAGATATCAAAATAACACTGTGCACCGGAAACGTACAGGTACCGCCCGAAGAACACTTTCCGAAAATCATTTCGCAATTACATAAAAGTCTAACAGGAGGGCATAAGGGCGTAACAAAAACATATCAACGAATTCGGGAAAGATTTTATTGGCCATCGATGCGTAACGACATTCAAAATTTCATTAGAACATGCAATAGTTGTCAGGAAAACAAACTTGTTAGGACAAAATCTCGTGAACTAATGCTCATAATAGATACACCATTGAAGCCATTCGATAAAATATCCTTAGATACTGTGGAACTTATTCCATTAACTCCTAGCAGTAATCGGCACATTTTAACTATGCAGGATAATCTTACGAAATACTGCATTGCAGTTCCTGTACCGGATATAAAAGCAGAAACTGTAGCTCACGCGCTGGTTACGCATCTGGTTTTACAATATAGGGCTCCACGCGCAATTTTAACTGATCAAAGCACTAGCCTCATTAACAAAGTATTAAAAGAATTGGCAAAATCAAGCATATAACTACTTCTGGGTACCGTCCACAAACAAATGGTGCTTTAGAAAGTAGCCATATAGTCTTGACTGAATATATAAAACATTATCTAAATGACTTCGATGATTGGGATAAAATAGTACCGTTTGCAATATTCTCGTATAACACGTCCGTTCACGAGACAACAAATTTCACCCCACACGAATTAGTATTTGGAGAAACAGCGCGCTGACCTAGTGCGTTCTTTACAGATGAGTCCTTATTAACGTATAACGGTTATCTTCGGGATTTATTAACGCAATTAACTGAGATGCAGACCTTGGTTGCACAAAATTTGATATCGGCTAAACATAAATCAAACTTATATTATGAGGAAAAAGCGCGTAAATTTCAGGGTATAATGGCACGCGTTTTAGTAAAAGTCAGGAAAGGAAAATTTGGAAGTCGATATCACGGTCCTTACAAAATTGTTGGAATTTGGAAAAGAATAACATTATATTATAAAAGAAATCTGGCGAACGATTCGTGAAGCATGCTGAAAAATTATTAATACACCACCAGGGTGATTAATACGTTGAACGATCTTTTCCTCTTAACGTTGTTCCAAGGTTTAAAACGTGCATATCCTGCACATGTACACCAACCAAAATATCGTCTTCACGATTTTACGCACGTAATAATGTATGCGGCGATCCTTCCTACATTCACTTTGAGTTTATTAAATCTTCTGGTATGTGCCATAATCTACGTGCATTCACGTATCCTTGTTCTGATTGTCGATACATCTGATGTCTGCAAACTTTGAATAATGTTCCCCATATGTTGCTATTGTATATCACATAAGACGTGAATTTTTAGGATGTACAGATTCAAAGATAGTGGCAATCCTGCGTGCTGATTACTAGCGTCAACCACCGCGACTTACATCGGTTCTTTCTAGTACCCGTCAATATTTAAATTCTAAAACTAAAGTCAATAGAATCGGGCAAAAATGAAGTTGGTCACGCTCCTCTCTGTGATACTCTGGATCACAACGACCTCCGGAGAAAATCAGAAAACGTACGAGATCTCAAGAATTGATACTAGCCTTGGACTATATTTCGAAAAACTTACACACCATGACGCTGGTGACCGCCGACTGGCGGGTCACAGTTTTCCTTGATACCTATAAAATAGAAACTCAATTTCCAATAAGTTATGAGAAATTAAATGAAACCTATAATCATTGCGCCACCGTGCTGCTGGCAAACGATTGGAAGAGCGGAAAAAGCTTTAGCACTGCGTTCGGAACTACGAGAGCTAATTTCGGCGGTTCAAGCACCGGAGGATCTTAACAGTTCCAAGACCATCGTACGAAGAAGTGTCTCTCTTAGATTCATTGGATCGCTAAGCTGCACTCTCTTTGGCACACTAACTGTGCCAATTTGGCACAGAAAACAGATAAATTATACCAGGATCAACGTGAGATAACGCACATTCTAAAAAATCAGACACATGTTATCACGAGTAAGCTCCACAAATAACATGAGACATTAGACCGAAACGTAAAATTGATTAAGAAGAACAGGATTCAAATCAATCAAATCTCTACCGCAATAGGTGATATAAATAAAGCATTTAACTATACTCAAATATCATATTGGTTATCACATTACGCCCATACCCTGAAACTATCTTTGAACCAGTATATAAGAGTAACTGAGAAATTCGTCGCTGCAATACATGCCGCAAGAGTAGGCGAAGTACATATCTCACTTTTGGATAAATTAAAACTTCGTCGCATAATAACGGACATTGAAGATGCACAAAACTCGTACGATCTCCCGATACCTCAAGGATACCAGGGCATAGAGGAATTAATTATGTTGTTCAGTATAAAAATTGTTCACCACAAGGGCAAGCTTTTATTGGTACTATACTTGCCATTGGTAGATGGGGTAGCATACTATCTCTACCGCACATACTCTTGGCCTATTCCACAAAAATTTACTCAAAATTCAACAGGATCAAGCCATGTTCATCCGAAGGTTCCGTATTTGGCGATAAGCAATGTCACATAACATCGTATGTACATCTTTGCCCATTGGATCAGCCGTTGCTTGAAGTCTCGGCCATCGATGCTTGCGAGGTTTTGTTATTATTGCAACCCACCGTCCAAGCATTTAAACATTGCGATATGCGCATAAGACCTCAGCACACCTCATTCTAGGCCCGGCTGAAATCAACACAGGGATGTTTATATTCCTTGGAGTCACCGGAACCATTGCATATCATATGCGGTGGAATGAAAGAAGAACTAATAACCATGGAAGGCACTGGAATTCTACAACTGAGACAGTGATGTATTGCTAAAACCACCTATGTGACCCTGATTGGAATTCAACATTTGAAAGTCGGGAACAGTACCTGTACCAAGCAAATGGTATAGCCGGTTAAGATGGTCAAATGTGTCCCTGAACCGAATTCAAATCGCGATGAGTCATTCAAAAGATTATAAAAAAAGGAACGGTTTGTGCGAAGCTTCAACTTTGTATCTTGACCTACGAAATATTTCGGTACTCGTACCTCAGATTCACAAATACCATGATATTCGACCATTGGACACCAAATACAAAAATACGTTCACCACTGTGGAGGACACTGAGGACACTATGTCTGAACTAGAAGAGAAACATAAAGAAATAGGACATCACCGAAATAAGAGGTTCAGCACCCATCTATTGCATGGAGGAATAATGATGTCATCCATTCTCGCACTGGGAATTCTGCTATACTATTTGCGAGGTAGTGTTAGGAGAGTGTGGTTTTTGCTGTCTTGTAGGAAGAGGAAATTTGGGACTTCACAAGAGGAAACAAACGCGCCGGGAGAGCCTACCTACCGCAACATCATTACCGTGTCAGCGGACAATCGTGGATTAACCTTTCGTTAAAATTAATAGTTGTAGGGCGATAATTGATGCAACCATTGAGCGTTATGGGGAAACCCTCGATCGATAATCGCGTAGTCCCTTTGGTATTATACAGGGTGTCCCAAAAATGCTGCGGGTCCTTAAAGGGGGTGATTCGGGGGATGATTGCAAACAACTTTTTCCTTTGCAAAAATGCTCTCCGAGGTTTCGTTAACGAGATATTAACAAAAAGCACCGACCAATCAGAGCGCGCGCATTCCGTCCGAGCTCCCGCGGTAGCGTTGGCTACGCGGTAGGCGACTGCGCTTGTACTACGAACGTACGAACAAGCAAGTCGGCATGCAAACCGCGTTACACATTTTTTTTAAAGTATAATCTTAAATAAGAATTATTTGAAGTGAGAGGATAAGAAGTATGTAAATTTCGATTTTAAATAAGGCATAAACGAAAAGGTAATGTAGCAGAAAATGTACGACATGTGATCGTAATTCGTTATTGAGGTAAAAATCCGTAGTTTAATAACGGCCAACACAACTAAATTTAAACAATAATATTAGGTGTATGAATAAATTCTTTCCGACTGGATTTACATAATCAGTACAAAGGTACTGAATTTCTATCGCGGTGGTATTCATAAGCTGCCAGAAAAATGGCAAAAGGTAATGAACAATAATGGAAATTATGTCGATGATTGAGTTGTTTTCATATTTTTTAAATCGAACTGTTATTGTACCCTAAAATCGGAAAGAATTTATTTCTACACCTAATAATCACCAATAAATTAAATAAAACTCACCCATTCGGACATTCCTTTCCTTCTTTTTCGGAAACCTGTGTCACTGGGCCACTGTACCGATTCTGGTCATCGGTGGACGAAAAGATTTATGGTAGGGTAGCGCCCAGTGCTCAGCTGATCGCAGGTATTCGCAGGACACCACCCGAAAGTAAGGGTCGCAACGTCAAGTGCGTCCGGGTTAATGTACCGAATATTCACTTCACTGCACTGATACTAACACTGATCACTTAATTTATTTTCTACGGAACGTGTTGCTCCTACGTTCCACTGCCAACGCTCGCACGGTAGCACTCGCGTCCCCGTCGTTCCGCGCGTACACCCAGTACATAGCGTAATACTCTTCGGCGGAGTACATTTCTGGGCCGAGATTACTAGCTGACTGACAGGATTTTTTCCCAAACAACTTCCTCTACCCCCAAGTAGTTTCTCTCGTTCCATTATGAGTTTACTTCCACCAGTACAAGAGGCTTTAGGTAAAAAGAAACCATCACATTTTCGAAACACACGTGTTTTGCAGAAGTGCAACGAACACTTTCACAAAAGCCTGCGCTCCGTCCTTCTACTGCCAATGTACCCATTGCTTCGAGATAGAAAATAGACACCACGTGTATCGGTTCAAAAGGGTCCGAAGGGAAGAGAAGCAGAAAGTCTTCGAGTTGCTATAAAGAAGAAAATTCACGTCTGCTACGAGGCGGAACCAATTAAGTCATAAATTATTCGAAATTGTAGGAAACCGTTCTCTACCGCCGACTAGCGGGACAATACGGTCATAAACCGCGACTCTGACGAAATGCTCTGGCCGATCAGTCTGATTAATTTTGGGGATCTAGAATTTAAAAGGTATTATTCAACATCAATACACCTCGCGGAGAGACACTGGAAGAAAAGGGGTAGTCCGCTGACTGCGCGTAGTCCCGCCTGCGTCGTCCACCCTACAAATTCGAAACAGATCCCTTATCTCTCGTGTCTAAACACGCGTTCGAATTTCAAAACAAAAGCACGCGTCGATGTATTCCGTGCGAGAGAAGGTGGGCTCGAAGTTCGATTGGCCCCAAACTAGCCAATTGGGCCTGCTTATCTCTCGTGTCTAAACAAGCGCTCGAAATTCTGCCCTGAATCCCTTCCGAACAGCCACTTTCCTGAAGAGGCCCTCTTCACAGCAATATCTCCTCCCGAAGGCCCACCTTCTCTCGCACGGAATACGTCGACGCGTGCTTTTGTTTTGAAATTCGAGCGCGTGTTTAGACACGAGAGATAAGCAGGCCCAATTGCCTAGTTTGGGACCAATCGAATTGCAAGCCCACCTTCTCTCGCACGGAATACGTCGACGCGTGCTTGCGTTTTGAAATTCGAGCGCGTGTTTAGACACGAGAGATAAGCAGGCCCGATTCGTTAGTTTGGGACCAATCGAATTGCAAGCCCACCTTCTCTCGCACCGAATACGTCGACGCGTGCTTGCGTTTTGAAATTCGAGCGCGTGTTTATACTCGAGAGATAAGGGATCCGTCTTTAATTTGAGGGTAGGACGAAGCAGGCGGGACTACGCGCAGTCAGCGGACTACCCTTCGTTTCACGTGTGTCTCCGCGAGACGTATTGATGCTGGATAATATTTTGTAATTTCTAGTTCTCCAAAATTAATCAGACTGATCAGCCAGAGCATTTCGCCAGGGTCGCGGTTTATGACCGTATTGTCCCGCAAGTCGGCGCTAGAGAACGGTTTCCTACAGTTTCGGATAATTTATGACTTAATTGGTTTCACCTCGTAGCAGACGTGAATTTTCTTCTTTATAGCAACTCGAAGACTTTCTGCTTGTCTTCCCTTCGGACCCTTTCGAACCGATACACGTGGTGTCTGTTTTCTATCTCGAAGCAATGGGTACATTGGCAGTAGAAGGACGGTGCTGGCTTCTTTTTACCTAAAGCCTCTTGTCCTGGTGGGAGTAAACTCATAATGGGACGAGAGAAACTACTTGGGGGTAGAGGAAGTTGTTTGGGAAAAAATCCTGTCAGTCAGATAGTAATCTCGGCCCAGAAATGTACTCCGCCGAAGAGTATTACGCTATGTTCTGGGTGTACGCGCGGAACGACGGGGACGCGAGTGCTACCGTGCGAGCATTGGCAGTGGAACGTAGGAACAACACGTTCCGTAGAAAATAAATTATGTGATCAGTGTTAGTATCAGTGCAGTGAAGTGAATATTCGGTACATTAACCCGGACGCACTTGACGTTGCGACTCTTATTTTCGGGTGGTGTCCTGCGAATACCTGCGATCAGCTGAGCACTGGGCACTACCTTACCATAAATCTTTTCGTCCATCGATGACCAGGATCGGTACAGTGACCCAGTGACACAGGTTTCCGAAAAGGAAGGAAAGGAATGTCCGAATGGGTGAGTTTTATTTAATTTATTGGTGATTATTAGGTGTAGAAATAAATTCTTTCCGATTTTAGGGTATAATAACAGTTCGATTTAAAAAATATGAAAACAACTCAATCATCGACATAATTTCCATTATTGTTCATTACCTTTTGCCATTTTTCTGGCAGCTTATGAATACCACCGCGATAGAAATTCAGTACCTTTGTACTGATTATGTAAATCCAGTCGGAAAGAATTTATTCATACACCTAATATTATTGTTTAAATTTAGTTGTGTTGGCCGTTATTAAACTACGGATTTTTACCTCAATAACGAATTACGATCACATGTCGTACATTTTCTGCTACATTACCTTTTCGTTTATGCCTTATTTAAAATCGAAATTTACATACTTCTTATCCTCTCACTTCAAATAATTCTTATTTAAGATTATACTTTAAAAAAAATGTGTAACGCGGTTTGCATGCCGACTTGCTTGTTCGTACGTTCGTAGTACAAGCGCAGTCGCCTACCGCGTAGCCAACGCTACCGCGGGAGCTCGGACGGAATGCGCGCGCTCTGATTGGTCGGTGCTTTTTGTTAATATCTCGTTAACGAAACCTCGGAGAGCATTTTTGCAAAGGAAAAAGTTGTTTGCAATCATCCCCCGAATCACCCCCTTTAAGGACCCGCAGCATTTTTGGGACACCCTGTATATTTTGAAATTTCTGCTTGTTATTGTCATTGCTATTTTTGTTGTTGCTGTCAGCATAGAGATGTCGAAACCAGATATCAGAAATCTCGGGATCACTCGACGGACTTTTGTATGTCGTCTGGCGCGGTTCACCAAGCAAAAGGATTTATTCAAAAATTTTCGTCCCCAGGGAGCCGAACACGCTGTCCTAAGGATTCAGCCTAACGAAAACGTGGCTTTCGTGACAAACAAACTTGCACCGGCACCGCACGGTAAAACAAGACTCCTCGAAGTGGTTAGTATACTTACCCATTACGAAGTGTGAAATCTTTCATTTCTCATTAGATCTCTGCAAAAACGACGTCAATCGATACTTTGTGTTTCTCCGATGAAACTGACACAAAAAACGACGTCAAATTCTTAATTTTAGATCGTATCAATGTGAAATGGATTCAGGCGCATGGCCCAGTACTCGAAGATAGCAGATAGAATCCATGCCATGCGTCAGCGAACATTTCCAAGACAAATTCAATAAGCTTTAATGTATACACTTTGTTGTGCCCGGACCGACACCTAAGAGTGTCGACACCGCGTACATTCCGATTGACACAATCGCGCGGCCGAAATCCGGCACAACGGCGTAAGGGATTTCGGAAATACACCGAGACCCGTCAGCACATGGCGAAACACCGAAAACTAGGCCAAAGGCGGAGACCCCGATGGTCCCCGCTTCGCCCCGACTACCTTATAAGAATAATGTACGAGCACGGCGGGCAGCAGACTTGATACTGAATTGTTACGGGAACCATACCCAACTTTAATACAAGACTCATGCCTAAGTAGGCACAGTGTAACAGTCACCCAGATCGGGACAGAATAAACTTGTTATCCTTACGGTGAGTTCCAACTCTTTAACCCGCAACGATCCCCTACCTTCGGTTTCAAGCCGAATCCTTCCGTCCCGGCCTATTCACCCGAACCCTCGGAGCCCGTGGACGACGATCGCCAAGGACGCCCAGGAGCACCCCGAGATTCGTACCCAGAATCTCGACCCCAGGCGCCCCGGCACAACAATTGGTGGCAGCGGTGGGATACTGCCAACGTAAGGACCAAGCCGGACCGACGGTGACAACAGGACTTAGCGGAGACAACAATCCCCCTAACCAGAGGGCCAGCCACTCCGCAGTACCGACGGACGTCAGCAGAGGACGCCGCCAGGACAGTCCACTACACACACCTTGACGAGCGATGCATCACCTGTTCTACGTACTGTAAGTGCGAAATACCACTCTCAGCGAATTCAGGCTGCACGCCGCAAACCTCATGCGCCGAGCGAAATCTTTAGACAAGAATATCGAGCGCGATTTAGAATTAGCCGAGCGAAAGGAAATTCTTTCGCCTAGAGCAATTCGCCGAAGTGCCCCGCGTAGATTCTTTAAAGTCCGTACGAAGCAACCCTCCGGCGAAGCTATCTTCGACGCAACATTCGAAATATTTCGTGAAATCGGAGAACGTACGCGACTTGCTCTAGACGTAGAAACCAGTAAGGAACGTAGCGTTCCGACTGCATTACCAACTACGTCAAATCACGCCGGACACACAACCGCCCGGAGACTATATCCGTACAACGAAGCAGATTATAGTTTAATCCTAAGCGGAGCCCTAGCAACCGAAACCAATATGCCGCTCACCCCTTCGGAAACTGCGAACCAAAACGCGGAACCAAACCCCGCCGGAAGCGGAGACCGACTAGCAAATTTAGAACAACTAATCACGGAGCTAACCACCTCCTTAGCTAGCGTAGCCGAAGGAATGATAGCGATAAACGATAGGTTGGGAGCAATAGAGGCAAGGGACGGTCTACCCCAGGACTCGATAGATAGAGAAATAAGTAGACTAAGGGAAACAATGAATTCGACACACGCGACGCCCGGCCCCTCAGGCAGGACCACGGTCCACTTCGACAATTTCCGCGAAGCAGAGGAAGAACCCAGGCGCTCCAGCCGATTCGTTCCCACCAACCTCGAGATAAATGACCTAACTTACGCGCCGAACGTAGCAGGCACTCGAGAAATATTCCATACCATAAAAACCCTACCCCTGTTCAACGGGAAGGACCCCAAGGAATTACCCGGCTTCCTGACCGCCTGCAAATATGTATATCACACGTATCAAACAGCGGAGGAAAAAGCCCAGATCCTACGAGGAATAATCGCGTTACGGATCGGAGGCGACGCCCTAGACGAAGTACAGACGCGCCGCATATTATCCATACAGGATTTAGAGGACGTGTTAACTTCAGTTTACAAACCTTCACGTACAGCTCAACTGTACAACGGGAGCTGCTATATAGTAGGCAGGGCCCCAACGAAAATGTAGCACCTGCCAGAAAAATAAGTTAGGAAATAAAACTAGGGCCCCAATGGAGATCACCCTTCGAGAAAGTAGCGTTAGACATAGTAGGGCCCCTGCCAGAGAGCAACCAAGGGAACATCTGCATACTAACCTTCCAGGACCTCCTCACAAAATTTAGCAAGGCGATTCCCCTGCCAAATCAGGAAGCAGCCACAATAGCGGAAGCAGTGGTCGAGAAAATTATCTGCGAATACGGCGTACCCGAAAAAATTCTAACGGATCAAGGGAGAAATTTTCTAAGCGAGATGTTTAAAAACATATGTAAACTTTTCCGAATTACGAAACTACAGACAACCGCGTACCACCCAGAGTCTAACGGAGCATTGGAAAGATCACACAGAACCCTAGTAGAATATTTGCGACACTACATAGATAATGACCAGTCCGACTGGGATAAATGGCTACCCTACGCTATGTTTACGCACAATACAACCCCACATACCGCAACAGGGTTTACGCCATACGAACTAGTCTATGGAAAGATAGCATCAATACCAACCGCACTAAAAAGTCCGCCTAAACTAACGTATAATTACGAAGATTACGCGCAGCTAACAAGAGAACGTATCAGGGTAACAAATGAAGCAGCTAGGGAACAACTCCAAGAAGCAAAAAAAAGGGCCAAAAAAGGATACGATAAAAAAGCACGCGAAATAGAATTAAAGGTAGGCGATAAGGTGTGGCTCTTTGACGAATCGGTACGTCGCGGAAGATCAAAAAAACTAGACAACAAATGGGTAGGCCCCTACGAATCATAGAAAAGAAGTCAAAAGTCAACGTGACCGTTAAAAAGGGAAAAAAAAACTCTACACACTCACGCAAATAGACTGAAACATTTTATCGAGTAATAAAAGAAAATAAACGCCTCGGGAAAAAATAAAACACGATGTCGAATCTTAAAAAACTACAGGCGGGAGCAAGGAACCGGTATAAAAGGAAAAAAAACGGGAATATACACAAAAATAGGAGGGGATAAAACTGGACTTCATTATTCCAGGATGACCGCCCTGGCGGGAGGCCTAACCGAAGCAGCGCCGACTGGCAGCCAGGCCTCTTATACGATATCACCGATTAAGCATAAAGCAGGAATCCACTTTACTCACCTCGGAGAACTACACATGGTAACCAATTCGTGGAAAATCGTGACCCATCTAAAAATGGACACTCTCCTCGAAAGGAACCGGCAGCTGACCTCTTACATAAATCAGATACAACGTCGCTGCGAGAACGAAATCGCGATCCAACCCACTTGCGGGGAACACCTGGGCCCCCTACTCAGAAGGGCAGAAAAACTGTACAGAAGAGTAGACCAAGTGTCGGAGATTCCCGCTTACATACCAAATAAACGACGGGGTCTAATCAACGGATTAGGGACTCTAGCAAAAACCATATTCGGGACTATGGACGCAGACGACGCCGAACAAATTAACAAACACTTATCACAGTTAGACGAAACACAAAACACGTTAATGACTGCCATGAAAAAGCAGGTTCAAATAGCAAATAACACGTTGCATCACTTACACGACGCGGAAAAAACAATACAACATAACGAACAGATACTAGCGAAACAAACGAGCTTATTACGGACACAGATAGAAACGACTATACTAAAACAAACGCAAAGAACTGACGTAGTAGATCACTTCATTACGTTAAACGACCTACTAACCGACCTGACTCAGGACGTCGACGATGTGCTGCAATACTACACCAGCCTCAAAGGAGGAATCATCAGCGCAAACGTACTATCGAGCGCGCAAATCATTAGGTTATTACAAACCGCGGTACAACATCTCCCGAATGGACTCTCGTTCCCAATAGCACCTAGCCTAGAAAATACTAACGTAATCGAAAAATTGTCATCGGTCACAGCGTATTTCGATAAGACGACATTGATCGCAGTAATAACCGTTCCCCTCATTTCCGCACAAACGTTTACGGTAATCGAGGCAACGCCAGCCCCAATCCATGTTCACGGAAATTCTTACGCGGTGTTAATTATAAGAACGCCAATACTCGTCATCGATGCAAACAGTAACCAATATGTGCTCACCGAGCAAGACGAGCTAAAAGAATGTAAACAGGTAGCGGCGCAATATTACTGCGAACAACCGATGCGGACACACAATGTAAATAACGATCTCGAATGCGAAGCAAGCCTATGGCTGCAACCCGCGGACAAATCCCCAAGAAATTGCGAGGTAAAGTACATTGCGGCAAACCACACAATGTGGATAGGTACCTCACACGCAGACACATGGATCTTTACGACTCATCAGCCCGAAACATTGACGATACAGTGCGATGAACGACAACCGGAGCACGTCAATATAGATAAGACAGGGATTCTCAAAATTACGGGAAATTGTAATATCCGAAGTAGGGACGTAGTACTAAAAAAGCGCCGAACAACATACAGTGAAGATTTCGAAGTGCCAACGGCACCACGGTACGACATAATAGCAGCGTTAAATGCGACACAAAGGGGCGAACCAACGCAACCCCTCTCGCGGTTTCAGCTAGATAAGCTCCTGAAAAATCCATCTGAATTTTCAGCACTATACGACCAACTTAATCAAATAGGAAGTGAGTTAGAAAAGGAAAACTCTCAACCAGGACTAGCGACCTGGCAAATCGCGCATCCAGCGACAACAACTATTGTACTAGTAATACTTAGTATATTAGTCATATATTTGTTAACACGCGACTACCAACTGCGCAATAAAATACAAATCCCTACACCACCAAAAGCGGCAAAGTCCAGAAGACCAGCCGAGAACAGCGAATACACAGAAGCCTTAACGATTTAGGGTACCGGGAAATTTTGTAAACCGATAGAAAAAAAAAAAAAAAAAATCCCCTAAGCACCCTTCCCGTAAGGGGGGGGGGGGGGATGTTGTGCCCGGACCGACACCTAAGAGTGTCGACACCGCGTACATTCCGATTGACACAATCGCGCGGCCGAAATCCGGCACAACGGCGTAAGGGATTTCGGAAATGCACCGAGACCCGTCAGCACATGGCGAAACACCGAAAACTAAGCCAAAGGCGGAGACCCCGATGGTCCCCGCTTCGCCCCGACTACCTTATAAGAATAATGTACGAGCACGGCGGGCAGCAGACTTGATACTGAATTGTTACGGGAACCATACCCGACTTTAATACAAGACTCGTGCCTAAGTAGGCACAGTGTAACAGTCACCCAGATCGGGACAGAATAAACTTGTTATCCTTACGGTGAGTTCCAACTCTTTAACCCGCAACGATCCCCTACCTTCGGTTTCAAGCCGAATCCTTCCGTCCCGGCCTATTCACCCGAACCCTCGGAGCCCGTGGACGACGATCGCCAAGGACGCCCAGGAGCACCCCGAGATTCGTACCCAGAATCTCGACCCCAGGCGCCCCGGCACAACAACTTGATTTCCACAGGTTATTGTGATATTGCGCTTGCAAAATGACTGATTTTCACAGGAATGGAACTCTCTCAAATAGTCAGAACCGGGGTCGATTTTACTGGCACCATGGGTGGCAGTGCCCGTTGAAACCGATACCTACCTGCCGAAGGTCTACGCCGGGGATAGTAGGCCCAAAGGCTGAACAATACTTTTCCGTGAAAAATGCTGCTTATGTAGGTACATCTGCGGTATCGAGAAGAGTACCGTTAATGTTTCAAAACATCATAACATTCACTCGGAGGGATGCAAGTTCGATTGGTTAAGTTAAGAGGTGTGAAAGTTGCTACACCAAATTTCAGCCATAGGGAGCAGATTGTATTAGGACTAATCGGATTTGCATCCCTGCCAAACGGCTGCTGCCTTGAAGAGGCCCTCTTCACAGCAATACCTCCTCCCCAATGCCCATCTTCTGTCGCACGGATTGCGTCAACGCACGCTTTTGGACAGTGGACTACCCATTTTCTTCCTGTGTCTCTCCAAAAAGAGTATTGACGGTGGATTGTAGAAGCGTAGATGTCTGGATCCCAGTTATTGAATTCGGGAGACGATAGAAACATTTTATTACAAAACACACATGTTCTATAATTAAAGTAAATCGTATTCCTCTCGGACAGGAGTACCGATAATAATCGAACTTGCGCCGCACTTCGCGCAGACCGATTATACGGAGGGTAGTCGGGTCACACACTGCACAAATGATACAGGCTAATTCTAGAGGTACATCTCTCGATGGATGCGGCCTGATACCACGTGGCGAGGACAACCCTTCGCAGGGTCTTAAGAAATTATTTTCTTCATCGTATCGAAAAGGAAGCGACGCCAATGAATTCCTTATGCTTTTCCGATGAAATTCATACCAAACATCACGCAAAACGGACTACTTTGACACAAGCTATTTGTATTCCCCATGTAAAAGTTGTCCGATTTTCATGATATTTGGCATGATTTTCATCGAAAAAACATAAGGAATTCATTTTCGTCGCTTCCCTTTCGATACGATGAAGAAAATAATTTCTTAATACGCTGTAATGAATATTCCACTCTCGACTGCCGTGACTCGACTGCCGTGACTCGACCCCAATTCGCTCCGTTCGACGGAGAATTCATACATTTTTCCAGAAAAAACCATAAAAATCGAGTGAGGCCCTGTGAAGGGTTGTCCCTCGCCACGGGGTGCCCGGCCGCATCCTTCGACGGACGTACCTCCAGAATTATCATGTATCATTTGTGCAGTGTATGACCCGACTACCCCCCGTGTAATCGGTCTGCGCGAAGTGGGGCGCAAGTTCGATCATTATCAGTACTCCTGCCCGAGAGGAATACGATTTACTGGAATTATAGTACATGTGTGTTATGTCATAAAGTGTTTCTATCGTCTCCCGAATACAATAACTGGCATCCAGACATCTACACTCCTACAATCCACCGTCAATACACCTTTTGGAGAGACACAGGAAGAAAAGGGGTAGCCCACTGTCCAAAAGCGTGCGTTGACGCATTCCGTGCGACAGAAGATGGGCATTGGTGAGGAGGTATTGCTGTGAAGAGGGCCTCTTCAAGGCAGCAGCCGTTTGGCAGAGATGCAAATCCGATTAGTCCTAATACAATCTGCTCCCTATGGCTGAAATTTGGTCTAGCAACTTTCCCACCTCCTCACTTAACCAATCGAACTTGCATCCCTCCGAGTGAATGTTATGATGTTTTGAAACATTAACGGTACGCTTCTCGATACCGCAGATGTACCTACCTAAGCAGCATTTTTCACGGAAAAGTATTGTCCAGCCTTTGGGTCTACCATCCCCGGCATAGACCTTCGGCAGGTAGGTATCGGTTTCAACGGGTACTACTACCCATGGCGCCGGTAAAACCGACCCCGGTTCTTGCTATTTGAGAGGGTTTGATTCCAGTGAAAATCAGTCATTTTGCAAGCGCAATATCACAATAACCTGTGGAAATCAAGTGTATACATTAAAGCTTATTGAATTTGTCTTGGAAAACACTATAAACTCAGGTGTTCAGAAAATGTAATCCCATTTGTAAAACGAAACTTGACCATTGTATCTTTTAAAATAACAATCGATGCAAAAAATTTGTTCGGGCTAATTTGGTAGCCCCATTGAACCATGAATTTACATATTTTTCAAATTTTTATCTCCAATAGTTTAGGAGATATCGGACTGTCCAGTCTTAGATGGGACACCCTGTAGAGTACCTGGTGATGTCACCTTAGTATAAGTTATTGGTATCGATCGCAGTAGTTTCATTATGATCCGTTTGTTTACTCGGGACGCTTCGACCGATTCATCGTTGTAAATTTTTCATATAAAAACGGTTCGACAAATTCATTTGAGGTTTGGCAGATATTTTTATTGTATATTGAGCTATTGTTCTGAATTTTTGTGTGGCAGTGAAAAAAGATGGCCGATACATAGTGCAAACTGAGAACAATCGGGTGGTCCTGGTGTTGACAGTACGTACTGTAAAGATTATTTGAAACACAAAAAGAAAAAGAGATTCTTAATTTATATGAATGCGGCTATCAGGGGTAGTAGATTCATTAAGGAAAATAAAAAAAAGTTAATAATGCCAGCCTTCTGAAAAAGGTTGCGCCCAAAAATCGGGAAAACTTCTTAAATTAGTACGCTGTCTTAAGAGACTACACCAAAAAATAAATAGAAAAAGATCTATAAATTTTTATGTATTAATTAATCTTCTAAACCCACCACACAAGCTGATCGAATGTGTAACTATGGAACAGCAGGTCCGAAATTAAATTTCATTTTTTTTATGAACTATACATTGGGCGAAATTTCTATAAGAACACTACTACTTTTACTACTGTTCTCCATACTAAAAATTACTTTTTGTAACGTTGTAATATGGATTTTACTCTACTCGACGCTAATTGCCTTTTCGAGCTCATTAATGTTATTATATTGATTCCCATTTTTATATAGGGCTCTAATTCCGCGCCCTTCACAATAAACAGATTAAATATATTACAGAGACATGCGGCTGTCGCACTAATGGCGTAGTTAGAATTAGGGCCGTAGCTTTAAATCGTTTATAGTAATATTATTCTTAAATCCCTTGGGAATAAGTTTTCTTTTATACATTCTTTCCATAATGGGACTCGGTCCTTCCGTATTTTCGTACAACCGTGTACGCGTCCGTTTACAGCTTGCTTCCTGTAATATTCTTCAGTATTCAAATATTTTAAACATTTGGTCGATAGTCGGTCTTGTCCGCGCGATCCCGAAAAATGGAACAAAAGAGTCATAAACCCACACCGTCGGTAGGGACTCAGAACGCGGCTCGGCTAAGGTAATCCTTGACCTTGCATTTTTTTCAACGTGCACGTACACGCATCACCTTACCGAGGAACTTTCCACTTCCACCACTCCACTGAAATTGTAAGGTCGGTTTCCTATCTTCGAAACCCAGCCAATCATATGTAACAATTCGCAATCGCCTATTTAGATGTTTGAGCTTTCTTCAGGAGTGTAAGACTTTCGAAAAATCAGTCAACAACTCCCGTCAACGCATTACGGTTAGCCCAAAAACAGTTGAAATCACAATTCTGACCAACGGGTTATCCGCAAATCAATCTACAGTGTTCACGTGTCCATTCCATTTATATGTTGTACATGTTGCTGTGTAAATATAGTTCAATTATTGTTTTCTTGTTACCATCTCTTTCTCTTTAATCAGCCCTATCACAGTAACGCGTATAGGGCATCCGCGTAATTTCGGTGTCGATAAAAATCGTAACGCAGATTTACGACCTCCGTTGACTCGACACTCCGTGGTCGAGTCTCATCGTGGCTACGCGCTAAGATCTTGATATAATTCCCCATAATTTTTCTATTGGATTTAAGTTCGGGGAACGAGCGGGCTACTTCATAAGTGGCAAATCTTTCTGCCGAAACCATTCACGTGACTTTTTAGACGTATGAATTGCTGCATTATCTTCTTCAAAAATATTTTCTTCGCGATTGTCTTCAATAAATTGTCTCCAATTCAAATTTTGGAATTGACAGTGACCACGCGACGTGTGCAACAAAGATTGTAGCGAGGTAAAAGATTGAAGTGGACGAAAATGCCGTTGAAGCCATCTCTCGCACAGGAGCATAAACGTGCAAAATTAAAATTTGTACGAAACCATATGACCTGGCGCAAAGAGTGGAAAGATACAATATTTTCCGATGAAGAAAAATTTAATTTAAACGGACCTGATGGGTTTAAATATATTACTGGCACGACTTACGCACAGATAAAACTGTTGCCATGAGTAGAAATTTCAGCGGAGGAACATTGATTGTGTGGCCTGCATTCAGTTACTCCTCTAAGACGCCACTTTGTAAAATTTCTACAAGAATGAATTCAGAAAAATACATAGACTTATCACAAGATTGTTTGATTACATTTATTGAAGACAATCACGACAAAAATATTGTTTTTCAACAAGATAATGCAGCAATTCATACTTCTAAAAAGTCAAGCGAATGATTTCGGCAAAAAGATTTGCCACTTATGAAGTGACCCGCTCGTTCCCCGGACTTAAATCCAATAGATGCGTCATAACGAGGAAAGAAAAATCTTTCTATTGTTTTTTTCATGAACGTTCTGTCGCGTAGTACATACGCGATCGCACGCTTAATTAAATTTGTGCGATTCATTGAAGTGTTGTTTCTTGTTCAAAAATATAATTTATTCAGTTAATACAATTCAGCCACATGTCGTGGCTACTTTTTCGTAACAAAAACATATATAAACTCTGCCACACGCGTGGTTACATTCTTAGTAACAAAACATTTAAACTCTGCCACCTGCGTGGCTATTTTCTCAAGGTCGAGTCTCTTAGCCGTGATCGGCGGCGGCGCACAGTGTTTCGCGTATATGGGCGTTCGGGACAATCAGTTCTGAACTAATCAGTTTTCATCCTAAGTACCCTAATACCTTTTTAAAGAGAATATAAAAATGCATCGATTGGTGTATAAAAAAATATACAGTTACATTAAAAAAATTAAGGCTATCTTGAGTTTTTTATTAATATTTACTTTTGCTATTTGTTGTCAACTGTATACTGACTAATTTTTGTTCGAAACATTCTACCAAATTATTTTTATTGCGTGTATCGCGTTTGACTGCTATTTTAAAACTATGACACCATCCAGAATGGAAAATTCATGGTAGATATCGTATAAACAATTGGAAAAAGCATATCGGATGTGTAGATTCACATATGTGTCTTATGCACGAGGAGACCTAGAGATTACGCCAAGGGCCGGAGCGGAGAGCGTCTTAATAATGATTTTGGATATTTTCTCTGTTTCGTGCAAATTCGTGTAGTTGAAATTGACGTTAATATAAAGTTTAATGATAGAAAAACATCACATAGGTATATATTGTTTATTTGTTTCCCCTTGGGGATTACAATCCGTACACACCTCCACCTCCTCATTTCTCTATATTCGCCTTAACCTATTCCTTAATCTACTCCTTAAACATATTCCTTAAACCTACACGCTCCTAATCCTCGTTCGCCCGCTCTCCCGTTATCCTTCGTCCTGCACAACTCCTTCACCCCCCTTCCCTATCCTTTGATAAGGAAATTCTTTAATCCTGCCCCGCCAGGCTTTTTAAACTTTCGGTACCGAATGGAGGTGCGCCGTTATCGTAGCAATCGGCGGCAGTTTGCCGCTGAGAACGCCTCGTGGCTAGATGACGAGGACTCGTGGAGTATTCGGGCCCTGTTTGGTGAGTTTTCTATTGTTTTCGTAATTAGTGTTCTTTGTCTCTCTTGGGATATTCTATTTTACTTTTTCCGCGTCTGGTTATTTTTTTACAGAACGCTATGGGGATACTTTCGTGGGGCCCGTCCCTCAGCAGGTGGTATGGGGGCCTTTTGCTTCCAAATACGATTTTTATTTTTAATTATTTCATTCTAATAAAATCGTAATCAATTTCATTTAGTAGTTCGAGAGTAGTTACTTTCCTTCATAATTGCGATACTTTCCTATTCCTGCCCTATTCTATGAAATGTTTTAATCGGTTTGCGTGTACGCGAAGCGTCCGTCGTCCTTTATTTTAGTATAATTATTATTGTCGTGTGTATTTTGAATCGTATACGGGCCTATCCACGCGGGTGTTAATTTCTTTGATCGTCCGCGTCTCACAGTCTCATCGTGTAGTAGTACTTGGTCCCCAATTTTGAAAGATTTAGTAGTTGTCTTTTTATCGTATTGCTTCTTTGCCTTGTTTTTATTGTTCCCTATTGTTTCGCGCGCAATGTTATTCGTAGACCGTAGACTTTCGCGTAATTCCTCAGCGTATTTGTCGTAGGTATATGTTAGTTGGGGTGCCTGATTTAGTGAGGTCGGCAGTGTAGCTTGTCTCCCGAAAACGAGTTCGTAGGGCGTGTAACTAGTAGACGTGTGCGGGGTAGTATTATAAGTAAACATCGCGTATGGTAGCCATTCGTCCCAATCAGTCTGGTCTTCCGCGATAAAGTTCTTTAAGTATTCGGCTAGTGTACGATGGCTTCTTTCTAGAGCACCGTTTGATTGTGGGTGATAGGCCGTGGTTAGAATTTTTTCGATCTTGAGCAATTTACATACATTCTAGAATACTTGGCTTAGGAAATTAGTCCCTTGATCTGTTAGCACTCGTTGTGGTATACCGTATTCGCAAATGATTCTAGTGACAAATTCTTTAGCTACTGTGTTTGCTTCTTGATTCTCGAGGGGAATGGCTTTACTAAATTTAGTTAGTAAGTCTTGAAAGGTTAATACGTATTTATTTCGTCTGCTTGTCTCGGGTAAAGGTCCTACTATATCCAGAGCGCATTTGTCGAATGGTTCCGTGGGGGTGTCTGGGGGCTTTGGTTATTCTCGTTAGTTTGTTTTTCTGACATTTTTCGCATCTGGAGATGTACTTTTCTACGTCTTGGCACATACCTGACCACGAATGGTTTAATTTTATACGTTCTAGGGTCCGTTTTACTCCTAAATGTCCACCTAAAGGGGTATCGTGAAATTCGCGCAGTATTCGATTTTTATCGTCTTCTGTATATGTCGTATCGTTCGTGGCTTCTTCGGGTCGGGTCTCGTCTTCTTCGTTGGTACTTGCGCTGGCGACGGCTAGAGTTTCAGTGCTGAGCTGTCGCTTCATTCCTCGTGTAATCGCGAGCATTCTACTGAGAGCGTCCGCGTTCTTATTAGTCTTTCCCGATTTATATTCTATGCTGTAATCGTACTCTGCTAGCTTCAATTTCCACCTCATTAATCTAGAGCCGGGGTCTTTTACGTTAAAAAGCCAGGTGAGTGGTTCATGATCTGTTACGATTTTAAATTTTGTGCCGTATAAGTATGGTCTGAAATGTTGCGTCGCCCATACGATGGCCAATAATTCCTTTTCGATGGTGCTATAGTTTTCTTCCGCTTTGTTTAACACTCTACTTGCGTATGCTATTGGCAAATCTTGCCCTATCTTTCCCTGCGATAATACTACTCCTATAGCTTTTCCGGAAGCGTCTGTTGTCAGAACGGAAAGTTTCGAGAAATCAGGGTATTGTAATATCGGTGCCGTTGTTAATTTTTCTTTCAGTATTTCGAAGACTTCCTGTTCCTGTGCGGTCCATCTGAATGCTTGATTTTTCTTTAATAGTTGCGTTAAGGGTTTCGCGATTTGTGAAAAATGTTCTATGAATCTCCTATAATATCCAGCTTAACCTAAAAAGGATTGTATGTCTTTGACTCCTCTAGGTATCGGAAAGTTCCTAACAGCGTCGAGCTTTGAAGGATTCGGCATGATGCCATTTTCGGTTATAACGTGACCTAGGTACACGGTTTCCTTTCGTAAAAATTCACATTTATTAGGTTGAAGTTTTAAGCCACTCACTCGTATGCGTTCATATACTAGTTCTAGGCGATCTTGGTGTTCTTTCAATGAGCGTCCGTAAACGATTATATATCGTCTAAATACACGAAACATTTTATTCCTTGCAGGCCTGATAGTACGGTATTCATCAATCTTTCGAACGTCGCGGGAGCGTTTTTTAGCCCAAACGGCATTCTATTGTACTCGAAGTGACCATATGGTGTCGAAAAGGCTGTCTTCTCACGATCTTCCTCTTTCATGGCTATTTGATGAAGTCCTGACGCTAAATCTAAGGTTGAAAAATATTTTGCTCCGCCTAATTGATCTAGAATATCTGTTATATTCGGTAAGGGATATGAATCGCCTATTGTTGCCTCATTTACTTGCCTAAAATCTGTTACCACTCTGAGTCTGTATTTTCCTGAAGCGTCGGGTTTTTTCGGAACTACTAGCAACGGCGCGTTGCATTGACTGGCGCTCGGTCTAATTCCCTCATTTACCATTTCTTGAACTTGTCTATTTACTTCCTCTTTATGCGCTTGTGGCAATCTATACGGCTTTACGTATATAGGTTTAGTACCTGGGATTAGTGGCATCGAATGTTCTGTCTTCGTGGTGTATCCTAATTTGTCTCCTTCTAACCCGAATATTTCGTTATACTTTTCGCACAGCCCGCGTAAGCTGGCTTCTTCTTCCTTATTTAAATGTTCCGTTCTAAGACTCTCGCGTAACAATTGCATTCTATCTCTTCCGTGTACGGCGTGTGCCACGTATGTCGGTGCGTCGCGCTCCTTGTCGTCGGTTACGTTCGTCGGGTCAATGTCATTGCTCGTCAGCGTTTGTAACGTTACAGTTGGCGTATTGATAAAGACTTCGTCTGTAGTAGTATTCATTATGCTTATTACACATCTCCCGTTCCGGCCTTCTGTTAGCGAATTTCCTATGAACACCCTTGGCTTAATAGATTGTCCATCTACTATACCTTCGCCTTTATCTGTTGTTCTAGCTAGTATAATGGTTTCAGATCGCGGTTTTAAAGTCACGTTTCCTCCTGAGTAGGGGAATTGTATTCCGTACACTTCTATTCCTAGGTTCGCCCTGATGCATACGTCGTGTTTGGCCATAAAATCTTGTCCTAGGATTCCGTCTGCTTTTAACGGGAAGTCGTTTCTGACTAACCGGCAAGGATGAGTTACTGTTTTATTTCCAACTTTTATGTTTAATTGCACTAAACACAGCGTCTTTATTTCCGTAGGGGCTATGCCTCGCAATGAGACTATTTCGTTTTCTGCATGGACTTCGTCCTGCATTTTTCCTATCTTTATCAAAGTAATATCGGCACCGGTGTCTACTAACATATGCGCTTTTTCATTTATCAATTTCGGTGCCCTAATTTCGATTGTATTTTCGAGCTGGGATGTCACTACCATATTCGCTCGGTATGACTTTACTCTAGGTCCTGCGTTCGTTTGTCTATCGTCAGTTGTTCCGCGGTTCGCGGTAGGGAAATCTTGATTTTCGCTAGATTGTTCTCGACCCGGAGTGCTGTTAATGTTCTGTCTAGTATCTTCGCGCCTGTAATTCGAGTTCGTATAACGCGGTCTATATTCTCGTCCGTTTGTTCTTTCTCTAGCCCTGCATTCTCTGATTTGATGCCCAGGTTTTTTACAATAGTGACAAACCATTGTGACTCTCTGTACTTCCCTTTTTATAGTCGTTTGTTGCGTCGGATAGTTTTCTCGTGGCATGCTCAATCGGGTATAGCAATTCCTTGCTAAATGTCCTAATTTGTTACAACGATCACAGCGCGGTACGTTTGACCCTTCCTTTCCTTTGGACTGATTACCGAATTTCTTATAATTTCGCGAGGTGTTTAAACCCATCGCTTGTTCCTCTTCTATTGCTGCGGATATAGCTGCATTCAACGTTGCATAGTTTCGAGACCTAATGTTCGTTCTCAGTTTTAAATTCAGCCCGAGGGTGAATACATCCAGAGCGCGTTCTTGCACCGATTCCGTTAACGCGTTATTTACTTCGTCGCTGTTCTCTGGTTTTACCGATAGTTCAGATAATTCCCCAGCTACTTCCTCTACTCTACATGCGAATAATTTTAGGCTTTCACCTTCTCGTTGGTGACAGGCATGAAACTCTGCTCCAACCGCTCCTGTAGATCTTTTGTCAATGAATAGAGAAGTTAAGATATCTTTTAATTTGTCGAACGTATCTACGTCCTTGTACTCTAATACTTTGGTTGCCTTGCCTTTAATTTTTGTACCTATTACTGTTTTCAAGAATCGTGGCTGTTCATTTGCGGGGACAAATTCCGAGGCGCTTGTATATGACTTCAAAAATTCTGCAAGTTTGTCTGACGATTTTCCTATGAATTTATCGACTAACGAGAACGCGGTAGATAGTCTTTTTACGTCTGGTATCGGGAGGTTATTTTCCGCATTTAGTGACATTTCGCTTTCTTCCTTTCTCTCTATGTCCAACAAACTAAAATCCTCTAGCACAATCGGGAATTCTCTATTTGGTGTTACAAAGTTTTCCGGAGACGATTCGGCACTTGAATCGTCGCTTTTTCTAACTCTTAAGGTGGGATCTCCTACCCGCGATTGGTCGCTGCGATTGGTCGCAGCGACTGGTCGCAGTATACTGGTGCAATGGGAAAGCATGTATCCGTTCTCCTACATGCGACTGCGATCGTCGGGTATGCGCCAGACGTAGGAACCTGACGCGAGTCTGTTTGAGTACCAGTCTAGGCTACTCGAGAGGCAACACAATGCGAGGAGGTCTGTTTCCCATTATACCTAGTCGCAGGCTAGGCACTGCGACCACCGGTCGCTATACTCCTCCCGGAGGGAGTCTGGCGACCAGTCGCACTGCCCATTGCCACAATGTGACAGAATCCCAGGAAATAAGGAAAGAAGTCAGAATTCAAAAGATATGTATTTTTATGTTACCTGTGGACTACTAAAATGAGCACCTAAAAACGGTTAAAATATCATGACGCCTACTTCTGATCTGTGTGTAAACACGTGTCTGTGATTGTATGTATTTTTCGTGCAGAATTTTAAATCGAGTCTTTTAATTTTTGGTAATATAAAAGAAAACAATTTTTGGAGTCCCAAAATAAGTAGTGTCGATTCTGTTAAGTAATAGCAAATAATTAGTTACATACAGTTTTTTTCCATAAGAAACCGATTGAAAAATTGTCAGCAATCATCCCTTTTTTAGTTCCACTTCCGGGAACTTCTGAACAAATTTTTTGTTTATTTTCTAATCAACATAATCTAGAGCTTGCTACTGCGGAAAAAGTATTCGCGAATATTTTTCAGTTATGGATTAAATACGTGTATTCTATGTCGCACAGTGGGGGTAAATCCCCAAAAATGGGAGAAATGCAACATCCTGTATTTTGCAATTTAATAATGCTGAATAGTATTAAGGAAATTGGTACTAAAAGTGTTAATATATAAGTTTGACGTTATTTCAGAAAATAACATCAATTCGTTATGAATTAGCGTCAATACTTCCAATAAAACTACAAGAATTTGATAAATATGCCATGGAAAGTGCAGTGTTCCTATCGACACACGCGCGAAGTTCCATGATGTAGCAGCGACAGTACGCCTCACGGAGAGCCACAGGAAGAAAAGGGGTGGTCCACTGACTGCGCGTGATCAGGCCTGTTTCGTCCTCAGGACAAATTCGAGACCGATCCCGTATCTCTCGAATATAAACACGCGTTGGAATATTAAAACAAAAGCACGCGCTGACGTATTAAGATGTGAGAGATGGTGGGCCATTGGGAGGATAAAATATTTTGAGCTACAATTTTTTCTATAATTTTTAAAATCTTTATTTCTGGCTTCTTTTTGGGTTTTTACCTTTTTTAGGAGCTCATATTATTAGCTTACAAGAAATATTCGGGTCAGGCATGAATAACAGCGACGCTTATCCTCGCCCATTCTGTACTTTGCGTTTCTACCTCCACTGCGTTGTATCAAATATTATAAAAGAATAAACACGATTTATTATTATTATTATAAATATATAAAAATCCATAATCCTCCCACAACTTTTGAATTCTGATTCGTTTCCTTGTTTCTTGGGATTCTGCCCCACTGTGGCAATGGACTTGGTCGCAGGTAGGAGTGTGCGGATCGTCCCGAGGCTCGGGTTCCTGGCCCCGAGGGACGGTCGGAAAATTTCGGGCGGGGTCCCGATACTTTCGTATTGCTCGAGATCCCGACGGTTTCGGGATCCCGAGACTAGATTCGGGCTACAAGCAAAGAATAGACAACCAGTTTAAATCACAAGGTCAAGTAAAGACTTCAAAGCTTCCGCCCATTTTTAAAATATTCGCCGTCCTGTATATTGTTGTTACTATAAAACATCCAGGAAATATTCCTTTCTGTATGCTTAAAGTTGTTCGTACGTTTTCTATTTTAAATCTGAACCTATCCCGAAAAAGATAATACCCTATATATGGTATTTATTTATGTCCATATACGTACTTAAATAAATACCATGTTCAGAACTTGGGAAGAAGACTATTTTTATATCGACAATATTTTAAAATCTGAGTAAAATATACTTCATACTTAGTACTTTATGTAAAGGGGATATATAGGGTATTATCTTTTTCGGGATAGGTTCAGATTTAAAATAGAAAACGTACGAACAACTATAAGCATACAGAAAGGAATATTTCCTTGATGTTTCATAGTAACAACAATATCCAGAAAGGCGAATATTTTATTATTTCAAATTAACGTGTAAGAAACATCATTTTTCTATGTTCTCGGGTAATAATTTTGATCTATTATTACTGGTAACGACATCGTCCGCTTGCGTCCGAGTTTTACCGAGCCGACCTGAAATCAAATTGCCCGCTCATGGCGGCTATGCTTGTAGCCCGAATCGAGTCTCGGGACTCCGCCCGATTTCGCCCGAAAGTTTCCGGCCCGTCCCGAGCACAGGCAAGGAGATTCAGCTTAGGGCCAGTCGTTGGGTCAAATCGCTGCGACCAATCGCGGGTAGGAGATCCTACCTTTAGTCGCAACGGCGACGGTCGAAATGTTCGGCGAGACGGTTTTGGATGTTCTATAGAAGGTAGAATGTCTAATTCCTCTCGTACGAAGATTAGTTTTTTATCGAAAAACGACTCGAATGATCGTGACAAGCTTCTTTGACCCGCGAGTTTAAATTGATTCGCGCGTACGTCTTCTATAGACATGCATATACCGTTTTTGAATTTATATAGGACTCTGGTTTACAATATGTACGTTTTACGCTAGTCTGTTACTCACAAGGCTGTTCTAAACCACATGTCGTCAGCTCGGTCGGGCGTCCTCTCGTCCGTGAACCAAAGGCGGTGATAAGATGAATCGGACCCGGCAAGGTCGATCCGTACAGCTGTTTACTGCGTGCTCCGACGGTTGCTACCTTCGTACGGTTCTCCGTCCGTCCTTCAGTTGCGGCTTCGACTCGTTCCTCTGTCTCCAAGTCCTCTCGTGCGTCCTGGTCCTCGGGACAGTGACGTCCTCGTAGATGGATTTGGTGTTAGATAATTGGTAGTTGCACCCGTTCACTCACTGGATGATTTTACTCGTCACCAGGCTCGTCTTCGTTCGGACTGCGTCGAACGTTTTCTCAAAGGCCGTTCCTCGGTCCTCTGTGCTACCTCGGTAGCGACGATAGCCTGTCCTGGCCTATTAGACTAAGATGATCGAATAATCTGGTCGGAGGTAGTTCAACCTCAGTCGACGTCGATCAATCGGTTGCGTCAAGGCTCAGTAAGAGTTTTTACGATGCACTATCCCACCGCTGCCACCAATTTTGTTGTACCTTGCGTGATGGCTCGCAAGGCTGGTATGGGATTTGGCGAAATCGTAGGTTCGGGAGTGAACAAAAGATAGGAATCTATTGGGTGAACTACACCAAGTTCGATTAAACTCAGAAACTAAGTCTTTATTCAAACTTTAACTAAACTAGACTGAGATATACAAGAGTTATAGCCGTGTTAACAGGTCGAGAGTCGGATCTAGAGTCTTCGATTGGCGGTGTCGAATTGGCTTTTATGTCCTGCTGGGCGTGGTACGCGTTACCATGCCCGGTCGCGGCGATGCGTTCGCATATTGCTGATTTTGTAGATTCGGTCGCTAGCGGCTGTCTTAGCTTGGAAACGTCTCGAACGTTTCGTAACGTAATATAATATGTATAATATATGACAGTATATCTGACACATGTGCTTGGGAGTTGCCTGGGCACAACACTGCATATTAAGAAATTATTTTCTTCGTCGTATCGGAGGAGCAGTGACGCCAATGGATTCCTTATGATTTTCTGAGGAAAACCATATCAAATATCATGCAAATCGGACTACTTTGACACTAGCTATTTGTATTCCCTATGTAAAAGCTGTCCGATTTTCATGATATTAGGCATGATTTTCATCAGAAAAACATAAGGAATCCAACGGCGTCGCATTCGCACAGTTCTGATGAGAAATGAGGAATTCCAAGATTTCTCACTCCTTAATAGGTACTCCAACCCCTTCGAGGGTCGAAAGTCAAGACTTCGAAGAGACACCACGGGGGGTTGACCTCGTCACGGTTGCCAGGCAGATCAGGTATTCCGAGCCAATCACCCTGTATGCTGTCTGTGTCAGCGTTACTCCTCTGTACTCCTCTACCCTTTTTCCCACCGCTTTTTTCACCACCGGCACCACCACTCCTACCCTCCACTTTTCTAACCACCCCTCCCCTTTCCGCACTCTATTACACACCTCCTCGAACCATTCCACCACCTCCACCCCCCCCCATACTTCCAAACCTCATTTGATACTCCGTCCCCTCCCATCACCTTTCCGTCCTTCAACCCCCTCACCACCCTTCTTATCTCCTCCGTTTCTATATCTTCCTCCCCGTCCTCGCCCCTCCCTATTTCTGCCCCCTTTCTTACCCCCCCCCCCCCACCCTAGTAACTTCCTGCACTACCCGTTCCATTTTTCTATTTTTATCTCCTCATTTACCCCCTTTTCCTCTTTCTCTCCCAATTCACCACCTTCTATACCTGGCCCTCCGTTCTTATCCCCTCCACCTCCGTCTCCCACCTATTCACCTCCTTTTCCTCTTTTCTTCGCATATTCTCCTGTACTCCTTTTTCCTCTTCCTATAATCCTTCCCATCCCCCTTTCCCTTCTCCACCTCCTTAGCTCTCTCCTCACAATCCCTTTCTCCTTACTGCACTCTCTGCCCCCCCTTATTTCCCCTCTGCCCCCTTTCTCTGCATTCCCCATTGCCTCTTTCACTCTTTTCTTCAACTCCCCCATCTCCTCCTCTCCCCCTGCTCCCCCGTTTCTCCCATCCGCCAGACCACCACCGGGTGGTGGTCTGAATCTACTCTCTCTGCTACCTCCATCCTTTCTACCTTCTCCCTTGTTTCCTCATTCCCCACTACATAATCTATCACCGAATTCCTCCTTCCCCCCCCCCCTGTATATGTCCACTCGCCCTCCTCGTCCCCCTCTTCATTTCCATTCATAATTCCCCACCCTCTCTCCCCCATTTACCACCTTATCCTTCGACCCCTGCTCCCCCTCCCCTTGTCCCTCCTCCCATATCCTTCCCCCTTCCCTCCGTGTCCTCGCATTAAAGTCTCCCCCAATTACCACTCTCAGTCCTTCATCTCTCTCCTCTATCCACTCCCCCAGCTCCTCCAACTTCCTTTGCAAGCCCTTATTTACATATATCCCTATAACTCTCCACCCTTCCCCCCCCCCTAATTTCACTTTCCTCACCATTATCCCTTCCCCCTTCTTCCCCTCGCCCTATTTCCAGTCCCCTACTCACCCCCATTATCACCCCTTATCGCTCTTCCTTTCTTGCTTTCCCTCCTGGCCAACTGTTTTTCCCACACATAATCCTTCGGCAATCTGCCCCTTACATACTCCCATTCCCTCTCCTCCATCCACGCTTCGCTCATCACAACCACCTCCCATTCCTCTGAACCTTTCCAAAATTCCTCGTCTTTGTTTCTCAACTCCGCCACGCTCCAAATTGCGAACTTATACCTCCCTTTAACCCCTTTTATATCCCCCCATCCTCCCCTCCCCCGTCCATCCTTTCCCTTAACATTCGTTTCCCTGTTCATCACACAACCTTTCCCATAATTCATCCCACCTTTTCATCTTTCCGTTTACCCACATTTTAATATATCCTACCTGCACCTTCTTCCTCCCCTCCCTTTCCTTCTCCGCCCCTCTTTCCACCTTCCACCTCGCCCTCCTTTCTTCCTCCGTTAAATCATCATCTATCCTTTCTCTCCTGCCCTTCAGATTTTTCCGCGCCTCCATCACCTTTCTCTTCTCCTCCCTCCCTGTCAGTTTCACCAAAATCAGTCCGCTCCCTTCTTTTCCCGTTCTCCCTACCCTTCGCACATCCCTTATTCCTTCATCCTACATTCCCACCCTCGCCCATAACTTCTTCACCTCTTTTTCTACCTCTTCTTCTACCCCACACCCCTTACCACCACATTATTCCTTCTCTCCTCTCTCTCCTTTTTGTCCTGGTTTGATTCCATCCTCCTCAGTCTTAACGTACACTCTTCGACATCCTCTCCACCTTCCTTCTCCCTGCTACACCTCCTTTCCTTTTCCTCTCCCCACCTCTCTACCTTCCTTATCATATCCTCCACCCTCCCATCCCTTGCTTACAGCCTCTGCAACTTTTCTTCCATCTCTTCCCTCCTCCTTTTCTCCTCTCTCCTCTCCTACTCCCATCTCCCCCTTTCATCCCTCCACTCCTTCATTACCTTTCTTCTTTCCTCCCCTTCCTTCTTCATCTCCTCGATCATCTCCCTCATCTCCTTCCGCATTTCCTCTTTCTCCACCCTTACCTCCTTCATCAATTCCCTCATAATCTCCACCATCTTTTCCATCTCATCTTTTTCCTCGGTCCCCCCCCCCCCCCTTTCTCCTTTCCTCCGGGATCGCATTGTCTTCACGCTCTTTTTAAAAAATATTTTCTTCCCCTCCTTCTCCGATCCTTCCTCCGCCTCCCTCTCCTTCCTCTTTTTCCCCCAGTAGCTATCCAGGTTCCCTGCATTGCTACCCACACTACTCACACTACTCACACTCTCCTTCCTTTTTCTTTCCTCCCATGCCAGCTTCCTTTCCCTTTCCTCCTCTTATTCCCCTCCATTTAACCTCACCCTACTTTTCTACCCTCCGCTGCCCTCTTATTCTTATCGCTTTATCCTTTCTTCTATCTTCTATTTCCTTCAAATCTTCCGCCGTTTTTCCAGCTCCTTCCTAATTCCTCTCCTGTCCAAGAGATCCCTCTACCTGCTCCTCTATCTTTCTCTTCCCACCCACGCAGCGCCCATCTCCCCACCTAACCTCCAAATGGACCCCTTTTCTAGCTTCTGTTTCGTCACACGCCCTATTCCCTTTACACTCCTTTTAACCGCCTCATTTCGTCACCTCTGCCCCACCTCCACCACTCACTCCCTATCCTTTCCTTCACCTCTTTACTCACTCTTCCTTCTCCCAACTCGCACCACCAAACACACAATCCTATCACGCTCGCGTCCGGAACCGGAAGTCCCATCACAGAGGTATTTTTGGTGTTTTTTTTTTTTTTGAAAGTCACATTGAAGTTGATAAACATTTAACATAAAGAAATAGTACAAATTGTTAGTATTGTAAAAAACTGACTCGGCAGCTTTGAAGGTATGACAGTATTAAGCATAACTTATAAACATCAAATGAAAAGCATAAACATTCTGCCAATAGCACGTGTTTGAAGAAATGTAACGAAATTTCTAATGAATTTCTAGTATCACTTTTGACAACAAATTAGTAAATTCAGCAGAAGTTATGGGTAACATTGAAACCTACATTCCTTTCGTAACATTTTAAGATACAAGAATTTGTGGATCAAACACTTCGGATTCTTCACTTTTGTCCATTACGCCGAACACTGTGCGGCGGCCAAATCTTAAGCACCGCTCTTATGTAGCAGCATGCAACCGTTTTCCTAGCCGCGTTTTCGAGCGGCCGCGGCTGCGCGTCTGCTACAGCAGCAACCTAGACTACTCGAGACGCAACACAATGCGCTGAGTGTTTGTTTTCCGCCATGATGGCGGAATCTACTAGCCCTGCAGCTAGCCACGGCGGCAAATCTCTTAACTCCTCCAAACTGAGTCAGAAGTAGGACAGAATCCCAAAAATAAGGAAACAAGGCAGAATTCAAAAGTTATGGAATCATTAAAAAATTCTTTCGGTCGAAATTCTGAATCATTTTATTTGTTATGGGATTATATTTCTTTATATATATATATATATATATACATATATATATATATATATATATATATATATATATATATATATATATATCTTGTAAACGAATAATATGAGCTCCTAAGAAAAGGAAAAATATCGTGGCGGCTACTTCTAATCTGTGTGTAAACACGTGTCGAAGTTTGTATGTTTTTTCTTGTGGAAAATTTTGAATCAAGTCTTTTGAATTTTGATGATGTAAATTTTTTGGGAACCGAAATGAGTAGTATCATTTTTAGTAAGCAATAGCAAATAATTAGTTACATACGGTTCTTTTTCATAAGAAACCCTGTGACGTAGCGTCCCAACGCGAGGAATCACGCGCAACGGGGTGACCGGGAGTGAGCGAGATGCCGAGCGCACGGGCGACCGCGACCGAGCACCGCCGAACCGGCCCGAGGAGCGCCGGTCTCGCGACGCGTCAAATGGCGCTCACTCCCCACTGCACCGATAGATCGCGTCGATTTCTCGCTGCTGGGAATTTCCAAGAATCAGGACATAGGCCCTGCCGCGACGGAGGACAGGAGTTCGAGTGGGGATACGGATCCCCCCTCCTAGACGCCTGCCTGGATGTTGCCCGGTGCAAACGTACTAGCGAGAAATCTCCGAGTAACTGCGATCAGCTGATCGACCGCCATCCCGATTCCTCCTACCGTACCGAACAGAGACGCCTGGACGTTGCCTGGTCTCTTTCTCTCCTACCGTACCGAACAGAGACGCCTGGACGTTGCCCGGTCTCTTTCTCTCCTACCGTACCGAACAGAGACGCCTGGACGTTGCCCGGTCTCTTTCTCTCCTACCGTACCGAACGGAGACGCCTGGACGTTGCCCGGTCTCTTTCTCTTCTACCGTACTGAACAGAGACGCCCGGCCGCTGTCCGGTCTCTTTCTCTCCTACCGCACCGAACAGAGACGCCTGGACGTTACCCGGTCTTTTTCTCTCCTACCGTACCGAACAGAGACGCCCGGCCGCTGCCCGGTCTCTTTCTCTCCTACCGCACCGAACAGAGACGCCAGGACGTTGCCCGGTCTCTTTCTCTCCTACCGTACCGAACAGAGACGCCCGGCCGCTGCCCGGTCTCTGTCCCGCTACCGCCAACGATAGAGACGATGGGTGTTGCCCGGTCTCCAAATCGTGCGAAACACGACGCTGCGTTGCCCTCGGCTGCAACGCCAAGCACATGTAAATAGTGTATATATTACTACCTAAGGTACATAATAAAGCAAGGAAGATAGTAAAATATAACCGCGAGGATTTTAAATCGAACCTGGCCAGCCGATCGAGCTATCCCATCAAATCCACGGAGTGACGTACGTCACAACCCACTGAAGGAATATCAGCAATTATTGGCTTTTTAGTTTACCCTCCGGGAATTTTCGAGCAAATGTATTTGTTGTTATATAATCAACATATATTTGGCTCTGTAACTGCGAAAACAAAATTTGGCACTATTTACCAATAATGGAGTAATTACCTGTATTCTATGTTGCACAATGAGGTTGAATCCCAAGAAATAGGGGAAAATTCAACAACGTCACATTTTTTCGCACTGAAACTACGGAATATAATTAAGAAAGTTCATAAAAGAAAGTATTAATATATAACTCATGCGGACGATTGGCGTTATTTAAAAAAATAATACCAATAATTGCAATAACACTAGAACAATTTGATAAATATACCTACATACTATAGAAAATGCAGAAATATTTGCAAACCTGTATCCATATTATCCTATATACCAAATACTGTTCACAAAGTGTTAATACAGTCCTACGAAATTATACAATATTTGGGCAAGCTTCTAATCGACTAATTGGGTGAAGGGACCCGGGGTGGCAGAAATAAAGGTTTTAAAAAGTGAAGAAAATATTGTACGCGCAAAATATTCTCATTGAATTACAAACGAAGATGTTTTAAACTATTTATCTTTTCATAAGATTCAACACTTTGATTGTAAAAAGTGGCATGTTGAATTTGTTCTCTATTCTTGGGATTGACGCCCACTGTGCTTTGGGACAAAAGCGGGATCGGAGCCAAGCGAGATTTCATTCGTTGTTTCCGACTGATAATTTCATATTTTCATCATACAATGAGTTAATACGTATATTGCTCTGTCGGTGGGTAGTACGTACAATGGGTTCGGACTCGGACGTAGGTACTGCTATTAACTGTCACGCCAACTCACGGGACAATATGGTCATAAACCGCGACTCTGGCGAAACGCTTTGGTCGATCAGCCTGATTAACTTTTTGGTATAAGATGTGGCATTTTACTCCACGAACAAAATAAGATGTTCTTATGTTAGATGAAAAAATGTTTGCCGACAATGGTGTTGGAAACGAAATCACTCTGAAGAAGTATCAGTACATCTCGCGGTGAGACACAGGAAGGAACGGGGTAGTCGGTCGACTGCGCGTGTTCCCGCCTGCATCGTATTCCCTACAAAATTTGAGAGAAAGCACTTATCTCTCAAGTATAAACACGCGTTGGAATATCAAAAGAAAAGCACGCGCTGATGTATTCGGTACGAGTGAAATAGCCATAGGGAGGAGATATTAAGGTGCATCTCCACCAGCGTTCGCGAACTGTTCATGAACAGTATGGAAATTGAATTTCCTAGGAATCGTCTGTTCGGGAACTGTTCGCTAGTGAGGACGCACCTTTACACGAGCAATGGTTGTAAGAAGTTTGCGAACAACTTGCGAGCATTGTTTGCGGACAGTGTTCGCGAACTATTCGCTAGTGAGGACAAACCTTTACTGGGCAGAGGTAAAAAGCTGCTGTTTCAAAGGAATGCAGGATCGATTGGTTATAATATAATCTCCTCTTTATGGCTTACCTTCTCTCGCAACTAATACGTCAGCACGTGATTTTGGATAAGTGATCCATCTTTAATTGGAACGCAGGCGGGACCACGCGCAGGCAGCGGACTATCCTTTTCTTCCTGTGTCTCTCCACGAGGCGTATTGATGGTGGATTTGGTGGAAAATAATTTTTAATTTCTATATTGATGGCACGTTTCTCACATGCGTCGGGACAAGCGAACTGACAAGGGGGCCGCATAGGTTATGCAATCGGTTCTGGAATGAGACTGGGTGGACATTGTAGTGCACACCTAGTGTTAAAAAGCTGTAAAGGGATTTTGCAAAATGGTCCTTCATTTTCGAGATATTTGAGTTCAAAGTTTTGCGGGACAGTAGTATTTCAGTTGCGCAAACATTCTTACCAAGCACCAGGAATCGAACCGAAGGGACTCCCAGCACCGTAGGCGAACGCCTTATTATCGCAGCTACGACCATTGCTTGGTAAGAATGTTTGCGCAACTGAAATACTACTGTCCCGCAAAACTTTGAACTCAAATTTCTCAAAAACGAAGGCCCATTTTGCAAAATCCCTTTACGGTTTTCTAACACTAGGTGTGCACTACAATGTCCACCCAGTCTCATTCTAGAACCGATTACATAACCTATGCGGCCCCCTTGTGAGATCGAAGCAAAAAAAAAATCATTCGTTAGCGATTGCTAATTACGTATTTTTCAAAGGACGGTTTAAGAATATCTGGTTACCAGATTTCTGAAGGGCAATCCAAGACCGTTGTTAACCGCCGACTCGCGGGGCAGTACGGTTATAAACCGCACCCTGGCGTGGCACTCTGGCCGATCAGCCACAATAATTTTTGGCAACCAGATATGAGGTTTTCCCCCTCGATTTCGTCTAGAGGAAGAAAATTCCTCCTGTGCCGCCGAATTCACAGGGGGCAAGTTACCCTTCTTTGAGGAAGGGTACTTCCAATATGTATATCATAATTCATTACAATAACAATTATCCTCATAATACTTTTTCTTATTTATATATTAAAATGAAAAATATGAAATAGTTGGCAGAAGGAACATTGTACTGTATGAACTCCTGGTATCGGTACATGTACATACCTACATACATATGTGCTTCCTACTTGAGCGGGTTTTCTTCCAGTAAAAATCAGTAAATTTGCAAGCGAACTATCTTGGAAACCAGTTGAAATAAGGTGTATACATTATAGGTTTTTGAATTTGTCTGAGAACGCACTATCAAGTGATCTCTAAAAAAAAAGATAGTTCCATTTATAAAACCTAACTTGACCATCGTATCTGTTAAAATAGTAATTGACGAAAAAATGGTCTGCAATAATATATTTGCCCCCTCGAACCATGCAATTGTATATAAAGACATTCACTAAGGGCGATTTCGTAAAGAAATGTATTATTGAAGCGGTTAAATCCTTCGGGACGTGTATTACTCTTGAAGAAGCTGCGAGCATCGCATTGGGTAGAAAAACTGTGAGCTCCCGAATTTTTTATATTGGCGCATCCACAGAGCAAAAGTTAAATGAACTTTTAACTAACTGTCGTTATTTCTCTTTGTGTTTGGATAAAAGCACCGATAACCGGCATACGAGTCAATTGAGCATTTTCGCTCGCATTATACAAAATGATTTTTCGTATGTCGAGGAGCTTTTGGACTTCGTGCCTTTGCACAACACAACGACAGGACTGGATATTTTTAACGCAGTAAAGAACACTGTTAAAAAATTCCAGGTTGACTTTTCTAAATGCTCTGTAGTGGTAACCGATGGTGCAAAAGCCATGACAGGAGCCAAAATAGGACTGAACGGGCAGTTTAAAAAACGCGGGTTTAAATTCCCAATGATGCACTGCATCATTCATCAGGAAGCGTTATGTGGGAGAGATATAAAATTATCTTCCGCCATGAAGAAGGTTACGCAACTAATCAATTCTATCAAGGGCGGAAATAAATTTCTATCTCACAGGAAATTCATAGAATTTCTTGAAACGCATTACGCTGCTTACACTGATGTCGCTTTGCATTGCGAAGTACGCTGGCTCAGTGCAGCGAAATGTCTGAATCAATTCTTTGCTATAAGAAATGAGATCTTTCATTTCTTGCAAGAATATCAAGAAAAAAAGGGAGCAGAATATTTCCCGTTATTAACAGATGCGAGTTTCCTTTGTGAACTCTCACTTATAGTGGATTTGACCAATCATTTAAATATGTTAAATTTAAAACTGCAGAAACCCGGTCAAACCATTTCGCAGTTGTGCAGCCACGTCGATGCTTTTCGCAGGAGGCTGGTAGTTTGTCAAAATCATTTCCTGTTGGAAGAAAAAAAAATTTTCTTTTTTCCCTCCTGTAGAGTAATTTTCGAGGAATTCGGCAATGAGTGTGATTTTGATAATCATTTACACGTTCTTCAATCGGTGATAGATCAGTTCGATGAGCGTTTCACTGACTTCGATTCGCTCAGAAATTATCTAATTCTCTTTGAGAATCCCCTCACCGTAAAAATTGAAGAACGGGCCCTCGAGTATCAAGAAGAACTGTGCGATCTTCAGCACGACATTTCTTTGAAAACGAGGGAAGAAAAAGGAGCCGAATTCTTTAAAACGCTGGAAGAATCGACATACCCTAAACTTAGAAATTTCGCGCTCCGAATTTTTTCCATGTTCGGGGCAACATATTTGTGCGAATGTTCGTTCTCAAAAATGCGTGCCATTAAGACAGAACAGCGCACACGGCTAAGCGATTCCTCGCTTTCAACTTTAATACGTACAACGTCGACTAGCCTCCCCGTTGATATTTTAAATATGCCCAGCACGTCTAAACGTGCGCGAAAATGAAGTTTTCCCAAACGTATTTAAAATTTTGATAGTAAAACGCGTTTTTCCTATCCATTTTTATCCCGTGAAACAGTGGAATAGGCCTACAGGGGATACCACTGACAAAAAAAAAACGCATCGATAATAGTACCCCATGGATGCTGTGGAAATCTATTGATACGGGTGTCGCCCCAATGCGCCACGCGCGATTCATATGGTATGGGTCTGAGGCGCTCGAAGCTCCTAGGCCCGCCGCGGGGGCCAAGACGCGCGGCGGGAGAAAGGAGGCGTTGCCTCCGAAAATCGGCTGCCGCGTTCACTTTAGTTCCATGCCTGATTTAGTTTACTGCTACATGTTTATTGATGTTTGAACTATCTTTACAAATTTTGTCAAAATGAAAAGAATTAAAATCAAACGCAGTTGACTGTTTTAAAGTAATGGTAAAAAAAAAACATGGTGTCACGGTGTCCATGATTGGGCTCGTTCTAGTGATCTATAACAAAAAATGAAAAGAGATTCTATATCTGTATGCCTGTATCTTTCGTCCCTACCAGAATGATAAAAAAGTATTGAAAATTAAGCAAATGGCGGCGGTTTGAAAATTAAGTTTCGATTTTCGCACAATTTTTCAACTTTAAAGGTCTGTGAAAGTTTAAAAACAAAATATTTTATCATAGTTCTGGTAGGGACGATAGCCACATGTGTGCTGATAATATATGCAAAACTTGGACTAAGTTGTAAGTTGGTCCAGTCAATCTTGCAATATCATGGTCACCGGTTCGAAAAACATGGTTTCGAGAAAAACGTGTTTAAAGTTTTGCGTACAATTTAGAAGTTGTGATTTAGGAGAATAACGGTTTCTTTGTAACCAAATGGTCGATTTTTGTTTTTTAAAAGATACAGAAATTCACACCCCCCCCCCCCCCCTCACCACACCCAGAAAGAACAGTCCGTCGAAACTTTTCCGAAATACACTTGCAGAAACAAAACTGTTATGCGTCGCCCGTCCCGCACAGTGAGCGCGCCATATGCCTACCTATTCTGCACCCTGTAGCTTTGCAAATAATACGAATTGGAAAAAATCCTTTTGCACACGTATTACCCATATAATGTACCTGTAGAAAATGCAAAAAAAGAATCGATTTTTTTTTAGAATACCCTCAGAATACCCCCTTAAGACATATTAATAGTATTGGAGGAAAGGCCCTGACCATTCCCTATGATAGTGACCATGACGCCATCTCTCTCGCTTTTGAGATAGATGGCGTCAGCGTGCCACTAAGAAACCCGAACACGGGTGGCCACCACTTTAACTTCAAGGCCACCAGGTAGGGTAAGTTTTCCCAGGGTCTTGATTCACTATATACCGATAGTATTACGTCCGAAAGGAATCTCCCTATCGTAGACATTGAGAAACACCTACTAGCGATTACTAACTCCATAACCTTGGCAACTTCTAGATACGTACCTAAATTCAAACAGTATAATAACACTTGCAGATACTTGAACCATAGAATCATCAAATTACAAAAAAAAAAGACAGTAGTTGCCCTGCTCCATGATCTCCACAAATCAGATCCCCAGGTCAGACTCCGACTAACTCAGATTACCAAAGCATTACACAAAGATCTAACTACCGCTTTACAAACTGAATTCAAGAAATCGATCGAGGCGTATTGGACCAATACAATAAAAAAAAATTGACTACAGAAAACACGAAAAATTCTTCCCTTTAGTCAATTCCAGTTTCTGCTCCAAGCCTCGCATGGGCATTAATGAGTTACGTGTTCAACAGGACAACCGAGTATTGTTAGATCGTAGTACCTGCGACCTTACTACAGCAAATAAAGTAGACAACTCATACATATTTACCGCCCCTTTAGATAAACTAAAAATTATGGGAGCTTTTTCGCCATCTAAACTCTAATACGAGGTTGAAAGAGATTGTCGACGAGTCGGTAGTGACTCTTAAACGAGATTTCGACAATAAGAGAACATTAGGAGAGACCATCACTGTATTTTGCGAGCGGAATCCTGCCATAGATCCTACTCCCATTTTTAATACTCTGCACCCTTTTTGTTGCCCTGCTGAGGTAGCTCGAGTGCTCAGAGGGCTCCCAAACAAATCTTCCAGCGGTCTGGACGGCATTCCACCGATCGTGCTTAAACATCTTCCTCCGAGATTAATAATCAACTTAACCATACTGTTTAACAATGCCATCAACCATAGCTGTTTCCCAGGTCTATGGAAAAATGCCAAAGTGCTGCCTATCTTAAAAAAGGGTAAATGCCCTTCAGATCCATCTAGCTACAGGCCTATTAGTCTGAGGCCCAGTATTAGTAAAGTCTTTGAATCGGTCATTAACAACAGACTAGTAACGTTCTGCAATGATACGGAAATCATCCCTGATTACCAATTTGGTTTCAGGCATCGTCTCTCCACAACGCATGCAGTGCACAAATTCCTCTCGGACGTAAATCTCGAGGTGGGGGCAGGCCGATTAGTAACGGCAGCCGTTCTCGACATCGAAAAAGCTTTCGACTCGGTGTGATTAATCGGTCTAGTCTACCGTTTACATATGTGGGGGTACCCACAATGGTTGTTAATGTTAGTATGGGACATGATCACGGATAGGACCTTCCGCACGTGGGACGGCGCCGCTTTCTCCTCAGACATATTCAATGTGACCGAAGGGCTCCAATAGGGCACTGTTAACTCGCCCATTTTATTTAATATTTTCCTTAGCGAACTCCCGAGTCTCCCCGGATTTAACGACCAAAGAGGCTCTGGCCTTCTATCGTTCGCTGATGATGTGGTCGTCTACGCGACTGGGAGCGAGGTCGAACCACTTCAAAACAAGCTAGACACACTGATCAATAATATTAACAAATATTATGAGGCATGGAACTTGAGACTAAACCCGCTAAAGTGTGAGACCGTCCTATTTCGCAAATCTCTTGTCGGCCTGTCAACGAGAACGAAGGCTGGGGCTAATCATTTCCAAATCTCGGCCACAGTCCCGGGTACTCTTAACAAGGTCCTCGTCCCCCACGTCAAGATGGTCAAATATCTGGGCATCCACCTAGATTATCTTCTGCGAGGGAATGCCCACATCGACATCCAATTAAAGAAGGCTCGTAAAGCCTTCCGAGCTAACGGATGGTTGTTTCACAACAAATATCTCAACAACAGGGGTAAGATCATTCTATACCTTCTGCTGGTGCGACCAATTATAACATTCGCAGCCCCGATACTTTGGAATCTTAACCACACCATCGCAGGGAAGACCCGTGTCGTCGAACGTAAGATTCTGAGAGCCTGCCTGCATTTATATCGTTCGCAGACCTCTGACTGGCAGCATTTTGTCAGTAATCGCGCACTTTATGATCGAGCGAATATCCCGAGGATTGATCTCTTTATGTTGAGGCTGACCCGAGATTATTTTAGTGCTTTGCCCTCCATCGAAAACGTGGCTTTAAGGCCCCTACTTATCCGTGACGAGGCCCTTACCCGTAAACAGCTCGCCTCCGGCTACTTGTCGCCTCAGTCGTTTATTCCCTGCGATAGCTGGAGCATGATCCAGGACGCTAATAACGTCCCCCTTATATTCCATTGGCGCCGTAATAAGGCCAATAAAAGACTAGCGATCGGACCAACCGATGCCCCTCCCGATAGTGAGAAATTCATGTTCTCTATGTCAATCCCCAAAAGGGACTATAACGACTTCCATCGCTTGAATTTAAAAAAATATTGGTGGCTGTCCTTCGACAGCCCCCATTTGCGAGAACTCAGGGCCCGTAAGCTTGCCCGCTAGCGTGACGGCCCCCTCTTGTCTGAATAATCCCGTATGAATCCTGACGGAGTACCTGTACTCTTATCTATTGCGCGATGGGTATGCGGCAGACCCCTTCGACTGCTGGACCAGTGGATACACTGGCTCCTTGCTCCCATGTACATTTCCCTTTATTTCTTACTTTGTAAATAGTAGCTTATAAGCCTAGTCTGTAAGCCCAATTATTTATACACAGCCCAAAGAATGTTACAGGGGTTTTTCCCTTACTCAAATGTAAGGAGCTCTTCTTTTTTTCCCCATGCTCACGTCCCTCGCTGTGGGTTCTTTTAGTGATTAACACCCAGTTACCTAATTAGTTTTAAGGTCCTCTAAGAATATCTATATTATATAATATTAAGGCGGAGCCGGGAGTATTTGTGTAATACAAAAATACGGCCCTTTTTTGGGCGGAGCAGTACGGGGTGGTTGCGGAGGCCGTGTGACCCCCCCACCCCTCGTGCGACTCTGACCCTCTGAACGACTGGCAATTTTTCTATTGTGTTATCGATGCCTCTAATTTGTTGACTTTACATGTTCTTCTAATAAACAACCTTATATAAATAAAAAAAGAGGGTATCCGTGGGGATTTCCTCCTAGTCAAAAAAAAAAAAAAAAAAAAAAAAGGAAGGGAAAGAGAGGTGCGGGCCCAAGGGAGGCAGGGAGTAGAGAAGGTAAGGGAGGGATGGGATCGGAGGAGTGAAAGTGCGGTGGGAAGCAGCGATTGAGAGAGTGAGGTTCGGGAGTGGTGTCAAGGAAAGGCGGGATAGAGGAAAAGGAGGGAGGGAAAAGATAACGGAGACATCTGTAGGTGCATAAGTGTAGATATTGAAAGAGAAGTCGGTAAGGAAGGAAAGGGGATAAGGTAGGTAAGAAGATAAGAATGGCAGGTGAGAGTGACAAAGGGAAACGGGACCGATTACTGAGTAGATGGTCAACAGGGAAGCGGAAAAGGCTCGGCTGTTCCTCAATCCCCGTAAAGGGGAGCGAGGGACTGGATCGGCTTTGCCGATCTAGGTTGAGCACCAACCGAGCGCGTCTCCAGGTGGCGGATAGGAGAACGGCCGAAGTGCGAAGCTGGCGCGGGCTCCCGGGGGCCGGGCACCTAGCAGTGTCCGGACCGCGGGGACTGGCGTCGGTGGAGCATGACGGTTAGTGGGTGTTATAAGGGATCCCCGGGGCTTAAAAACCCCGCGTGGTGACCGAAGGCCCCACCGCGGACCAGCTCCCTTGGGGGGGCCTGGCGATCCCCCCATTGTAATAGCCAAATCCCTCCCCGTGTCCCCCCCCTTCCTCATTCCTTGTTTTTTCCATCTCGCGCCCTCCCTTATGTTACGCCGTTTCTTCCTCCTTGAGCTCGGAGTATGTGTGGTGAGGCTCTCCCCCCCGCCTCGGGGGTTCCCTCCCCCCCCCCTCCGCCTCTTGCGGTGGAGCAGGTGGGGCCCTCCGGGGACGGGGGGAGCTCCGTGCTCGGACCAGGGATGTGTGGTGTATTTGTGTGTATGTGTGTTTTTGTGTGTTCATGTTGTTTGTGTGAATGTCCACATCTCTGTGTCGCTCGGCGGACTAGGGGTGGGCGCGGTATATGTGGCCCGGTCTTGTCCGGTGCCAGGGAGGGTGGGGTACCCGGGGATGGGGGGTTTAGACCCGAGCAGTTTCGGGGTCGCTTAGTTTGCTGCCGGGCCAGTCCAACGGGCCGTGTTTTGTTTTGGAGAAACCCGCCGGGCGGTGGGGCCGTCGCCCCTAAGACACCACTTATGTTTTTATGTCGATCTCTAGCGGTGCCTCGGATGTAAATGCCGCGATATCTGATGTGAAGGCAGACCTTTCCCGCCCTGTCGGCAGCGGGTTAGGAGTCGGGAATAAGACCGATGACGCCGAGCTGAGGCAGCGGGCCGGCGTCAGTGGGACAGGCGTAGAAGCTACGCCATTGCACGTCCCACAAAGAGCCACAGCTGCCGGACTGTGCGAATCCATGGACAATGATTTGGTTTTGATTTTGGATACGGACCGACCGGAATCCCGGGTGACCGGGGAGGCCTCCGCTTCGAAGGTGGACTCCCAGCTGAGGAAGGGGGAATCGCTGACGCAGTTCTTCCAAAGAAGGGAGGCGGAAGTGCGCGCCCAGCTGAATGCGCCGCCTGCTCGTCCAGGCAATAGGGATACGATCCCGAGTACCCCCGACCCCCGATCATCCGTGGGGGGGTTATCCCGGAAGCCCGGGGGCGGTGCCCTGGGGGAATTCTTCCAGAGATCCATCAGGGCTGCGAGAGACGTGGGGACGCCTCAGAGGCACCCCGTTCCACCGGCTGCGGAGACGCTCATTGATCTTGAGGATGTGGTTCCCGAGACCCCTTCCCCATCCAACGTCTTTAGGGGGAGGACTCTGGCGAGGACTCCGCCGGAGACCGCCAAAAGATCGGCGGGCAAGTCCTCAAATAAGTCTGGGGATGATGGTGGGGATGGCGCCCCGGGGGCCATGATTAGTCCCCTGACGCGGCACCTCCCGGGTATGACCCTGACGAAAGTAGCGGTGGATACCGTTAGGGCCAGGTCCAAGTCGGCGTCGAGGGCCGTGGACCCGGCAGGAGGGCACAATACATCGAGGCCCTCCCCTTCGTCAGGGCAACCCGGGACCTTCGTGGTTCCGGTGGTTCCCCCCGCGAAGAAGAAGAAGGGGAAGGTGGACTCCCCGGGGGCCAAACTGTCGTGGCTCCTCTCCCGTATGGCGGAGCTGATGCGCGGCTTATCGGACGCATGCGCGGAGCTCGTGGCCGGGGAAGCGGGGGAGCTCAACCCCACCGCCACAAGGGTCGTCGAGCAGGCGGCCCGTGGCTGTTCCGAGGCGACGGCAATTATTGCGGAGGCGATGGCCACTCAATCCATCGACCGTTGGGTTGCCCGAGGAGGGGGTGGGAGTGTTCGTCCAGCGGAGGGACCGCTGACTCACCCCCCCCCCAGGTCCAGGTCCCGGTCACCCCGACCCTGACCAGTGACCGGGGATGCCAAACGGAGGAGCGGTCCGTTATGTTTGGCCCGAAATCGGCCTCGGCCTTCGGCAAAAAAATCCGCCGGGTCAAAGAAGAGGATCCGCTCCTCCCCGCTGGAGGACAGGACCCCCCCTGCCAACACCAAGAGGCGCCTCTTTTCGGAGGTGGTGGCGAAGGAGGTGCCCGTACCCGGACATGTGGGAACTCCCTCGGCCCCGACCGGAGTGGTTACTCCAGTCGGTGGGCCCACCCCGAGGGCTGGTAAGGAGGGGGTGACATACAAGGTCAAGAAGAGGAAGGGGGGGAAGGGGGTAACAATGTTTACCCCAGCCAAGGGAGGTGGCCAATCGGCCCCCCCTCCTCCTCCCCCCCCCTAAACCGAGGGACCCGCCCAGGGGATCACCAGTGATGGTGGAGAAAGGGCGAGCGGGCAAGAAGGTGGCGGTGGCGAAGGCACCCCTTCCCCCCGCGCCTGGGGTCGCGCAGACACCGACCACTTCGGCTCCCCAGCTCCCAAAGGCGAGGAAGAGGAGGAAAAGGCCACCGAGGAGGAGGCCTGAGGCGGTGTTGGTCCGTGTCCCGGAGGGCGGCACCTACATTGACACCTACAGGTCAGTGGTTACATTGGGTAGGGCCGCACTCACGGGCATAACCGCCGTAAAAAAGACGCGCCTCGGCCATGTCCTCCTCGAATTGGAGCCGAAGGGGAGCGCGGTGGAGGTCTCCGCTGCTCTGGCTACGGCCACCAAGGGGTCGGTGCTCTGTGCCCCCCTCCAGGACAAGACATCATTGGAGATCCGGGACATCGACCCTATGGTCGATTCCCAGATACTGGTTAAGGACCTGAGCGAGGCACTCAGGGTCGGTGCTGATCGACTTTGGGTGCGCTCGATCAGGTTGGGTCCCTCGGGGAACCAGATAGCGGTGGTGGAGGCCCCCTCCTCCCTCTTGCCGCGTAACTTTGAACCCGTCCGTTTTAGGACGGGTCTCACTGTTGTAAGGGCCCGCCCCCTGGCTAAGGTGGTACGATGCTATTCGTGCCACCAGCTGGGGCATCTGGCGGTTGTGTGCCCCGCGGCTAAGAGGGGTGGCGGGGAGCGGTGCCGGAGGTGCGGTGCGGATGGGCACACCATCGCATCGTGCCCCAACCCGGCAAAATGTGTGATCTGCTCGGCGGCCGGGGTGAAAGGCCCGAAAGCCGCGCACGTCACCGCGTCGCTGGTCTGCCCAGCGCTTCGGCGGAAAGCGGTGGCGGGGGGGCCGAGAACCCCTAGAACCCGGTGATGCACCTAAGGATCTTACAGATCAACTTAAATAGGTGCCGGCTGGCTCAAGATCTTTTAATTCAGAACGCCAGCCAATTGAATGCCGACATCGTGGTCATCTCCGAGCCATTCAGACTATTACCTGAGTGGTTCGGGGATGCCACGGGTGATGCGGCTCTTTGGGTCACCGGGTTCAATGGGAGGTTCGCCTCCCTGGCCCCCCATGTGGCGGCGGAGGGAGTAGCCACCGCGATCGTGGATAATACGGTCGTGGTGAGCTGCTACTGCCCGCCGAGCAGATCGTACGGGGACTTCCTCCGTTTTATGGAGGAAGTCGAGGGAATAGTTGATTCCCTCCGTACCCCCGGGATGGGGGTGATTATGGCGGGCGATTTTAATGCCAAGTCCCCGGCGTGGGGAGGCGCGAAGTCCGATAGGAGGGGGCATGCGTGTATGGGCTCTCTTGCGAGGTTGGGCCTGGTGCCTATCAGGGTTCATCATCATCAAGCGACGTTCCGCCGAAATCGGGGTTCGTCCTTCATTGACGTTATGTCGATGGACAGGGGGCTAGCGGGGCACGTACGGAGCAGTGAAGTACTTAGATACTTCACTGCTTCCGACCATCTCTACGTGCTCCACGTTTTGACTCGGCCCTCCGTTCCAAGAGGGCCGAGGGATAGCTGGTCCCCTTATGTCACGAAGGACTTGGACCCCGAGGCGGTACTGGATAGGTACCGGGCTCTTCGCGATGCCCTGCCCCCCCCCCCCCCCTTGAGGATGTGCCTGCCACGCCGGTGGAGGACGAGCTCCGCGCGGACAAGATCCAGGGTATTCTGGAGACGGTCTGCGCGGAGACATTGGTCAGAAAGCGCCCGCCATGGAGGGCGCGTAAGCCGTACTATTGGTGGACGGAGGAAATCGCCGCGGCCAGGAAGGCCATGCATGGCGCCAGAAGGGCCTTCCAGAGGAAGAGGAAGTGGGGAGATCCCCGCCTCGAAGAGCTGAGGCGGGCCTACTCCTTGGCCAGACGCCTGGTACAGGTTTTGATCTGGCGATCCAAGGAGAGGTTCTGGAGGGACCTTCTGGGTACGGTCGACGGCGACCCGTGGGGGAAGCCATATAGGATAGTGATGGCTAGGCTTGTGGGTAAGGCACCGCGGACAGTGCTTTCCCCCGACCAGATTGGTCGGGTGGTTGACGCGCTGTTCGTCACCTCCGCGGTGTCCTTGCTGCCTGCAGCTCAGGCTGCTACACCCTCGGCCCCCCCCCCCACGGGACGACGATCCCTCCGTCCTCCGGTTTGCGCATCCGCGCAGATGGACCTGCGCGGGTGGCTCCGTGGTTCGGCTCGCGCGCCCGTGGTTAGCGAGGAGGTTGTGCGCCGCGCCTTGGCTTGTATCAAGCTCAACAAGGCGCCCGGACTCGACGGGGTTCCGTCCGCAGTCGTTGCCATTACGGCTCGGGCGGACCCCCAAACCATCCGCGATATGGTGGCCGACACCCTGACGCGTGGTCGGATCCCGGCTTCGTGGAAGATGGCTAGAGTCATCTTAATCCCGAAGCCGGGGAGGGATCCCTGTTCCCCAGGAGCGTATAGGCCCATATCTGTACTCCCGGCCCTATCTAAGGTTTGGGAGTATACGATTAGGGGCCTGCTCGAAGAACAGCTAGGCGGGGATCCCTTCCATCCGAACCAGTTTGGCTTCCGTCGGGGTGTTGGCACTACGGAGGCCGCCACCGAAGTGGCCAAGTTCGCGGAGGTTTGTCGGGTCCGGCAGAGAATCTGCGTCCTCCTGTCTCTCGATGTCCGCAACGCGTTTAATGCGTTGCGATGGGACATCATACACCGGGAGTTACGCAGGAGAGGCGTAGACCCCCACACGCGTGCTGTGTTGGGGGATTATTTCTCTGGGCGCGGGATCACCGTTCACTCTTCGGAGGGAACGGTGGTCCGTGATATATTCGCGGGGGTTCCACAGGGGTCCGTTCTAGGACCCTTTTTGTGGAACCTCGTATATGACGGACTCCTCACTGAGGTAGAGGCCGAGGGCCGCTTCGTCCGCGCTATCGCCTACGCGGACGATGTCGCGCTTCTCTTCTCGGCCGCGAACCTCCTCCAGTTAGACAGGATGATGGCTTCCGTAATGGCCAGGGTACAAGCCTGGTTCGTTAAAACCGGGCTTTCCCTGGCCGCGGAAAAGACCGAGGCCATCTTCCTGACCGGGCAGCGGATCCAAAAGATCGCGGATCTGAATGCGTTTGGTGCGATTATCCGCACCTCTGCCACGGTCAGGTACCTGGGGGTCATTTTCGATTCCGTAAGGAATTACCGACCCCATCTGGAGGAGGTTGCCGCGAGAGCGGATAGGGTCTCCGGGGCCTTAGCAGGCTTACTGCCGAATACCCGGGGCCCTTCCATCCGCGCGAGACGCCTCTACTATTCGGTGTGGGAGTCCGTCATTTTATATGGAGCGCCGGTGTGGGCGGTCTCGCTGAGGACGGAGTCAAGCAGGGCGATCCTGCGCCGTTCCCAGCGAACCGCTCTCACCCGATTAACCGCGGCCTTCAGGACAGTGGGTTTTCATTCGCTCTGCGTTTTAGCAGGGCGGATGCCGCTGTACCTGAAGGCTAAAATGGGGCGTCAAATTTTTAACGCCAAGGCGGCCGACCGGGCTGACCCCGCATATAGGGGGGACCCGGCTGCTCTCAAGGAGCGTGTCCGCCTCCATAAAAACAATGCCATGGAGGAGGCCATGAATGAATGGCAGAGGGAGTGGGAACGATCCCCAGCTTCTGGCTGGGTGAAACGCCTAGTCCCCAAGGTCAACACCTTTGTGGCGACGCCAGGCCCATCAGTTGCATCCGAATATTTTACGATGCAACTGATGAGTGGCCACGGGTGCTTTCAGAAATTCCGTTTTAGGATTGGGAAAGCACCCGCCGCGTCGTGCCTCGAGTGCGGGGCAGACATGGACGACGCGGAGCACGTTCTGGTGGCATGTCCATCATACGACACCGAACGTGCGGCGTTAGCCACGGCCTTGGGAACCCCGGTGGATCCCCACTCCCTTATAGAGACGGCCACCTCCTCCCCGGAGAAATGGCAGGCGTTCCTTGCTTTTGCAACTTCCGTGATGACGGAGCGGCAAAGTAAGGAACGCGAGGCGGACATGGCTCTGAGAGCCGAGAGAGCGGCGGCCGCGCGCCTGGCCGCAGCGCAGAGGGCGCTAAATAGACGCCGCCTTGCGCGGAAGCGCAAGCGCCAGGGCGTTGGTTAGTGGCCAATGGGTCCCCCAAATGTTTATATTTAAGGGGACCGTGGTGGTTTGAGTAGAGGGGCCCCACCTCCCCAGGTAGCGGTGTCCCGAAGTACTACGTCAGAAGTTCCGGGCACCGCTATGGGGTCTACTCGACGGTGGGTTTAGAGGGGGGTTTTTAGTGGGTATACCTGCGTATTTTGCGCAGGGAGTCCCACATAACCCCGGCAATCTAACTGCCGGGGTATGCGTAATGCATTTTCCCCCCTCTCTAAAAAAAAAAAAAAAAAAAAGGGGAAGCGGAAAAGGAGAGAACGGAAGGGAAAAGGGTGTAACCTCGTCCTGAGGAGGTTACCTATCGGGCGGGTGTCCTGGGCGGCCGAGTATATTAAACAAGGTGGACTGTGTAAATGGTGTTTATTCTGACTAGAGTACAAGCTTACCCGGCCAGGTCTGTGGTGGCTAACAGTGAGTACGGTATTAACCTTAGGTCTACGGCTGGAACTAGCGCGGCGGATCGCGGATCGGTCGCGATCGCTGTGCCCGGTTCGGTGGCGGTACACAGACTGCGCATCGCGGTCACGGTGCGGGGTTCGGTGCGTTTCGGCTGTAGAGGTAGGAGTGGGAGGTGGTCTTTCTGGTGCCTTGCCTGTGGTCTCCACCAATGGTCCTGACCTTTGGGAAATTTTGAGTCCGCTCTCCCAGTGGGTAAAACCCGCGGGAGAAACGGAGACTGTAGGATGTCCTCCGGGACAGACGAAGTCTGACCCCAAGATTGACAACGGATATCGACCTACGCACAGTGGGGTATTTGACCAGGAAAGCTGGCCAAAAATCGATTTCAAAAATTTCGCGTAAGTCGTAAAATTTTTGCTGTTCGTAGCAGTTGAATACGTGAGGAACTATGTAGCAATATTGTTTTTTTTTTCATTTGTCCACTCATGATGCTTCGTCGAAAGATAGGAGATTTTAGAGCACGCATTTCTTTCTTAACCATCCTCTGAAACATTGTTACCTTATAAGTGATTTTTACATGTTCTAAGGAAAGTGTGTGAATTCTTCCCTTACGGATGCTTTTCAGGTAAATATACACTGTACATTCAAACAGGTTTTAGTTTTTCATCATAAATATTTGTATAGTTATTACCGTTTGAAGATAATCGAGAATTCCGTAAATTTTCTTTACGATTATAAGATTTTATTAACGCTTTTGCTATACTTCCGGGTACGTCCGGATGCTTTTCGTGGTGTCATTACATTTGATAAAGCTTTGTGATCACAATGCCATAAAAATTGGTTCCGGCTGCGTCCGGCTGGAAGTTTTATAGCTAATTTAGCTAGAAATGTCAATCGAAAGTTGCAGCGTTTCACGTACGCCTGTACGGTCGCGGTCGTCGGGCCTCCGTAAGGTGCTAAGAAACTCTTCAAAGGAACTGTTTAGATTATAGACATTTGAGATATTTATACTATGCTGTAGATAAAGCTTTGACTACATCCTCTGCTTTCTGTCTGCATTCAGTCGAAACTGTGCCACCAGAGACTACACAGCAAAATTTTCAAAACATTTTTTACGTACTTATACGTTATATTGTAGTTTTTCTTACAATTTATTCAGTTTAAGTTTCATTTTGTATAGTTTATATTTAGTGTGTGTTATATATATTTATCCTGCGTTCATTAAGTTAATTAGTTTAGTTCATATATAAGTACTGCCAAAGGGTATGTGATTAAAAAATCTGGCAATAAGTCAAGTTTTTGTTTTCACGAAACATTAGAAAGTGGTGAAGAATGGATGATACAGAAGCAGGTATGTGCGACATATTTTAAGTATATTTTTATAGTTTCCAATTATTCCTTTGAAATCTACTTGATTTTTCTTTCAATTTCCACGTCATAAGACCGATTTTGTTATATTTCCAGGAGTCTCCGAGTTCTATTTTTTTATGACGGTATACAAGAGCGATTGTGGTATGTAACAGTACAATAATTTTCGGAATAAAATGATATTTTATAAAAATTGTTTAGGAGTATCGTTCATAATATTGATAAGTGGTTTTGTCCTTCTTATAGGGCCATCAGGAGTTAAAATCATGAGTCGACGGCAATTTTATAACATCATGCAACGATGTGGTAATGATTTTAAGCAAAAAATGGATTATGCTGAAAATTGTCTACTGAATTACGATAATTATTCGGAAGAAGATAAAAAAACATAAAGCATAAAATATCTCATATCAAAACTGAGTTCAGGCAGAGATGGATAGCATCACATTATAATAAAAAAAAAAATTGAAAAATAATGATACTTTGCTAGAAGGTACATTTGAAATATTACCTACAGTAATAACACCATTAGGTCGCGGTCGGTCAACTAAAATATCTGAAAATTCAAGTGAACGAAGCAAAAGACGCAAAACTGAAGAACTTCGTAGGACTACAGATACAGAAGATTGAACATTTGTTACACAGATGAAGTTGCGAGCTGAAGGAAAAACAGATGCTTCACGAATTATAAAAGGTATTATTCAATCTCCTAAACGAGTAACAAAATACAGGAAGGCATATTGTAGTAACCTTGAAGAAATACCAGTACAAATGACACCTGTACAAGCTTTGTCTATGTTTGTCGAAGCTGGATTATCAAGAAAACAGTATGAAATCATACGAAATGGCAACAAAAAGTTTTATCCTTGCTATACTGTCTTACAAAAGGAAAAAAACAAATTGCTATCCGAATTCCGATGCATATAGTGTAACAGCAAATTCTGCAGAAATCAATTTGCAGGATTTACTAGACCATACCGCATCTAGACTTTTATTACATCTTCGCGAAGTTGTTGAAATGCTTACTGATTGTGCAGAAGATATGAGTACATTAACACTCGTGTATAAATGGGGATGCGATGAGTCGCAACAGGCACAGTTCAAACAAAGATTTGAAAATATCTCAGACTCTGACGCAAACATATTTCTAAGCTCGTATATACATATTTCAACACCTTCATCGCCGCGATACTGCAGGCCTATTCGCATTCAATTTATTCAAGAATCCACTGACATTATGACAACAGAAATACAATATATTGAAAATAAAATTAGATCATTGCAAGAAAGTAGAGTTTCTGTAGCAGGTAAAAATCTTACTGTTAAACATGTGATGTTATTTACAATGATTGATGGAAAAATTTGTAATGCTGCTACAGAGACAACGTCTACCACGAAATGGTACATCTGTGGACCAACGTCTAAGAATTTTAATGACTTGTCTAAAACGAAGGATATTAATCCAGGAACATTAAAAGGGTATAGCCGGATAAAGGTCGAATTTCCTAACAGCGGCCGGCGGAGGCGGCCGGTGGACGCGGCTGGCGGCCAAATCCTAAGCACTGCTCTTATGGAGAAGCATGTAACCGTTTTCCTAGCCGCATTTTCGAGCGGCGGCGGCCGCCCGTCTGCTACAGCAGCAACCTAGGCTACTCAAGACGCAATACAATGCAATGAGTGTCTGTTTGCCGCCATGATGGCGGAATCTACTAGCCGCGGCGGATTTTAGTTCGACTTCTCCAAACTGAATCGTAGCCGCGGCCGCGCTGCGGCGATCCAACGTCACAGTGGAACAGAATCCCAAAAATAAGGAAACAAGTCAGAATTCAAAAGTTATGGGATTATATTTTTTTAATATATTTCTTGTAAACTAATAATATGAGTTCCTAAAAAAGGGAAAAATATCGTGGCGGTTAATTCTGATCTGTGTGTAAACACGTGTCAAAGTTTGTATATGTATTTTTCTTGTGGAAAATTATGAATTGAGTCTTTCGAATTTTGATAATATAAAAGATACACAAATATTTTGGGAACCGAAATGAGTAGTACCTTTTTTGGTAAGCAATAGCAAATAATTAGTTACATACAGTTATTTTCCATAACAAGCTCATTGAAGAAATATTAGCAATTATCGGCTTTTTAGTTACTCTCCGGGAACTTCCGAGCGCATTTCTTTTTTGTTTTATAATCAACATATATATGGCTTTGCAACTGCGAAAAGAAGATTTGGCAATATTTACCAATAATGGAGTAATCACCTGTATTCTATCACACACGGTGAGGCTGAATGCCAAGAAATGGGGGAAAATTCAATAACATATACGTACCAAATACTGTTCAGAAAGGGTTAATATATTCCTACGAAATTATACAATATTTGGGCAACCGTCCAATCGGCTAATTGGATGAAGGGATCAAAGATGCTAGAAATAAAGGTTTTAAAAAGTAAAGAAAAGATTGTACGCTCAAAATATTCTCATTGTGATTCAAACGAAGATTTTCTAAACTTCTTATCGATTTCTTCAGATACACTACTGATGTTTTGTAAAGTAGCTTCATAAGATTCGACATGTTGATTGGAAAAAGTGGCATGTTGAATTTTTTTCTCTATTCTTGAGATTGACGCCCATTGGGCGTTTGGACTAGGGCTCTAACGAATATTCGAATAATCTAAGTATTCGAATATTCGAATATTCGAATACCACAGAATTCGAATAATTTCTTCGAATATTCGAACCTTCGAATATTCGAACTTCGAACCTTCGAATATTCGAATATTCGGATCTTTCGAAGTTATGATTGCACCGAATACCAATCTGAACATGAGATATTTATTCACAGTTTATCGTGAAATTCTTTTCATATTGGCCTTTACAATTATTTGTTTCTCACTCGATAAATTTTTAACTTTATTAATCTTTGGTAAATTTATACATTTTGAAACGAAAACAACCATCAGTTATTAGTATTATTTTTATAATAATGAGTGGACAACCCCGACGGAATCGGCCAAGGGCCCTCTCCTCTAGGCCCACCCGTGTCCCATCATAAGCGGATGACAAACAGTATAAGCAGACTTTTTTGTAGGAAGCTAAAACCCCATAAACGATTTTGAGGAACTATAATATTTTTATTTATCCTTCGTTACTATAACGTTATTTTTCTAAATTTATAGAGTATTATTCGCTTTACAGACACCATCTTACTAATTAATAGCAATTTTATTCTTTGTTTCTGTAACCTACCCCCACACGCGCGAATGTCTCTCCTTTCTCTCAGGATTGTAAGACTCGATTAACTCTCGTGGTACGCAATGTAAGTGTCACTCAGCAAATTAATTTTAAGTGACTGATTGAAAATATCATGACGAAAAAGAACTCATTGGCCCGACGCACGACCAGACAAGGAAAAAACGTTGTTGTCCGTATGGTGATTTTAACGAGAATAATGCGTTGACGATGAACGAACACGACTATGTTTTCGAATGATGTCTGCGCCACGAACGTTTGACGATAAAGGGTGATGTTGTTTACTTAAACATAGATAGTATATAAATAAATTGTATACAGATATAATGATAAAATTAGTAGTTAATTTATTTAATAAATAATTTAATTTTATTTAATAAATAAATTAAAGAAACTCGCCATTTAATATCCACCTGTTTATCAAAAACATGTCCTTTTATTTATAATTTAAGGTCTGCTCTGCCTAATGAATTATTTTTTAAATGGCTGTAGCATAAACTGTACAAAGGTAGTATAATCATTAGTCTTTTTAATGGAGGCTTCTATGAATGAGTTGATGAAATATTTACAGTTTCTGGTATAAATTATCAATTTATGTAAATATGAGTCGGAAGTATAAGCTGAACGATGACTTTAGCAAGAGCTAACTTTTCCGGCGTTCGGGTGATAGACGCGTTGTCCAGAATTTTGGGAGGTGACAAATTCCAATTGTTTGCACTTTTGAAGAAGAGGAGGGACCTCACCTCTGTTAATTCGTCGGTGGAGGGGGTACCTTCGCCGTCTTAACGAGGTGGAGGAAATGTATGTACAACCAGCTGGTCCCAAAAACTAGCCGGAATGATCGGACAGAGCATCTCGTCAGGGTCGCGGTTTATGACGGAATTGCCCCGAGAGTCAGCGGCCGTCAACGGTACACACAGGTACCTACGGCTGGTTACCAAATGACCACCCGCCGACAGAGCAATATACGGATTAACTCGAAGCGAAGAAAGTCGAAATTCCTGAAAAAACGGGACGATGTCGATTGCCCCCTATTTGACATCTGGCAGCCAAATGTTTCCCGATGAACGCTTCGAAAATAAGCATTGCCCGATTGTAAAGGAATAAAATGAATTTCGCTTCGAAAAATACGAAATTGCTGGCTGTAAACGATAATGAATTTTCGCTTCGCTCCAAGTCGTCCTTTATTACATAAAACGGAACAGTTCTCTTTAGGATTACATTATATTACAGTCTTCTCTCGATATGTTGCCGTGAGTCTGGACCGACGACACCTATTCCGAAAATATTAAAAATTACACAGGATGGAAATGCTAAAATAAATAATATATGATATAGGTGTGTATATTACTGGATTAGTTTTATCATATAGTTTAAGAATATGAAAAGAATCGTATGGTCCGAGCACGCGTCCGCAAAGAAACGAGACCGCGGTATGTCTATTGTGAGACAGCCTCGCACGAAATTATTGTTTTCAGAAACGAAATATTAAGGATTCGAAATGTGACGGGGTTTATGATGCGGGCGTGATTTCTTCGCTATTTTTGAGCTCAAGAATTTAATTTGGCACCATAACCGGAAAAGACTCCGTCACTTTAGTGACTCTTGTCGGCCAACGTTGACAGCTACATAGAAAAATATTGTTCCGCGATGCTCATACAAAATAGACACAGTAATAAAACATTATTGCCGTAGATATACGGACGACCCGATAATGTACATAGCTAAAGTTAAACTCTTAATCTTAAGTAGTTTATACTAGTATTGTATCCAAATATCTTTAGAAATAAGTTTTCCTCGTCTTATATTGCCCATCTTTAACAGCAGCTGTCAAATTCACCATAACGGAACTGTGTGATTTTATTTCAATATCTCCTACAGCAGTGTACGCGTTTATTTTTTATAGCTTCTATCCTTTTAACGTTTTCTACCATTCAAATATTCTCGACACTTTAGACCATAAAGAAAGGTCCAAACTTCTGGTCGACGGTCGATCCATTCCGCGCGGCACTACCGGGATCATAAACCCGCACTGCCGGTAGACGCTTCCAAATTCGGCGCGGTCAAGTCAATCTTTGACCTCGCACCTTTATTGTTTTCACGTGCAAGCATCACCCTACCAAGGGACCTTTCCTCCACCATAAGTCCCAAGAAAACCTAAGGGCTGCCCCCTCTTTGAGGATAAAACCAATAGAAAATCACAATTTGCAACCGCCCACACGATTGACTCAACCAATCATAGGAAATGCGAGTCTTCATTAACGCTTCAAGACTTTCGAAAGTCAGTGCGAACGATCTGTCAAACCAGGAAACACCATCTTAGTTTGCACGCAAAACAGTGAAAATGCCGAGTTGGGTTTGGGACCACTGCAAGAAGTCAGCAAATGGACAGATGGCTACATGTCTAAGGTCGGTATCAAATATATTGGCCGGTGAGTTTGTTTTCCCGATCAGCGATCGAGGAGAAATCAACCACCACCATCTGACGATCAGAGAGAGAGCGAGAACGTTGAGAAAAGGAGCATCGAGCAGGCAAGCGGTATGGTGGGAGAATACCCCTCACGAAACTCACCGGCCAATATATCTGATACCGACCTTAGTCTGTGATAGCGTGCTGAAAACGCATGGTGCGACGACACCACTTGCACACCATTTGCAATCACAGCATAAGATAAATTGTCCGCCTGAAAAGAGAAGGTAAGTCAATTTTTGCAATTCTACAGTTACCAACACAAACTGAACTACCTACAAAATTGTAACCACGCCGTCCACTATTCACATTATCTTATGTTTTTCTATCTTCATATTTTACTAAATGGCATTCTCATTTGTGTCATTCCACGCGAAGTCGGACACTTTTCGGAGTAACATTTCGGATTTTGGCGCAACTCGGATATGTTGTAGTCTTCGGGGGTATATGGACATATCTCGAAGGATTTTTCGAAATGTCAAAAATTGTGGATGTTACAGCTCTTTGAAATATAGTGTTTACTTTTTTCCAAAAATTATAACTGTTGAACTAATAAACTGATAAAAATGACCTTTTGGGTGCTTACAGTGGAGATAAAAGAGTACCTAATAAAAATTATTTCACTTAATAAAAACAAATATTTGACCATTTCTTTAGCAATTGTTCTTAACAAATGCAATTTTATAGTTGAAGGCACCTTTTCAAAAATTTGGAAAAAGTAGGAGGATATAGCCCTGTTTTTCCTCTTTACGGACAGTTTTTGAAAAACGTGGACGATTTAAAATTGGCCAAATGAAAATTAATTGAATGTAACGCTGCGTCAAATCACACCGGCTCGACTGGTCGCTCGAGCCGTGCGGTACTCGCAGCGACCGCTGCAAGGTTTAATACCGTTAATAGTTACTGGAAACTCACTCTCTGTCGATGGCACTTATTGTTTGAAACATTTAAGTTGCCATAATTCAATGGAAACCACGAGAAGGTGGTGAGTATTCTTCCATCGGGAGAGGATGGGATGTGATGGGATTATGTTAACGGATAAATATTTTATCGTATCTTTGAGCGTCTTTTGGAATAAATGACCGGTTATGTAATTACTTATTTGATAATTGCTACAACTTTTGATTTGCCATTATATGAATAGACTTTAGCTTTTAAATGAGACACTGTATCCGTTGGTATAAATGAATGAAAGTTTCGCGTTCCAGAAATTGTTTGTGCAAGTCCACGTCTCTCTAGTAATAATCGTGAATGTTTTCGATATTGTTCTATTGCTCAATAGATTGCAAAAACAATTTCTGGAACGCGAAACTTTCATTCACTTATACTAAAGTCTATTCATACAGTGACAAATCAAAAGTTGTAGCAATTATCAAATAAGTAATTACATAACCGGTCATTTATTCCAAAAGACGCTCAAAGATACGATAAAATATTTATCCGTTGACATAATCCCATCACATCCCATCCTCTCCCGATGGAAGAATACTCACCACCTTCTCGTGGTTTCCATTGAATTATGGCAACTTAAATGTTTCAAACAATAAGTGCCATCGACAGAGAGTGAGTTTCCAGTAACTATTAACGGTATTAAACCTTGCAGCGGTCGCTGCGAGTACCGCACGGCTCGAGCGACCAGTCGAGCCGGTGTGATTTGACGCAGCGTTACATTCAATTAATTTTCATTTGGCCAATTTTAAATCGTCCACGTTTTTCAAAAACTGTCCGTTAAGAGGAAAAACAGAGCTATATCCTCCTACTTTTTCCAAATTTTTGAAAAGGTGCCTTCAACTATAAAATTGCATTTGTTAAGAACAATTGCTAAAGAAATGGTCAAATATTTGTTTTTATTAAGTGAAATAATTTTTATTAGGTACTCTTTTATCTCCACTGTAAGCACCCAAAAGGTCATTTTTATCAGTTTATTAGTTCAACAGTTATAATTTTTGGAAAAAAGTAAACACTATATTTCAAAGAGCTGTAACATCTACAATTGTTGACATTTCGAACAATCCTTCGAGATATGTCCATATACCCCTAAAAACTACAGCATATCCAAGTTGCACAAAAATCAGAAAAGTTACTCCGAAAAGTGTCCGACTTCGCGTGGAATGACCCAATTTCGAGGAGGCAATGTTTGCATTTTTGCACTCTACCAAAATTTATTACGATGACGTTTTACATAAAGTAATATTTTGTTCGTCTCCCCTTTGGAAGCTACTGCTTTTAGCCTTCTTAGTATCATTTCTATTATATTAGTGAGATTAACTTCTGGTTCGATATTATATTGCTATTATTGATATTTCACGACACCGGGATAAGAGATGTTCATAATTCGTGAGTCTCTTATTACAACTGACTCTTTTTACTAATTTTGTGACCTACTTGGAATATTTGTCCACTGAATTATAAATTTCTCGCTGTAGTTCGTACTTTGTTCAACTGCTGATAAATTTTCTTGCAAAATATTAAAATAATGGATCATTCTACGCCAAATTGATCACTTTTTTCCCTCGATGTCTGGAATTTTGTTCAAACTAGAATAACTAGAATAGATTGTAGTCCTCGTGAAATTGAGGGGGGGGGGGGAGGACGGGTGGTTTAAGGGGACTAGGCAGTCGGTTTTCGTGAGAAAGAGTCTCTGTCCTTTATTTATTTGTAAAAAAAAATGAAAGCACATCCAGGTGTATCCTTTTACCCAATGTTTATTACTACCATACGGATTGAGAAATAAATGGTAAGAAATATATAAGTGCTTTAAAAATGGCGCTGCAGACAGGTAAACATTTTAACGGTTTTCCGTCGTTTTGCCTTAATATCAGTCTTAAAATCTGACGTAATCCGATTTCAAAGGTGAGATTCTTGTTTGTTGGATTCATAGTTTCCGCACAAACCTATAAAAACAATAATTAAATCAAAATTATGCGATTGGTGGCTGAAAAACGGCGATTTTTCCGAGAAAAATTCGTTCTTGTTTGTGCGCTACCAAAATCCGGTGACTTCTTAATTTTTTTTATGAAAATCTCGAATTTTTACGGACCATATCAGAGGTTTGCGGCGAAATGGCACATGCTTTACACATCCTGTAATTTTTTTCAAGTCGATCTGAACCTCCATTGGTTCGCAATCAGGGAAAAACGAAGAGAAAAAAATATTCGAGAAAAACGCGTTTAAAGTTTCTGGGCAAAGGCGACGATATAGGTTGCCGCTTGACGTTTTTAGCTGTCATATCTATAATTTTGCGAATTTACTATGAACCAAGCGGCATTTTATTCAGAAAGGATAATACTTTTGGAACACGCAATAAAAAAAATCGATTTTTCGACTGCCTAGTCCCCTTAAGGGGTTACGTCAACCTGAGACGCTCAAAATAGCACGAAATTTCACGATTGTTTTTGGATACTGCGGTGGAGAATTATTGCTATACTTCTTCTGCTTAGAGCATGTATTAATGAATATATTGTATAAATATTGTATAGAAATTTTAAAAAATGGCCGATTTATATGTTATCCCGCGAAGCTCTTCTGCCGTTACGCACATGAGCGGTGTATCAAATTAGGACGCCCACGTTCATCTGATATTATAAACACCATGATCATATTGTTCATTGATAAAATATCTACGATGTAGCATACCACTTTCAGGAAAAAAAATTTATTGTGCAAATGAGAACAAAGAAAAGTGATCGATTTGGCGTGGAATGATCTTAATGTAACATCTCCAATCAAAATAAATAATCGACGAATAATATATCATTATATTTTATTGTAGGAGAAATGAAGACTCAGAATCCAACTCCAATGCTGATAGCAGTGATGTGACTACAGATGAATTGGTTTCAATATCATCGGTTTCGGGTAATGAAACGACAACACCCCCAGAAACTCCCCGACTACCTCCACGATCGCGGAGACTTGGAGCACCTTTGGAAGATGCCACCGCATTCTCACATCCATGTAACAGGGACCGCACGGAAATAATTAATCAAGCGCTCGCACAAATGATCGCTATTAATATGTTGCCCGCATCGTTCGCCGACAGTCTTGGTTTCGCGAGGTTTATGCGCGTTGTTGAGCCCGGGTATAAACCTCCCTGCGCCCAAACCATAACCAGGAGGCTGCAAGCACTGCATGACGACATTGCGTTGAAAATCAAAGAGGCACTGGCTTCATTATCAGCTGTTGCCATTTCAGCGGACAACTGGACCTCACGAACTCAAGATGGTTATCTGACCGTACAGGCCAGATTCCTTGACAAGGGTTGGAAAATTATAAATGTCACATTAACAACAGAAGAAATGAGCGAACGCCACACGGCAGAAAACCTTGCAGTAAGATTTACCCATATATTTTTGGAGTGGGGAATCGAAAGCATTATTAGCGGCATCGTTACCGATAACGCAGCGAATATCGTTGGTGCAGTGCTACAGCTACCAAATGTAGCTGAAAAAAAGAACTAACATGTAGCGTGCACACTCTACAATTGTGCATCAATACAGGGCTGAGCCTGGAGGAAATAAAACGGGTATGCTCCAAAGCCAGTGCAATTGTTACGCACTTCCGCCACTCAAATGTTGCTACTGCAGCACTTGAGAAAGCACAGGTGCAATCTAAATTAAAAACTTTAAAATTAATTCAAAGCTGTAAGACACGATGGAATTCCACTTTCTTCATGGCTGAGCGCCTTGTGAAGAATACAATACCGGTCGTCAGCGTTTTGGCCGACAGAAGTGTAACTAAGGAAGCCACAGCTATAAAACTGGAAATGACAGGGACTGAGTGGGGCATATTGACCGCACTAGTCACAGCGCTTAGCTCAATTCAGATTGCATGTGAAATTTTGTGTGCAGACACTTCATCTGTGTCAATGGTGCAACCAATTTTGAACATGCTAGTTACTCGTCACTTACTACCTAACACTGATGATGCGCTTGCGATAGTAGAATTTAAAAATATTGTATCCAATGAATGCAGTACTCGCTTCAACCTCGATGAGAACACAACTTTCGTTTCCGCACGAAGAATTGCATCCTTCCTCGATCCGCGGTATAAAGATTTAATGCATGAAACAAATATTGAGGCAAAGCTTGCGATTAAGTCAAAGGTGAACCGCCAGCTCCATTTAATGGAGACAACACCTGCGAACGGGTCTCATCAAACTGCAACCAACAGTCGAACAACAGCTATGGACATTATATTCGGAGAGACCAGTAAAACAAATGATGTTACGGCACAATTTCATAAATACATGTCTGAACCGCAAATTGACCGAAATCTGGACCCATACGTTTGGTGGAAAAATCATGAGCATGTGTATCCACTAATCGCCAAACTTGCGCGGCACTACTTATGTATTCCAGCCACCTCAGCTGCATCAGAACGTACGTTTTCTACTGCAGGAAATATTGTTACGGCAAAGAGAAACTGCCTTGCACCAGAAAATGTAAATGTTTTCGTTTTTCTCCACCAAAATAAATTTTGGTATGAACCCAAACCAAATGAAACAAACAAATGAAGCTGTTCAATACCTACTTGGACTTGTAACATCTAATACGTGTTTCTTATACATTTTTGTGTGCTGAATACGAATGTGTAAATCGTTTTTGTTAGCAGGTACTAGAAGGAAAGAAAACATTGATAATTAACAAAATTACGGAACGTTGAAGTTTGATTATCGATTTTCTCATACTTTTTTCAACTTTCCGGGGCTTGAAAATATAAAAGAAAGAAAGATTTTGAAATAATTCTAGTTCGAGCTATAGCGATACATGCACTGACCGTGAACATACAATTTTAAGGCAATTGGTCAAGTACATTTTAAAATACCATGGACACCATTTAAAAAACATAAATTTGAAAAAATGCGTTCAAAGATTTATATATCGATAAAAATCATAATTACGACTAATCTGTCAGCCCAGGACCATAAAGAACATCTTCTTGCTCAAAGAAGTCCTGCTTTGTTGATTTCTCTGCTCTGTCATGAATTCGTGCGTCGTTCTGAGCGAAGGATGGGCGTCTCGAGCATTTCAGTATATTTCGTTGATGACATGTCCTCATAAATTGGCAAAATGATTTTTAAAACTTGATCACTGATATACGAGTTGACAAATTTCATTCCGCACTTGTACTTCAATTTTGAATCGTAAATGACGGTTAGTGGTTCGAGAAAACTGAATTTCATTTTCGTAGTTCTTACACAAAAAACGATTTTCAGATTCGTATTCAACGCATAAAAATGTACAAGAAACACGTATTAGATGTTACAAGTCTGAAAAAACGCTAAAATATGTAAACATTGTAAATAATTGTAAATAGGATAGTTAACAACTAAGCTAAGTTAGATGAATGTGGATATGTACATGGATATAGGTATGTGTATGGACGAATGTGTATATAAGACTGGAAGGGGGGTAAAGTAAGATAGATAAGACTACTTAGCGAATAAGGATAAAATGTATGAATGATACAATGTTATCCCGTAAAAGGAAGCAAAGAATAAAATTACTACTACTGCTATTAATGAGCATTATGATTCAACATTTAAATATTTTAAATACCCTAGGTCCCTAAATTCAAACAGAATTTATACTTTTCGTTGCAAAATTCATAGAACCAATGATTAATAAAATTCCAAATTTATCGTTTGAAAAACTAATAATTGTAAAGGCCAATATGAAAAGAATTTCACAATAAACTATGAACAAATATTTCATGTTCAGATTCCTATTCGGTACAATCAGAAATTCGATTGAGCGGGAATATTCGAAGGTTCGAAGTTCGAATATTCGAAGGTTCGAATATTTGAAGAAATTATTCGTATTCGAAATTATTCGAATTATTCGAATATTCGAATAGTCGAATAATTACAGCTCTAGTTTGGACAAAACCGGGATCAGAGCCAAGCGAGAATTAATTCGTTGTTTTCGACCGATAATTTCATATTTACCCAAGAACGTTTCGACAACATCTGTTTGCCAGCATTTCTAAAGGGCAGTTAAGGACGTAGTACAGTCTTTAATTTTACACATTCTTCAGTCTGACAATGAGTTAATCCGTATATTGCTCTGTCGGTGCTTTCGTACGTACGATGGGTTCGGACCCGGTCATAGGTACTACTATTAACCGCCGCGCCGACTCGTGGGACAATACGGTCATAAACCACGACTCTGGCCTGACGCTTTGGTCTATCAGCCTGAGATATTCTTAAATGTTTGTACAATAGATCTTGTATAAACAAATTTTTATTCCCCTTAACATTAACAAAAATATGAATAAAAGGAGATAAACGTGCAGAAGTAGACGTGCAGTAAGTATTCGTACAGTTAAATAAAAGATCAATAAACTATGGAAATAAACTAAATATTTACTGTTTTAATCGACGTGCGTTACGAAAAGTAGCAAGTTTCAATTTTCTTACGAAAACTAGCACGTTTAGGATTTCGCTGCGAAAACTAGCACGTTTCGGATTTCGCTGCGAAAACTAGCACGTTTGAGCGGTTTGCCACGAAAAATAGCATGTTTCGTCTTTTGCTACGAAAACTAGCATGTTTCGTCTTTTGCTACGAAAACTAGCACGTTTGAGCGGTTTGCCACGAAAACTATCACGTTTCGTCTTTCGCTGCGAAAACTAGCACGTTTGAGCGGTTTGCCACGAAAACTATCACCTTTCGTCTTTCGCTGCGAAAACTAGCACGTTTGAGCGGTTTGCCACAAAAACTATCACGTTTCGGTTTTCGCTGCGAAAACTAGCACGTTTGAGCGGTTTGTCAAGAAAAATAGCATGTTTCGTCTATCGCTGCGAAAACTAACACGTTAAAGTAGTTTGTCACGAAAAGGAGTATGTATTTACCATTTGTAGCGATGCAAAAAACAAATCTGAATGATCGGCTATAAAAAAAATTTATATCGCATCAACCTACACGATTTGATTTTTAATCTAAAACGTGCTATTCTTCGTGGCGAAACAGTCAAACGTGTTAGTTTTCGCGGCGAAAGACCAAACGTGCTGATATTCGTCAGAAACGATGGAACGTGCTTCTTTTCGTGGCAAACTGAAACGTGCTAGTTTTCGTAAGAAAATTGAAACGTGCTACTTTTCGTAACGCACGTCGTAATAATGTGTGGGATTGCCTTTTGATTTTATAATAGCTTCGAGCCTTCTTGGTGTAGAGTTTTTTTAGTTGGATGTTATGGCAAGTTGTATTTTACTCTACTACTACATACACGGTGATTCTCCAGCGGCGCATGTCCTTTGAGGACAACCCGTCGCAGTGCTTCACCGAATTTTACGGCATTCGACCCTCGAAAGGGTTCGAATATCATTAAAAAGTCAGAAATGTGCAAGATTTCCGCATTTCCCATCAGATCTTTGCAAAAACAACGTCAATTGATTCCTTATATTTCGCGGATTAAACTGACACCACGAACGACGTAATTCGGACCATGTGAAGGAAATTCCATGAAAAATCCATTTATATCATTTCAAGTTGTCTTCGTTAATAAGGGGGTCAATGAGGAGATCAAGGAAGAGGAATGAAGGGAGTATTTCATAGGCCTCCTAGCGGGTACGGTGGGGAGTGGGGGGGGGGGGGAGAGGGCGGAAGGCGAAGTAGAGGTGGTGAGAATGGAAGAGGCAATAATGAAGCTGAATGGCAAATGAGGCGACAGGAGGGGCTAAAATAGAAGGTGTGGAGAGGGGGGGGGGGGGAGATGGCCGGAGGACTGGAAAACAGGGATAATAATGTTTTGTGTCTTGTGTCTTGTGCTTAGTGCCTACTGCCTCGTGCATCGTTCCTCGTGTGTTGTGTTTTATGTTCCGTAGCTCTCTGTGCCGACTACCTGTCGTAATCTTCTATCAAGCCGTCTTTATTTATATATTTATACAGAGTTTTTATAAATATGTGGGACAATTTTTCAGGATGGGTTCTATTCATCAAGACAAGTTGCTGTACAAAAATGTTCGATAAGGATTAGTTCGACAATTATAAGCATTTTTATATTTTGTGAAACACGGGTCCGAAGCGGCTATTAAAGTAAGTATTTAACAAAGCCCAGCTGTGTTTCTGCAAATCAATATATTGATTATCATTTCGCCTTTATTTTTTTAACCCGGGAGCAGGCGCGCGTTGGTCTTTTCGACCGATGATTTCGTATGTTTTGAAACATGATCCATAGCGTTCGACTGTTTACTTTTTCCGTGGAGGTATTCTCATTTGAAGGACGTCCTGATGTGTCCATGTTGCGAAGCAACAGTTAGTGCATTCCTGAAGGTTTTAAAACATACATTGTTACACGTCGGTTTTTTCGACCATAGCGCGCCTGCTAACGTTAGTCTCATTTCGTCTGTCGCATAGAACGCGTACTGTATGGCAATCATGGGTAATTCTAATTTCCGAGATTTCTTAGTGCATGAAAGCATTGCAGACGAGATCAGTGGTTCAGCAGAAGATTCTGATTATATTATACAATCCTATCATGATATAGATTCGGAACTTGATTGTGCGGATATAGAGATAGATGTAGAGGAGGCATATACTTTGAGTGAAGAAAACGTAAGTGTTTCTTTATTTTCAAGAAGCAGTTTCTAATTTGAGGAAGTTATAAAAATTTAATACGTTTACAAAATCATAAATTTATAAGTATATTTTTTTAAACAAAAAATATAAATATAAAATATATTAGATAAGTGCTATTATGGAAAAGTAAAATTATATTTTGCAATCGCACAAATTTTTATATAACATTTTATTTCATGAAAATGAAAATTATTTATGTACAACGATTTTGAATGAAGTAATATACAATGTTATGCATAATTTATATTATTTAGTCATTTTGTTAAGTTATTTCTCATTACATTATGGATCGGTCGAAATGACCGACGCGCGCTTACTAATGTAAGTTATTTGGCGCGCCTACTCCCGGGTTAAAGGTGTTAAGGAATAGATATGAATAAAAATATAGTAAGATAAGTGCTAGTAATAAGATTCAGCAGGTAATAAAGCCCACCTATCATTTATCCTTGGTAGGTCAATCAACAATACAGGTAGTGTCATTTATTGCTTTTACTACATACGAAATGTTACTCGCAAAGCCTCCGCACTATCAATATAACATTTACCGTCTGTAAATTCAACAAATTTTTCCCTGCTAAATAATGTTGCTGCAATTATAAGAATTATGTCGGTTTCTTGGATTTGTATTGGGAGTACTCATTATCCAATTACTGTACAACGATAGGTATGTATAAGTTCATACACTGCATTAAAAAAGTACACGGAATTTCTTATTTAAAAGTTTCGCGGTGCATGTATTGCAACAATTTTTGTATGTAACTTGGCATTACTGTGCTCAGTTGCGACGTTGAGTTCAATCGCGATCTATCAACTAATGTGTTTACAGCAGCTGTTTATGTTAATCAACCTCAAGTGTGTTCTGTGATTTTTACAATGGAAGAAGCTGTCGAGCAAAGAATTTGCCATAAATTTGACATTTCTAATGAAATTTCTTGTGTCGAAGCGTTGAAAATGTTACAGAAAGCCTATGGTGAGTCGTGCCTCTCAAAAACGCAATCGTACGAATGGTATAAGGCATTCAATGAGGCCCGAGAAGATGTTCAGGATTTGTCGTGTCCCGGTCGACCGTCAACGGTTTCAACTGACGAAAACTTCGAAAAAATTAAGAAAATGGTAATCGAAAATCGTTGCCTGAGTGTTAGAGAGGTGGTTCGTGAAGTGGAAATGTCTCACACGTTCGTGCATAACATTTTGACTGAAGTTTTGACCACAATACGCGTCGCTGAACGACTTGATTTTGCACCAGGATAATGCTCCGACACATGCATTGATACGCGAATTTTTGGTCAAATACTTAACAAAACTTATCGATCAAGCAGCGTATTCACCAGATATGGCCCCGTGTAGCTTTTTCCTATTTCTTAAACTCAAATTACCACTTCGGGTATGGTGTTTTGAGACAATTAAAGCCATAAAAGAGAATTCGCAGAAGGAACTGAAATCTATGCCTTCTTCAACGTTTGAAAAAAGTTTTGAAGCCTGGGAGAAGGGGCCCAGATGGGGCTTATTTTGAAGGCGACGAAATAATTTTTTATGTATAAATAAGCAGTTTGTGTTTTATTTACAAATCTCGGATACTTTATTTATATAATGAATGTTGGCAACATATTCGCAGAGAATTGATGATTTTGTAAAGCGCACTCTTAACATATAGGGTCAACGTTTTATTCTGCAACCCGCGCTCGCGCGAACAGGTAATAGATCAACTCTTTCAAAGTCTAGTCTCTTTCAAATTAAACGTCGTAAAAAACTAGGTATTGGGAATTTCCCGGCCCAGGTAATCGAGCCACGCCCTCCGCTTTTAAGGTCGGTTTACAACTCACACCCCACATTAATGTAATGAGTTTTGAAAATAATGACGACTGATCTCGTACCCGTCTCAATTTAAAAAATTTTAGCTACGACAGGATTGACCGCGGCGATATACCATTGTACGGAGAGATTTTTCGCCACCTGCGTAAAAAATAACATTAACAGAATTCGGTATAGGCGTGGCGTTGCAGTATATGAAAAAATAGATCATGCATTTAAGGGTTAAGCTTTGTTATGATAACTTCAATTTTGTGTTTATTTCAAATGTTATTCTGCCATTTTTACAAAAATAAATTAACGCTTATAGGGGTAATAAGAGTCAAGTGGCTCTTTACCTCACAAAAACTTTCAATAGTGACAGCTATTTTTGTTACAGATGTAAACTTGGAAACGGTTGAATAGGATGTGACACACGAAAGAAATACTTACACATGTGATTTCAGTAAATAAGAAGGACAGGTTCCCAGTGGTCCGCCCCCGATTGCTTTGAACTTTGGATATGTTTTAAAGGACCGAAAAATAAGAAATATGTGTTTTTTATAGCGGCCCGTTTTCATATTTAGAGGATGAAACCACCCCCCGAAGTGCATACGGGGTACAAAATTGTGTTGAGTAAAACTTGATATAAATTTAATTTTCATTGTAACTTGGTGTATGGACGATGTTGTTGTCGTCAGCCACCGTTATTGAGTGTTAACAATGAGGGGTGGTTTCATCCATTGAACATGCAAATTGTCCGGGCGATCTCGGGAAAGATCGACGTTTTACAAACCGCATATTCGGAGGGTGGGAGGGAGAGAGAGAGGGATGGAGGGAGGGAGAGAGGGAGAGAGAGAGAGAGAGAGGGAGAGGGAGAGAGAGAGAGGTAATGTGTTGGTAAGGGGGATGGGGGGAAGAATTGACGTATGGAGGAACTGGGGAGGGTATGGGAAAGGATGGGGTTGGGGTGGGGGGAATACAGGAATCGTCGCGGTGCTTCAGCTGCGACTCGGGCGACGAGGACACGGCGGACGACACCCTAGCAAGATGCCGGGAGTGGATCGATGATCGCCGTGTCCTCGAGGCGCAGCTAGGCCCGGATCTCTCGCTGCCGACAGTCGTGCGTCGCATGGCGAGAGACCGGGCTGCATGGGAAGCGATGGCCTCCTACGCGGAGGTCATCATGCTGGAGAAGGAGCAGGCGGAGAGGGAGAGGGAGATTTCCGGACACCCTTCCCGCCTCGCGGCCCCCAGGTGTCGAAAGAGGGGCCCACGGACGCAAGGATGACCTGGAGCCGGGGGAGGTCAGGCGGTGACGTAAACGTACGTCACCCCGCTCCCCAAACGGCGAATTCCGGGTCAGGAGGCCCCTCTTAGGGCCAATAGGGAAAAGGTGGCCAAGCCACGAAGTTGCCGTCGGCGTCACGTCGTGGCAGGGCGCGGCGCGCGATGGCGGAGTTTCGTTCAGGGGGTCCTCGCATCGGAGGACCCCCTCGGGGAGCATCCGACCATCCGCTGCTCCCCCGGGAGCCGCGCCATGAGCGCCGTTATCAGCGTGCTCCCGAGTGAAGGCGATCGAGCGGGAGGGCGAGTTCAGCGGTCGACGGGGCCGTTCTTTGTACAACGAGCGGCCCCGAAGATCATTCGACCCGGTGCCGTCTCCCCTTCGGGCCGCGTCCGGGTTATCGCTCGATTGCGGGGGTCGCGGGGTGGGAGTGCCAGGGGGCACTCTCACCCCACAACAACACCATCACAATGCGATCCCCAGAAGTGGCGACGCGGGCGTGTTGTCCGCCGCGTGTCGCCGGAGTCCAGGGAAGACCCCGCCGGTACAGCGCGGAGATCGCAATAGCGCTGAGGGGGGGGGCATGCGGATTAATCGCTAGCTTGCTCCCACACAAGTCCCTCCCCTCGAGCGCGCGACTCCGCGCCCGAGGCAGACCACCGTGGAGTTTTAGTGGGTGCGAGCCCCACATAACCCCGTCCCTCCCCCGGGGGGCGGGGTATCCGTCAGGGATTTCTCCACGTAAAAAAAAAGGGAATACAGGAGGTGGTGAGAACAGGAAAAATCGAAGAAGAAGAAGGTGGAATGGTGCTGGTGAGATTGAAGGGAACAGAGCCTTGCGGCCATTGAAGTGATGAAGGAAAGTCCAGATGGGATATATGAGAATGTGGGTAAAAAGGTAACAAGGTGGGACGAGATAAGGGAGAAATGGTGAGAGGAGCAGGGAAACGACTGAAGTGGGAAGGGAGAAAGGAAGTGAGAAAGAGAAGGGGGAAAGGAAAGAAAGGGAGAGTTGGAGAGGGGCTTTTTGCAACGTGGCAGTAGTAAGGACGAAGGATTAAGACCTGTGGAGGGGGCTGGTGGAGTGGGATGTTATGGTACTGATGGAGACCTGGGTGGAGGAGAAAGAGTGGGAGTACGTGGAAAGCAGGCTGCCTGAGGGTACGTGTAAAAAAAGCAATGGGCCAGGAGGGAAAACAAGAGGAGAAAAACGATAGGAGGAATAATAATGAGTTTGAAATGGAAGATGGGAGTGGAGGAGGGAGGGAGGGGATAATGGCGAAGTGAATATTGGGGGGGGGGGGGGATATTTGGAGGCGAAGTTGGTGTTTGTGTGAATGGAGACTTGAAAGAGAAGCTACAGGATCTAGGGTAGTGGATGGATGAGAGAAACAGGAGGGGGGAGGGGTAAGAGTATTGATAGGTGGAGATTTTAACGAGCGTATGGGGCAGGAAGAGGGAGATGTGGGAAGGCGAGGAGGAGGAAGGCAAGGTGGAGAGGAGCAGGAGATCCAAGGATAAGGAGGTGAATGGGGAAGGGAGGAGGTTGTGCAGGTGTTTAGAGGAAAAGAAATGGGGAAGAATGAATGGAAATACAGAAGGGACGAAGAGGGGAACTTTCACAGGAGGCGGGGGAATACAGTAATAGACTATGTGTTAGGGAACGAGGGGATAAAAGGGAGAAGGTGGAGAGGATGGAGGTAGGAGAAAGGATAGAATCGGATCACCATCCGGTGGTGGTATTGCTGAGAAAGGAGGGTAAAGGGGGAGGAAGAGAGAGTATGAGAGGTTATGTGAGGAAAAAAGGAAGAAGGAGGGGGACGGTGTAAGGAAGGAGGAGAAAGTGTAAAAAGTGGTAAATAGAGGGAGGAAAAGGAGAGGGAGGGTTAGGAGTGTAGGGGCAGCTGAGAAAGTAGAGGAGGGAAGAAGGATATGGGAGAGAATATAAAGAGAAGAAGAGGGCGTATGGGCGGTTATGTGAAGAAAAAAGGAAGATGCACGTGGAAGGTGCGAAGAACGGAGGGGCAATTGTAAAAAGTGGTAAATAGAGGGAGGAAAAAGAGGAGGGTTAACGAAGGGGTAGCAACGGGAGAATTGGGTCGGGTATTATAGAAGGTTGCTGGGGCAGTGGAATGGAGCATAAGAAAGGGTGGAGACACGAGGGGGAAGGAGGACGGAGATGCAGAGATAGGGAGGGAAGAGGTAGGAAAGGTAATAAGGAACGTAAAGGATGGGAAGGTGGGAGGGGGAATGGGATTCCAAACGAGGTGTGGAAGTATGGAGGCATAGAAGTGGAGGAATGGCTCTGGAGGCTGTGTAATAGGGTGTTGATGGGGGAGAGTGGCCGAAAGGATGAAGGGGGGGAGTGGAGGTCCAGGTACTGAAGAAGGGGGAGGTGGACAATTACAAGGGGATAACCTTACCACAGACAGCGTACAAGGTGTATGCATCTGTGTTAGCGGAGAGGCTGAGGGTGAAGGTGAAGGAGAGGAGAGGTGTTGACACCGAGTCAAATGAGGTTTAGAAGTGGGTGGGATGGATTGATAATATATGTGTATAGAATTATTTGATAAATAGGCAGGTTGGGGAGAAAGGGAAAAAATATGGTGGGGTTATTTGTAGACATGAAGACGGCGTCTGACCCGGTGAAGAGGGAGGTGTTAGTGAGGGCAATGAGGAGGAAGGGTGTGCGGGAACATCTGGTGGTGAGATGCGAGGAGATACTGAGGGAAACGATATGTAGGGTGCGGGTGGGGGATGAGGAGGGGGAGAGGTTCTGGACAGCGAGGAATGCCCGCTGAGCCCGATCCTCTTCACCCTTCTGATAGCAGATATGGACAACGAGTTAAAAAAAAAGGGTGGCTGAGAAAGAGTGTACACGTTGGCGTATGCTCATGATGTTGCGGTACTGACCGAATACAAAGAAGGAATGAAGGGAATTATGATGAAGCTGGTGATACGTGGATGATAAGGAATTGCATGTGAACATAGGGAAAACAAAGATTATGAGGTGCAGAAAGGGGGAAGGAGATGGAGGAAGTTATGAGTTTTAAGTACCTGGATTACGCGATGATGGGAATGGGAGGCAAGAGGGACATTAGGGGGGGGGGGAGTGAGGAAAGGAGCGGCGGTAATGGGAAAGGTGTGGGGGATTGGGAAAAGGTTGTTTGGAAAGGACTAGGAAAGAAAAATTTGGTTATTCGATAAATTGGTATGGCCGGTGGTAGGATACGGGACGGAGATGTGGGGGCGATGGAAAGGGAGAAAGTGGAAAGACTAAAGGAAAGGTTTTTGAAATGGGTTCTGGGGATGGATAGAAGTACGCCGGGGGTACATGGTGAGGGAGGAGATGCAAAGGGGGATGCTGAAGGGAAGGGCAGGGATAAGGGTGTGGGCATACGAGAGAAAGTTGGAGAAGGGGCGGGGGAGTTGGCGAGGTGTTGCGAGGAAGTGAAGGGGTGGCTAAGGCGGGGAAGGGGTTGGAGGAGTGGGAAGAGGAAAGGAAGGAGTATTTCGAGGAGCGGGTTTGGACGCTGGAGGAGACAGAAAGGTGGAGGGACTAAAAGGAGAGGAGTTGGTGAATAGAGAAAGATAACTGCAGGAAGAGGAGAGGTGGGAAAGGATAGGGGTATCAGAGTACAATAGGTGGTACGGTAGGTTGAAGGGAAATTTAGATTGGGGAATGAGATGAGAGGGTGGTAGGTACTGGGAAGAAGACAAAAGGAGGTGTAGGGTATGTGGAAGGGGGTTAGAGACGTGGGAAAATGTGTGGGAGGAGTGCATGGGATGGGGGGAAGAGAGAGGGTGGCAGGAAATGGCGGGAGAAGTACTGGGCGATGAGGGGGGAGGAGTGGATTAGGAGGTTAGAGAAAAGGAGGCAGTGTGTGTGCATGCAGGGGGGGGTATGAGGAGGAGGAAGAGGAGGAGGAGGTATTTAAATAAATAGATTTAAAATAGGTTAAATTAAGTTAAGTTAAGTTAACATAGGCTAAGGTAGAGTACGAGGATCATGGCATCCAGCCGGCGCAGCTGACTAAAGGTCAACTGAAGAAGCTGCGCCGACAAAAGCACCAACAGAAACAAGTGCGCCAGGAGCAGGTGGCCCACCCTACGCACGACATTGCTGAGCATTGCCGGGTGGCCCCCCGTCCAGGACGGTGGGGGGGGGGGAGCGAACTACTCCTGCAGGCGAGCGGGTACCTGTTTCGGTAGATATAGCAACAGAGGAAGGGCGGCTCTACACCACGTCAGACTCGCAGCCCCACACAGCAAGGCGATGCTCAGCGACGTGGAAAAGCAGGAAAAGCAGTTCCAAAGGAGCGGTCCCAGCACCGAACTCTGTGGAACTCCTGCCATAATTTTGGTGTCCTTCTGGGCGTGAGGGGTCTGGACCGTCACACCCACCTGTCTTTAAAATAGTCGATAGGCCCTGCGGGCGTTGGGGTCCTTTCCAGGCTTCGGGATAGGAACCAGTCTCGCCCGCTTCCAGGCTGGGGGGGGGGGAGGAGGTCCTCTCCTAAGGATGTCTCTGACCATTTCCAGCAAATTAGGTTGAAAAGTCTTGGCAACGCATGCCACCTCTGATGGCATCGAGGCCAGGGGCCTTCTTCGGCTAGGTGACCACCACTTTAATCAGCTCCTCGTCTACAGTCTCGATGGTATTATCGGCCCTGCCCCTCGACAGCTAGTTCATCAACGAAACAGGGCTGTTACTGGCGGTGGTAGGTGTGTGCGTGGAGGGGGTGAGGGGTCAAGACGAACAGTTCGGCAATGGTTCCCCTGATCTGGGACGGGCTCATTATTCTTCTCGGTGGGCGACCCTTGAGCCTGGACATCACCACTTTGTAAGATTTGCCCCAGAGGTCCAGGTCCACAAGGGCGCACATCTCCTTCCACTGTGCCTCCTTAGCCCTCCAGATCTTGATTTTGATGTTTCTGCATGCGGCCGCGTAGGCAGCCCTCGCCTCCTGGACATCAGCGGCCGCCTTCTCCCTCCGCCTTTGATACCTCCTCCTTACTCTAAACGACTCCTGGCGTGCCACAGCGATCGCCTCACAATATCAGAAGTTTGGCTTACGGGAGCCTCGGTGGAGAGACTTCCTAGGCAACTCGGCCCCGGCACCAGTTCCAAAAGCCACTGGAACTTCTCAGCAAGAGGTTCATCGCAGGTTTCAGGGGTTTCTGGGTGGTCGGATTTCTCCCTATACTGGTACATCTCTTCCCTATCATCTGACCGCATTTACGGAGGACAGCCTCCACATCCATATTCTTAACGGAGTGTTGCGGCCACACCAAGGGCGCAACCACACCACCGGGCCTCCTGAGCGAGTGAGGGTCACGTATTGATGGTCCGAATACGTACAATGAGCCAAGACCTCGCGCTTAGTCCCCCAGGCCGCAACCCGGTCCGTAACCATCACATCGCTGATCGAGGATCTATTGTTTTGCGTGAATATAAACTTGAACCTATCTGGGAGTTTAATGATCACCTGCTGGCGATCTTGCATTAAAGTCCCCGGCGAGGGTTACATCCATCCCCGGGAACCTGGCTTCCACCAATATACCCTACAGGGCACCGAGGTAGGAGGCGAATTGGGCAAGATTCTTTTTGGGGGAACAGTAACAGCTGACAATGAGCCTGACCTCCATTACACTGTCCAACACGATTTTTGGTTTGCAATATCCGCTGGGTGATTCTTGTAGAGTTTTTCGCACTCAACACAAATCCGCAAGCAGAATTGCTCTATCACCTTCAGTTTTTGAGAAAATCGATTTTGAAAAAAAAAACAGCAAACTTTCAACTTTGAACATCTTTTGTGTCGAAACGGTAATAGTTATTCGGTTGTTCTTTGTGTCAAATTATTCTATGAACCCTCCCGAATAAAACGGTATAAGTTATTATTGCATTATGAACATTTAAATATGTTTAAACTACGATCAAAGGGGAAAGGACACCCGAAATTCACCAATTCTTGCAGATATCTTTCAATTTATTTCCAAAACTAAAGATCTGAGAGAAAATCTGACCACCCCACGCAACGTAGTAGACAGTTTTCCAATGGAAAATATTAACAAAAGTGGTATGTCACGATTTGTTTTCAATACAGAAGCGAAATAGATTTGCAAAACGGGTGGTGTCGACAGTGGTAGTCACGCGCGTTAAGCGTGTAATATTGATTTTTTATACCTTCACTTCCAAAGTCCGCCATTTGTTAATAAATTGATATTTTTTTAATTCTGTACCGTTCACTGAAGCTATTGCAATATACTTTAAGGAAACGTTCGAATTTTTCAATTCAGAGCACTCGTTAGAAAATTACACGACCGCCCGTTTTGTACTTTTTTTTTGCAGCGCAAACGTCATCGTATAGGGTCATAAAATATTATCAAAATATATGTATTTTTAGATGGTATTAATGAGTTTTTGTAGAAGGTTTCATTTTATTAGAAAAGAATACCATGAAAGTAGCCTTTAAGGTAGGTGCCCACCTGAGAGAACTCTCACCAGTGATTCTCAAATTGTGTGACCACTTGAAAGCAATTTCGAAAAATTTTACTCCCAGGTAGGCGATAGAAAACTCGCCGAGAGCTTACTATCTGATAGAACTCTCAGAACAGTGTCCAGTAGAAATTGGTCTGCGGCTACTCTCTGCAGTTTCTTCAGTTTCTTTTAAGCTACAAACGAAGTGAGGCCGTGATTATAGATAAGCAAAAACGTAGTTCTTTGATAATTGCTTATAATATTTTTAAAAAGAGAAAGAAGCAACGTAGAAAGAAAAATTGTTGGGTGAGGCCATGGATTCAGCTTAGACAAGAATTAAGAGCATGTTAAACTCTTCCGAGGGAACTGCATATTGAAGATGCTCAGCAGTTTCGAAACTTGTCTTTCTACTCGGCTCGACGCATACTGCCTTGACCGCGCAGTTTTCCCAGCTAACCGCCTAGCAACACTTCTCTGGCAACGCCATGTCTACCGCGACGCGAGCCTACTACATAACCCAGAAAACCTACTCTCGCGACAGCACTTGCAGAATACGAACCTGGTTCGTATTTCTGAAGCAAATGTCAGATAGTAATATTACTATGTATCCACTCGAGAGCAAGTTGCAACGCGTCCGCTGTCTGAGAGTTGAACGTTGCTCTCCGACAGTCACTCTCGGACCTAGTGTCCACTTGCGAGAAATACTCTCGAGAGCTTCTCGCGCGAGTTTTACTCTCAAGTGGACACCTACCTTTAAGGCTGCCGTTTCACCGGGCCTTGAATATGTGCGTACGCTCACACAAGCTAGGAAAAACGTGTACGTATAAGCGATGTAGTAAACAATCCGTTTCAACCAACTTACGTCGTGGAATCGGCAAGAAGGAAGCTTTTGCAGGTATAGTTGCCTTCAGTAGACATCCGTGCAGACGGGTCTGGTGCGTTTGAACGCTAATAAGCACCGTATGTTGAAATTATTATTTGAAATTATTATTATTTGAAATTATTATTTCGAATTATTATTATTTGAAATTATTATTATTTGAAATCTCGGCGGTCCCCCTACTCCCGTAAAGGGGAGCGGGGGACTAGATCGGCCCGTGTCGATCTAGGTTGAGCACCAACCGAGCGCGTCTCCGGGTGGCGGATAGGAGAACGGCCAGAGCGTGAAGCGGCTCCTCTGATCGCCGCGGACTGGATCACCACACGGTGACCGGGCCGTAACGAAGGGGGGGTCGGGGATCGTGATGGTTAGCGGGTGCTATAAGCGAACCCCGGGGCCTAACAACCCCGCGTGGCAAGCGAAGGCCCTGTCGTGGACCAACTCCCCAATCCAAGGTGGAAGCTATCGTGCCGAGGGATGAATGGTACCGGGGTATGGTGCCTCGAACGATGCCCTTGGGGTACCAGGCGACCCCCCATTGTATACAGCCTTACCCCCACATAGCAGGCTCTGTGGGGGTGGACCGCATACTTCCTGCACACTCGTGGGAACTTTATGGAGGAAATAAAAACCCAAAAACCCAAAACCACAGCGGGAGAAGGGCCCTCGAAAGAGGGAACATCTCCCGTACACGCGACGGAAGTCACCATACAGGGACCGGCAGAGACTGACGCGGCGCTAGCCGCGGCGATCGAAACCGGGCTCTCGGTGACGGACGCTACCACACGGGGGACGGACGAGGGTAACGGCAGCAACGCCGAAGCCGCGTCCGATACCCAGACGAAGAAGAGGAAGGCGAACCGCAGCGGGGCGGCAAAAAGGAGGGCCCGGAAGGCCAAACTGGCTTCATCCGGGACCACTTTGGAGGCGACCCAAGCGGGAGCGCCGACCTCTGGAAAAGCAGCGGAGGGGGAGGTGGGCTCTCATGAAGGGCAAACAGACCCCTCCGCAAAGCAGGATGGGAAGGAAGGGGAGACCACCGGCAAGGGCCTAAAAAGGGCTCGACAGACCGATGGCTCGACCCCCGAACACCCTGCAAAAAAGAAAGGGAACATCTTCCCAGAGCCCTCTAGCTTCAAGGAGGCGCTGGTCGGGGGTAGAAAGATGGCAATAGCGCCATCAGACTACCCCGAATCCACGCTAACACCGGAGCAGGGGGATCTGGTGATGAAAGGGCTCGGAGAAGCGATGGACGCCATCCCTAGGGAAATGGCGGTCCCCCGTTTCGAAGAGTGCAGGTTCGTGTAGGGCATCCTCTGGGTCACCTGCACGGACGCCGCCGCCAAGGAATGGCTGAAAGAAGCGGCAAAAAACCTGAAGCCTTGGAAGGGCGCATCTCTCCAGGTAATGGAGAGAGAGTGCCTACCCAGGCTTCGAAAGATGGCGACCGTCATCCCTGGACCCCCAGAGAAGACGGAAGTCATTTTGCAGCGGATCGGTCGGCAAAACCCGGGCCTCCGCACCCAATTATGGAGGGTGTGGGGTAGAAAAGAGGGCGAACGATCCGTGAACCTGATTCTGGGGGTGGACGCGGAGTCGCACGAAGCGCTCAGCAGACGGGGCTTCGTCGTCCACGTGGGGCTGGGCAGGGCGCTCTTTAGGGAGTGCTCGGCCCGGACCGGCGTGGGGGGCGGAAAACCGGAAGCGGCGCGGGAGGCGGCGGGAGCGGCACCTCGGGTCGGGTAGGGGATGAGCCGGAGGGAGCGGGGGAGGCCTCGAGCGCGAGGGCGATGCCCAGTCCCGGCGCCGACCCAGCCCCTCAAGACCAATCCCTAAGTGGGGCAGTGGAGGGAAGGGAGGGACCATCGGTGGTGGCGACCAGGAGGGAGACCTCAGGCGCACCCACGGGTGGGGACCCACCCTCCACGATAAAAAGGGATATGCCCACCCGCGGGAAAAGGGGGAGACCCCTGAAGGCCGTGGGTTTAGGTAGGGCTGGGAACTCGGGGACCCGGGGAGGAGTACAAAGTACCACCGCCCATGGGTTAAAGAGGTACCAGTTCCTCAAAACCGCCGGGGTGGCGAGCAAGACCACCACGGTAAAGCGAGGGGGGAAATAGGGAAGTGGACCGCAACACGGGACACACTATCTCCCCGGGAGCATGTGCGAGAGCGGGCAATACTGCAGTCAAGATGGCTGCAGGATGCATCAGCATCTCGCAGATCAATCTGCAGCACTGCAAAGCGGCGACGGACTTACTCGACCGCCGCATAGTGGGGCAGCAAACAGATTTAGTACTCATACAGGAACCCTGGCTGATCAGGGGTCGAGTAGGAGGACTGAACACGAAACAGGGCACGGTAATACACGGGCCCGGTGATCCCGGCCCAAGAGCGTGCGTCTACGCGAGTAAAAGACTAAACGCCTTGAGGCTGGGAGAATTCTGCACTAGGGACCTAACAGCTGTCCTAATAGAGCCGAAAATGGGTGGGAACACGGAAAAGATCGTGGTCTGCTCAGCATACCTACCATACGACTCCGAGGAGTCCCCCCCAACGAGGGAACTCAGAGTACTGGTGGAGGCATGTAAAAATAGAGGGCTGCAACTGGTGGTGGGATGCGACGCCAATGCCCACCACATCATATGGGGCAGCACCGATATCAACAAGAGAGGGACGAGCTTACTTGAATACCTCTCGACCACGGAACTGGAGATACTCAACCGAGGCTCCAAGCCCACTTTCGTTACCACCAGAAGGCAGGAGGTAATCGACATCACGCTGGGTTCCAGGAAGGTGGCTCAGGCAATTAAGGATTGGCAAGTGGCGGAGGAGGTAACTCTCTCAGACCACAGGCTAATCGAATTCAGACTGGCGGGGGACGCGAACCACGAACCCACGGGGATCTACAGGAACCCCAGGGCCACCGACTGGCAACTCTACAAGGAGGAGCTAGAAGGAAGGCTCGGGGGGTACTGTGGACGCCCGAGAACGGGTGGGGGGATCGAGCAGGCGGTTGAGGAACTGCAGGCTGCGATCACCCAAGCGTACGAAACGTCATGCCCGGCCAAGCAAAGGAAGAGCAGCAGACGGGTACCCTGGTGGAACCAGGAGCTGAGTAGGCACAGGACCAGAGCCCGGAAGCTGCTGAACAGAGCCATGAGGCTTGACACGAAGATTGAATGGGAAAACTACAGGGAAGCCCATAGATCCTACAAGAAGCTCATTAGAGCAGCAAAAAGGAAGACCTGGAGGGATTTCTGCCAAGAAGCCGAAGCCCTACCACTAGTGGCCAGGCTTTGAAGGGTCTTCGCATCCGGGCCTTCTGAAAAACTGAACGGACTCAGACTCCCGGACGGGAGGTATCTAGAGGACCGGCAGCAAATTTTGGAGCACTTGACAGAGGTCCACTTCCCAGGTTCGGGGCTCTTTCAGCAGGGGCAGCCAACAGAAGAGCCGGAACCTGAGAAAGAGGAACCGCAGGACTGGGAGATGGCCTCCAGAGTAGTAAACCGAGACAGGATCAGATGGGCCACAAACTCATTTAAGAGATTTAAGAGTCCGGGGGTGGACGGGATCTTCCCCGCACTTCTACAGGAAGGGGGGGAGGACCTGATAAAACGACTGAACCTTATCTTCAAATCCTGTCTTGCTTTGGGGTATATACCCAAAACATGGAGAACGGCTAGAGTCGTATTCATACCCAAACCAGAGAAGAAGGACTACGACTCTGCCAAATCCTTCAGGCCTATCTGCTTAACGTCCTTCCTGCTGAAGACGCTGGAAAGACTGGTGGATAGGCACATCAGGGAACATGCGCTGGTGGAAAGACCAGTACAAATCTCCCAACACGCGTATCAGGCCGGCAGATCCGTGGAGACGGCGCTCCACCACCTGGTAGGGGTGGTAGAAGGGGCCCTGGAGCGGAAACAGTCGGTCCTGAGCGTATTCCTGGACATCGAGGGAGCGTTCGACAACACATCCTTAGATGCCATAAGCAGGGCCCTAGACAGCTTCAAGATCGAAGACTCGATCAGAAGGTGGATCCGCAACATGCTGCGGACTAGAGCAGTGATGGCTAGCTGGGAAGGGACCACGATAAAGGCTCGGGCCGACAGGGGCTGCCCGCAGGGGGGAGTTCTCTCCCCACTGCTGTGGACCCTGGTGGTGGACGAGCTACTGCGTGGGCTCGGAGAAGAGGGTGTAATAGTACAGGGCTATGCTGACGACATAGTGATTGCAGTCAGGGGCACGAGCCCGACGTGCATGGCCAGGAGAATGCAGAAGGCGCTCACACTGGTTCAGGAATGGTGCCCCAACCAAAATCTAAGGGTGAATCCGTGCAAGACGGAGATGGTACTGTTCACGAGGAAGCGGAACCTAAAGTTTAAGCCCCCTCAATCTTCGGAGCGGAGCTTCACACCTCCTCGGAGGTGAAATATCTGGGAGTGACCCTGGATAAGAAGCTCACGTGGAAAAGCCACATCACGAAGCAGACCCAGAAGGCGCTCGTCACCTACTGGGCCTGCAGAAGGATGTTCGGCAGCACATGGGGGTTAAAACCATGGGTGGTCAAATGGATCTACACAGCCATCCTGGAACCCCAACTGACATATGCCTCAGTGGTATGGTGGACCTCCATGAGGAGGGACACCCACAGGAGGACACTGAGCAAGGTGTATCGCTTGGCACTGCTGGGGATGACGGGTGCGTTCCCCACCACGCCTACCCTGGCGATGGGAGTCTTGCTGGACCTGGCGCCACCGCACTTGGCTGCGGAGGCCGGGGCTAGGAAGGCTGCCCTGAGGATACACTTCGCGGGAAGATGGAAAGGCGCGAGGAACGGGCACGCGGCGATCCTGCAGGACGTAAGGGACTCGCATGAGGGAAATCAATGTGACCCAGTCTACCGCTTCAAACATAACTTCGTCGTTCGATTCCCAAGCAGGAGGGACTGGGAAGAGAGCGAGAAGGAGTTACTCTCTCCGGAGGGGCTCACCTGGTACACAGATGGCTCCAAAACCAAAACCGGAACCGGAGCCGGGATATGGGGGGAGAGACCCAGGGTGGAAAGATCCATCGCCCTGGGCCCACACGTATCGGTTTTTCAGGCGGAGGTGCAGGCTATCAGGACCTGTGCCAGATTGAATCTGGACAGGGGCTATGAGGGCAAGCACATCTATATCTGTAGCGATAGTCGGGCCGCACTCGGATCCCTACACAACACAGTGCTGAGATCCAGTCTGGTGCTAGACTGCGTGGACACACTGACGCAATTGGCAAATAGCAACCGCGTCAGTCTACTATGGGTTCAGGAACACGCCGGAATCAAGGGAAACGAAGGGGCAAACGACAGGGCCCGAGAAGGGGCACGTAAACAAAATCGGGACCTGTCCTGCACCTTAGGTGTCTCCATGGGGACCGTGAAGGAGTGGACGAGGTGCTGGATCAGACAGCAACTCGAACAACTCTGGGAGCGGACCCAACAGATGGGATACGCGAAGGCTTTATTGAAGCGGCCTACGAAAAAGATAGGGGCAGTACTCAGCCGCCTGGACAGGTCGCAGTTGCGACTGCTCGTGGGGATGGTCACAGGACACTGGCACACGAGGAAGCACCTGGCGCGCCTTGGGATCGTGCAGGAACCAGGGTGCCCGTGGTGCGGGGTGGACGACGAAACGCCGCTTCACCTTATGACGCAGTGCGAGGGCATGGCAGCCCAAAGACAGCTATTGCTGGGAGCTGCCTTCCCCCGCACGGCGAACCTGCAGGACTGGACCGTAAGCGGGCTTCACGAGTTCGCACGAGAGGCCGGACCAGCGGCAAGCCCTCTGAACTAGGACTGCCCACAAGGGCTCGGGCACAATGGTCCAATAGGACTGAGCGCCCGGAAAACACCCAATTTTATTATATATTATTATTTGAAATTATTATTTCAAATTATTATTATATGAAATTATTATTATTTGAAAATATTATTTGAAATTATTATTTGAAATTATTATTTGAAATTATTATTTCAACGTACGGTGCTTATTAGCGTTTAAACGCACCAGATCCGTCTGCCCGGATGTCTACTGGAGGCAACTATACCCGCAAAAGCTTCCTTCTTGCCGATTCCACGACGTAAGTTGGTTGAAACGGATTGTTTACTACATCGCGTATACGTACACGCTTTTCCTAGCTTCTGTTAGCGTACGCACATATTCAAGGCCCGCTGAGACGGCAGCCTTAATTTCGACCGTCATTCACAGTGGCTTCCCACTTAAGCGAGTAGGCAGATTATATGCAGTGAAACGATTCATTTTCGAGTTCTATAAAGTACTGTTGGATCATGTTGTAGCTCTGAATGTCACAAAATTTGCCACATCTTCTCTTCTTAAGCGGACAGATCACTGTAAAAAATGGGAAAATCGATTTTTTCAAGAATGATCTATTGAAATTTTATGAAGAAATTTGCAAAATTGACGGAAATATGGTATCTTCCGTGATGCGGTGTCAAGCGCGCGACTGAAACGCGCAGAACATTGAATGCGATTTTCTCAGAATGACATTTGTCAACCGCGTTGACAGCCTACAGAGAAAACTATACATCCAATTGACATGAGCAAGGGCATTTATTCTATGGAAAAGCCGTCGCTTTTACCTGACAATCAGTTTTTTTTAATTAACGACCTCCATATATTTTTTTATTAATATTTTCTCAATTTTGTACCCCGAAAACGTGATATTTTTCAGTGGTCCGCCATTTTGTAATTTTTTTGCGATTTTAACTTTTGTTGATCATCATGTAATGGCTTCTAGTTTCTAAATATTTTTATTCTTTTAAATTAGGATTAACCATATGGCCTAGACACTGTCAACGCGACAAGCACGATTATGCCGCAGCGCACATTTTGACGAAAATTATACAGGAAACGGATTTATGAATTTGATTAAAAAAAAATTCTTACCCTTCGATATATACACTATTAACTATACTAAGCAGCAAATTACTTGCGCTGTTTTGTTGAAATAAATTCCCGAAAACACCCTTACATTTCGGACTGTTACAGTGGTATGCCCCTTAAGCACGTTTATCCATGGGTCATTGTTTTTTATAGCGAATATACATGTGCGTACCTACTGTCTTACCCTACGCGGGGGAGGCACGCGCGACTCATGCACGAGTTAAGTGAGTCAATCAGTCACAGTCTTATTGTGTACAGTGGTTATTGAGTCTACGTAGACTCTAGATCAGGCCCGTTCAAATTTTGCTCTAGCCTTCAAAGAGCAGGGTGGTTGCGAGCGAAGGAAAGAGCGAAGGTTGTACCCGGCCATAGGGACCTTTCCTCTTGAGAGGCGCAAAGGGCCTGACACGGTGCCTTCAAGAACCAAGAGCAATTCGCGGTTGCTCTTGTGGCCTGTTCTAGATATTCATAGTCGCGCATGATCGCGAGGAGCGTGCGACGCTCTTTTGTCTTTTTTTTTCGAGCGCCAACGCCGTCTTGCGTTCTTCACGTCACACACCCTTTCTTCACACGACGGGCCCCAACCTGCGCAGTTCACTGTATCACTTTCTTTTATACGTATCATTAAAACTAAGTTTATACTTTAATTGGTGTGCCTGAGTCCCTCAACCTCGTATAGCGTATAATCGGTCTCAGATTGTCTGGTCCCCGTCAAACCGATTCCTCGCGAGGAGTTTTACGATCTACCGATTCGTTCCGCTAATTAGTCGAAAATACTTATAGCCACATAGCAGCGTCGCGCGGTTTATTGCTATCATCCGGCCGGTTGCCAGTCGTTCAGTTTCTCTTACCGTAGCTGTCCTTGACGCTACGGTAAGAGAAACTGAACGACTGGCAACCGGCTTGATGGCTTTACGTCATGACTCACGAGGTCACCAACGTACATCCTCGTTTCTTCCCACGAGTTCATCCCTGCCTTTACGACACGATTTATATTCCCCTTTTGGGTATCGACTTGGAAGGCAGTTAACTACGAACCGCCGCAACGACAACAGCTCCGAACACTCGTAACTTTAATTTTAAAGTAGGAATACAAGGGGGATTCCAACGCAAATTTGAGTTTGAAGGCCATTCCCCCCCCCCCCCCTCCTCCCCCGACCTTGAAATCCAAATTTGAATCTCAAGGTCGCAGGAAATCCATCGCAGCGGGCGGGCGGCAGGAGCGGACCGCGGCGGATGACATCATAGAGATGGCGGAGTAGTGGGGGTATAAGCGCGAGATCTGAAGAATACCGAATCAATCGATGCCGAATCGATACCGAACCGTATCGAGGAGGAGGAACCGCGGGTGGAAGTGCTACCCTGGACTCCAAACTGTTGGTAAGGAAGGAAATATTAATTTATGATATTAATATAAATGAAAAAACTGAATCTCGGGCGACGGGGCTCGAACCCAAGACCTCCGCGGTACGAGTCAGCCGCCTAACTAATTCCCCCAACGTCGGCTCTCCGACATTAATCTTTCCCGAATGGTATATATGCCGAGCGTCACACGCGTTCGTTTTTTATCGGACGATGTCGGCTTTTTACACACCGCGTCTTCGGAGGAGGGAAAGAGACAAAGCATTACTTTAAAGCTAAATTCGGAGAAGAGAGAGAGCACTACATAGCGTCGCAGCGTCTCGCGCGATCGCGCGTAACTCGAATCCTCTGGAGCGGCCGGGCAGGGTGATGTCATTTTCACGGCGCGAAGAACGAAGTAGAATTATGCGACGTCAGCAGAGATTTCTTTCCCAACGCAGAGAAATATGTCGGAAAGGATATTATAAAAAAATGAATCGTTACAAGTATTGATGTGAAAATCATACATTTATTATTAAAACGTACTATAGTGGTACGTGGTTTACATCATGCAGCATAGACTGTAATCGTAACGCCAACAATTGAGGGCTCGGATGCAATAAGGGGACTAGCGCTTGAAAATGCGAAAAAGTATTGACCAAACGGTAAGAAATATTGGAAAGTTAAATGTTATTAAACTGTATTTTAAAAAATATAATGTTATAAAGCTCGTCTCGACACACATTTTTTCTATTTACAGTTTTTTTATCGAATCATTAGTATTCGAGATAAAAATTATAAACAAAAAAAATTTCTTCGACCAAAATCATTATTGCGTTAAACATAAATTGCGATAACTTGAGTAAATATTAACGGATCGTTATGAGACTTGAAACATAAAACTCAGAAAACTCTAGCGGAGCCGTAAAATATATGCACAAAACCCTTATGTTAAAAAATGTAACAATTTTTAATTAAAAAGTAACACTGGACATAACCCATGTTTTTCAACGTTCGCCGTTAAAAAGAATCGAGGCAATTTTAAGGTACATATAACTTGCAGCGACAAAGTTGTTTCTTAATATACAAGGAAGTTTTTCACCAATTTTCACACTGATTAATAAATAATTGTACAAGATATGACGATATATATAATTCTCACCCGGCGCAAACTGTCAACGTGAGTGCTAAAACTGCTAAATAATGCATTATACGTGGCGGTTGACTGATGGTTGCGCACGAGATTTATATATATCGTCATATCTTGTACAATTATTTATTAATCAGTGTGAAAATTGGTGAAAAACTTCCTTGTATATTAAGAAACAACTTTGTCGCTGCAAGTTATATGTACCTTAAAATTGCCTCGATACTTTTTAACGGTGAACGTTGAAAAACATGGGTTATGTCCAGTGTTACTTTTTAATTAAAAATTATTACATTTTTTAACATAAGGGGTTTGTGCATACATTTTACGGCTTCGCTAGAGTTTTCTGAGTTTTATGTTTCAAGTCTCATAACGATCCGTTAATATTTATTCAAGTTATCGCAATTTATGTTTAAAGAAATAATGATTTTGGTCGAAGAAATTTTTTTTGTTTATAATTTTTATCTCGAATACTAATGATTCGATAAAAAAAACTGTAAATAGAAAAAATGTGTGCCGTGACGAGCTTTACAAGACTATATTTTTTAAAATACAGTTTAACAACATTTAATTTTCCAATTTTTCTTAGCGATTGGACAACACTTTTTCGCATTTTCGAGCGCTAGTCCCCTTATTGCATCCGAGCCCTCAATTCACAATCAATCAATGAATGTTGTTCAAAGTGTTCGCTTTCGGAAATTAATTTCACATAATTCGTTGATACGGGAGCGGTACGCAGCAGTTCTACGAAGGTTGCATATTTACTACTTACAGAGTACATATTTTCAGTTAGCCAGGTATACATATGTTCGATACAATGTTGGTACGCGAATAGTTTTTGCATCGTCGTTTCAGTCATATATATGACAGCGCGATTATCGGTAATTTTAATAAGTTGATCATCGTGCATACGCGTAAATTCGAGTCGCAAATGATTAATTACGATGTGGGTTTGGGGCGATGTTGCGTTGCTGCGTAATCGTTGGAGTATATCCGCCTCGTTTTGAAGTAGAAGCTTCCACGTTGACATTGAAAAACATACCTCACAGCCTTTATTGTCGGCTATGGCGATCTCGACGTGGCACAAATCCATGCCGATGCGAATTCCAATAGTTAACCGTTTATAAGCTGTTACGGCCAACGGGTAATCACGCCCCAGGATCCGTACGATTGTTGGTTTTGATGTTGTGGATCCAGAACTGTAAGAAACATGCACACGAAATTAATACTCGGTTCGCTTGCGTTTACAGTGAAAGAAGTAAGTGAAAAGTGAAAAGTGTATAATAACGCGTACATACCTCGTATTGAACTGTTGATGAAGATGTTCCTGTTGCTGGCGTTTATTGGGGTAATCACCATTGATGGCGGATGCATAGGATGAATCGTTGAAGCTACGTTTGTACATCTTGATATGCGCTATGTACGATTATACTGATCGGTGGAGAAGTTAACGCAAACGATACTCTTTAGCACTCGAGCGAACGTGGTGTAATGAAGTTCACAGGTCTCACCAACGTCGCTTTTATACAAATTCACGTACACGTACACATCAATGTGTAAGAATATATTGTATCAGCATTCGAGGGAGGGGATACGCCAAAGAGTAAGACAGAGATAGCAAATCATGTATAAAAGTCTCGGCACATGTCGAATATAATATAATACTTTTGCATTCGAGGGAGGGGATACACCAAAGAGTAAGACAGAGATAGCAAATCATGCATAAAAGTCTCGACACGTGTCGAATGTAATATGATACTTTTTGGGAACGTTGAATCTTAGAATTATGCAGAATCAGCAGAAATGGCTTCGGATGATCTCGGGAATGATCAGCTTTTTACATGCGATCTGTTGGGGGAAGGAGGTACACCGGAAGAGTTAGACAGAGATACCAAATCATGCATAAAAGCGCGCTGTAAACTGCACAAAGCCTAAAATCGTTGCAACGTGTTGCGGGGGAAAAAAGACATACTGCATTTACGACCATGGAAAAATTCGCGCAAGTAGAAAGCCAATTGGTGGATCAATCCACACGATTGATTTCGCGGGAAGAATACTTCGCGTGGGAAGAACGGTACAACGAGTGTATCGAATCGTTGGAAGAACAGAGTTGTCTGAAACGCCCGCGATTATCAATCGGTGTTCGGCAATCGTTGGTTGCTCGAATCGCGCAGCTCGAAGGGCTGAAACATTCATTGCGCGGCCGTTTCGTGCGCGAAGGTGCCGGACATTCTAGCATAGGACTTATTGAATATATACATTTGTATTTCCCGCCTTCTAAGAGTGCTGACACCTAGTGTCTATAGGTATGATGTAAGACGGAAGAGACTATCATGAGTTAGTTTTAGTTTTACATAAAGGAAGCACCACGTGTAGTATAAGAGAGAATATTCCCAGTTATATTATATTATAATATTACTTTGTCAAGCTATATAAAGAACCAAATATACATTTATAAGAACAGGTAATTGTGCTGAGTTATTTAACATGGTAGCAGAGCGTGGTTCGTAAATTTGGTTAAATTAAGAACAGAACAGGTACATTGAGCGATCGAACAGGTTATGAATGTTCCAGAAGATTCGAAAGAAAAGACGAAGTTAGACCTCACAATGGCGTATGTAAAAACCGACGATATTATAATACCAATCTTCGACGGTACAGATTATGCAAACTGGAAGAAACGCATATTAAAGTTTGTGCAATATAAAAAGTGCAAAGCAGTAGTTGAAAGAGAAAGGTCCACAGCAGATGTGAGAGAGCAATGGGAAGAAATGGACATAAAGGCTACGAATTATATATACAGCGCTATTACGAACAAACAGCTAGAATATATCAGCGAGCTAAGTTCGGCATACGAGATAATGAAGAAATTTGATACCATGTATTTAAAGGAATCTACAGCGCTACAGATAGTGAACAGAAATAACCTAGAATCCGTGAAACTGAAAAATTATACGGATGTAACGTCTTTTTTCGACGAGTTCGAGAAAGCGGTTAACGAATTAAAATCTGCAGGAGCAAAAGTAACTGAGCAGGAAAAGTTGAATTATATGCTGAAAGCTCTACCACCGACATATAGTTATATTGGCGACTTGATCGATGTGCTACCTGAAAACGATAGAAACGTAGAGTATCTGAAAGGGAAATTAAAAATGAAATTTAAGGACGGAATAAAAGAGAAAGACGAGCATGAACAAGTGGATAAATCAAATGCGTTCGCTGCAGTAAAATTAAATGCAGGGACGAATATGCAACAAACTAAGTGCTTTAACTGTGGAAAGACAGGCCATATAAAAAGGAACTGTCGTCAACCAAGTATAAATAATTACCAGGGAAACCTGAGGACTGATCAATGTCAACGTGGACGAGGAAGGATGCAGCAGAAGAGAGGATATAACAATAACAGAGGAAGTTACCGAGGAGGATACAATAATAACAAAACGGGTGTACAAAATGAAGGATCCACACCAGGGGGAAGCAGTTTCTGTGTGGAAGTCAACGAAACTGAAGTAAGTGAAAACAATGTACAAATGGAAAATGAAATTGTTTGGCTATTAGATAGCGGATGCACAAATCATATTATAAATAAGGAGACATACTTTGACGAATATATCACTCTGAAGAAGCCAGTCAGTGTTAAAGTAGGAGATGGAAGAACTCTAGAAGCAACCAAGGTCGGACGTATTGAAGCCTTGTTTCCCGTGGAGAATGGGACGTCTAAGGTAACAATACTGAATGTGTTTTATGTTAGAGAAATGAAGGCAAATTTAATAAGCTACTCGAAAATTACTGACAAAAATAGAATTGTCTCAGAAGCAAATACCTCTAAAGTATATGACAGGGATAACAAACTAATAGCAATAGCAAATAAGGAGGAAAATCTTTACAAAATGAAGTGTTGTATCGTAAATAAAAACAATAGAGCAGGCCTGCCCCATCGGGTGCAAATACCTCCTGAATTTCTGGGACCCGGGCAACAGCCGAGCGCGGGACTGTTCCATTGCTACCCGTTGCGAAATTTGTGAGAGAACTGCATGAGTGTGCGTCCATGTAGGCTCGTGCCACGAGCCTGTAGCTTGGGCCCGGCCACCTCTTTGCGATTCTGGGCGCCGGGTCAAGAGTCAAGCGTTGAGCTATTCGTTGCTCAGCTCCACGCCCGGCGTTGCAATTGTTTGCTACTGTGGGCATTTGATATGATTTGAATTGTACCGTCCTCAATGTGTGGATGATAGTAAGGAACCTCGAGATGATGCATATGTATAAGAAACAACAAAATTGAAAATATAGAAACGTATCTATTATAAAATTTCACCGAAACATAACATATTTAGAATGTTATTGCTATATAAATAAATAAGTCGCAAAGAAAAAGAACAGAATTGTATTGAACGATATATATATATATATATATATCCGACCTATTTGTGTATTAGTCGTTATTGCACTCAGCGATCGTTGCAAGTACAAAATTATATACATATATACATTTGTGTAGTAGTCTTTATTGCACTCAGCGATCGTTGCAAGCGCAAAATTATATACATATATACATTTGTGTATTAGTCTTTATTGCACTCAGCGATCGTTGCAAGCGCAAAATTATATACATATATACACTTGTGTATTAGTCTTTATTGCACTCAGCGATCGTTGCAAGCGCAAAATTATATACATATATACATTTGTGTATTAGTCTTTATTGCACTCAGCGATCGTTGCAAGCGCAAAGTTTTATACATAAGGAATGTGTATGTACTATTACTGTTATGCGGGGAATTAATGAAAAGAAAATGGGTTGAATAAACCTGCATGAATATATATATATATATATATATATATATATATATATATATATATATATATATATATATACACGCGCACGCGCACACATACACACACACACACATACATATATATATCCATGTAGATAATGCAGAACATTGTACATATACATCGACTACAAAATTATATACATAATATGATACACGCAAAATTCAAGAGGAATAGAAGGTGGGGTGCGATATTGTATGTGTACAATAGGTTATAGCGATTGGCAGTTATGCAAACCGAGATACACTTTACTTCCACTTGCGTAACCCATTGTGCACATTCAATAGCGCGCCCGACCTTGTTTTCCTCTTGAATTTTGTGTGTATCGTATTAAGTATATAATGTTGTACAAATTTGATATTGTATGTGTAGAATGGGTTACGCAACTGGAGCTACACTTTAGTTACTAAAGTTACTAAAGTTTAGTAACCAAAGTGCAGTTCCAGTTGCGTAACCCATTCTACACATACAATATATGCAATGGTGCATATATATGGAATTAGAACATATCGTGTCAGTCTATTTTTATTGGGTCTTTAGCCAACGTTGTCGTACTTGTTTCACTAAATGTGGTATATCAGGGACCAGATTTCTGTGTGCACTTAGCATTAAACTACATCTTAAATTGTAATCTTTCAATGATGCCCGACCTGATGATTTTGTTTTCTTCATGTTAGAAAATAGTTGTTCGCATAAATAAGTTGTACCGAACATTGCTAATATTTTCGATGCCGTCTTATATAAATGGGGGTATTTTATTTTTGGGAAATTTTTATAAAAACTATTCAGATCGTTTTTAATAAAGAATTTCTCTTTCATGAATAGGTCGGATCTTAAATTTAGTAGCTCTAATTGCAGCGCAGGTGAAACCGTGTTTATATCTATTGAAAATGAATTTGAAAGTGTCTGAAATTGAATTTGGAGCGCCTTTATATCACCGAATCGTTTTGCAAATTCATTACCCAACTTTTTTAATGTATTTTTATACTGATCAGTACTTTTATCGGGCGTGATTATGGATTTTAATGTCGGAAATTGGGAGACATTATTTTCGTTTAATTGCGTTTTCCACAATTCAATTTTCGCTTCAAAAGCGCAAATTGATTTGTGGCAATCAACAATTGTGTTGTCCTTTCCTTGCAATTCTAAATTTAAAACGTTTAAGTGATCTGCTAAATCCGACATGAAGCCTAAATCGCACAACCAATTATTTTGGACCAATTCGGGTACAGGCCGATCTACTGCGTCCACAAAATGAGAAATCTCTTCTCGCAGATTAAAAAATCGATCAAGAATTTTTCCCCTGCTAAGCCATCGTACTTCGGTGTGCAATGGTAGCTCGCCGCAATCCCAATTCACGTCTTCCAAAAGAATTCTAAACTGCCGTCGTTTTAGGGAATTCGTTCTAATAAAATTTGTAGTTTTAACTACCACTGACATAACATGTTCTAATTCAATACTCTTTGCACACAAATTTTGTTGATGTATAGTACAATGTATTGCGTCAATTTCTTGAGGAACTGCTAGATTTCCCAATTTTCTTCTGAGGCGGCCAACGAAACCTGTATTCCTGCCAGCCATGGCAAGAGCACCATCAGTGGAGACAGATACTAGCTTCGTCCAATCTAAATTAAAATTATCGACCACCTCCTCCACACACGACATGATGTCTTCCCCTGTTGTGGTGTGTTTCAAGGGGCAAAAATCTAGCAGTTCCTCCGTTGCTATTAAATTTTCATTAACCCCCCGAATAAATATCGCGACCTGCGGAGTCCCCGAAATGTCCGTGGATTCATCCACGGCTAGGCTGAATGTAATAAAAGTATGGCATAAATCCTGTAACTGGCGCGTCACATTTTCAGCCATCGCCTGAATGCGGCGCGTGATTGTATTCCGCCCAAGCCTAATTGCTTCGAATTTCTTTTGCTGCTGTTGATCTTCTGCACAAACCAGCAGGCACTCCCTCACGAATTCTCCATCTGTGTATGGTCGCGAGGCTTTCGCTATTTTTAGCGCAATTTTAAAGCTGCGCGTTACAGCTTCACGACTCGTACTACTATTTTCCTATGATTAAAACAATCATTTACTATCGGCAGTCAATGTTAAAAAATAATTAAAAGTTAAAAGAAGAATTGATAAAGAAAGAAAATTCTTGGAACAAGGCAGGCAAGATCGTAAAAAACTGGAAATCTTCGTCAAGCCGTTGACTTGTAAAAAAATACACAAAATGTATACATTCTCCGAGGATTCAAACGGGTATACCCCCTTAAATTGACCACTTTTTCCTTTGATATCAGGAGAATGAATCGACACTCCATTCACAGTTCCGCGTTCGGTTTTGACCCGGTCCCAAAACGTAAGTAGGTCATACGCGCAGTCCATTTTCATAATAAGAACCCCCCGCAATAAACGATAGTTTTCACGTAAGAAATGGTCGATCTGACATGGAATAATCCGTAAGATGAAAAATGACTTACCTCGTCCAATAAATCTCCCTCACATTGCCTCAGGTTTTCTTTCAAAGAATGAAGTTTCTGTTTCCGCCATCGACCCGTCATATTTTTGTAGTCATTGGCGTGATAATTATCATAATGTCTCTTGATACTAGATTTCCTAATGCAATTAAATTTTGTGCAACACACAAGGCATATAACGGCACCTCTATGCTCCGTAACGAAGAAGAGTTCCTCCCACATGGTCTTTATGGGCTTCACAATCCGTGGACTCCCACTTGCCAATGTTGAAGCCATTTTTTTTTAAACGTAAGTTAACACAACACTATATATATTGTATAATCCTAATGATAGCACTTCACAGCGAAGCTATGAGGTACACTTGTACAATATACTATGAAGGATCACTTCGCGTTGTATGTATGTATACGTGTTAAAAGATTTCCTTCAACGTCTTGACACTGGAGGAGCTTTTGCCAAAGTGACGTCCGTCAATCTTTTCCAGAATGTCTCTGAATTTTGAAGTAGGGATGAAAGCTCGTTGGATGAACACATGTTTCTTAAAAACTACGTACCTAGTACCTCTTTGCCTTCTTGGGGGTGGAAGGGAATGGTCAATAAACTGTCGGTGTTGGAACCGTTACCGTCGCGCGAAAATTAATATGACCGGTTGCAGCCCACTCCTAAGTAATAAAGTTGTAAACCGAGTTGGCCTGTAGGGCTGTAGGCCAGTGTAGGCCATGATGACAAAAATGCAGTAGAAATATGGGCTTCGAAATGGTTAAAGTTAATTTGAAGGACGTTGGCTGCTGACAGATCTGTTGGCTTTATGAGTTTATTGCTGCTACGTGTTTTTTGACGTATTCGTGGGATTTAGTTACGACACACGAAATAAAATCGTACATCTGGCGATAAATCATTAAATCTGTGCAGTTCACGGTCCTAAAAAGTCCATATTGGGCCACGGTGTACCTATACATCTGAGAGATACAGTAATTTAAAATCTGTGCTGCAGTGGTCATTTTTGCATTAATGTGATTAAAATAAATACAATTTATAAGTATGTTACATGTATCCGGGTACACCTGTGTTCCACCTTCTATAAGTGGATTATGAGTGGGGCGTCGCGTCGCGGTCGTGAATGTTCCAACGACATTGTGAGCTAGCGAGCGAGATAACAATTATCGTAATAAAGTTATTAATTAAGAGTATTTGAAAAACACCTTCCTACGATTTTACTTCGTGTCTCGTAACTAAATCCAACGAATTCGTCAAAATACACATGGCAGCAATAAACTCATAAAGCCAACAGATCTGTCAGCACCCAACGTGCTTCAAATTAACTTTAACCACTTCGAAGCCCATATTTCTACTGCATTTTTGTCATCATGGCCTACACTGGCCTACAGCCCTACAGGCCAACTCGGTTTACACCTTCATTACTTAGGAGTGGGCTGCAACCGGTCATATTCATTTTCGCGCGACGGTAACGGTTCCAACACCGACAGTTTATTGACCATTCCCTTCCACCCCCAAGAAGGCAAAGAGGTACCAGGTACGTAGTTTTTAAGAAACATGTGTTCATCCAACGAGCTCTCATCCCTACTCCAAAATTTAGAGACAATCTGGAATAGATTGACTGATATCAAGAAGGAAGACAGAAGAATTCTTAATCGGTTCTTCCCCCTCTTCCCCGACTAATCTAGGCCCAACCAATATAATAGCCGAGACAGTGTGGAAAGTGGATTGCGTTGTGTCGAAATAAGTCATCAGAAATACTGTTAAGAGGGGTGACAGTGGTAAAGCGCTTAAAAAAATTCGTTCAAATCCGCGAGGAAAAGTTTACTAAAGTTTTTGTGAATATCTCAGAAACTAAAACCGTGCGGCGGTTATATAGGATAAAGTTGTTGAGAATATTGAGGTTTACAACACCTTTAAATTTCATCGAAATTGGTAAGGTGTGCTGTACCCTTTTGTGCACAATTACCCCTGCATCTTTTGAACGCATTAATTCCCGAAGCTAAGATTTTATATTTGGGGTCTATCCACACCCCTCGGAAAACCCCACCAAGTTTCATCTCGATCGGCAACTGGTGCCTTTCAGAAGTACAGCTCCTGCATATATATATGTATATATTATTATTATTGGTTCATTAGTTCAGCACACTAAATTTTTGTTAATTCCTCGTATGACGCTAATGTACATACACATTCATTATGCGTTGCGCTTGCAACGATCGCTAAATGCAATGATGACCACTAGACAAATATAATATATCGTTAAATACGATTTTGTTCTTTTTCTTTGCGACTTATTTATTTATAAAGTAATAACATTCTAAATATGTTATGTTTCGGTGAATTTTTATAATAGATACGTTTCTATATTTTCAATTTTGTTGTTTTTTATACATATGCATCATCTCGGGGTTCCTTACTATCATCCACACATTGAGGACGGTACAATTCAAATCATATCAAATGCCCACAGTAGCAAACAATTGCATCGCCGGGCGTGGAGCTGAGCAACGAATAGCTCAACGCTTGACTCCTGACCCGGCGCCCAGAATCGCAAAGAGGTGGCCGGGCCCAAGCTACAGGCTCGTAGCACGAGCCTACATGGACGCACACTCATGCAGTTCTCCCGCAGGCCACGCTGTGGTTAGCAACGTAAGAGTCCCGCGCTGGGCTGTTGCCCGGGTCCCAGAAATTCAGGAGGTATTTGCACCCGATGGGGCAGGCCTGCAATAGAGTATACACAAATGTAATTAGAAGTGATATAAAACAAGAACTTTCTCAGAAGGAAAAGTGGCATAGGATACTTGGCCATATAAACTTTAATTACTTAAACATTCTAAGCAAAAATGAATTATTGAATGGATTACCAAAAGAATTAGGGTCAGAATATTTAAAATGCGCAATATGTATAGAAAATAAGATGTGTAACCTATCGTTTGAAAATAACAGAAGTAAAGCGAGAGATATCTTAGAAATAGTACATACAGACCTAAATGGACCTCATGCTACAACGGGGAATTGTGGTGAGAAATATTTTTTGTCCTTTGTTGATGACTTCAGCAAATTGGCAAAGGTATATTGTATTAGATCAAAGAGCGAAGTACATGACTGCCTTGTACAGTACGTGAATGAAGTAGAAAACTTAAGTGGAAAGAGAATAAAAGTCCTAAGATGCGACAATGGCAAAGAATACATAAATTCAAGAGTTATTTGTTTTGCAAGAGAGAAGGGAATACGTTTAAATCCCTGCCCACCATATGTACATCAGTTGAATGGGACGGCAGAAAGATTTAACAGGTCAATTATGAACATGGCAAGGTGCTTACTAAGTGAAGCGACAGTAAGTAGGAAGTTTTGGCCTGAGTGTATTAAAGCAGCAGCATATATAAAGAATAGAACACTAGCTAACACAGTAATTAGAAAAACCCCTTACGAAATATTTTTCAATGAAAAACCTTCAGTTACAAATCTACGTCTATATGGGAGTAAGATATTTGTAAGAATTCCGGAAGAAAGAAGAATATCCAAATGGGACAAGAAAGCCAAGCTGGGAGTACTACTGGGATATACAGATGTTGGTTATAGAGTCCTTATTGAAGATAAAGTCTTGGTAGCCAGACACATAGATGTAGTAGAGGAGGACATACAGTATATAGGATTCAAAGAAGATACAAGAGAAGAAGAAAATTATAAAGAAGAGTCAGTAAGAGACATAGAAAAACCAAACGAACAAAAAAGGGAAGATGAAGAGGAAAATACAGAAGAACAAACATTAAGGAAATCAAGTAGAAGCTCGAAGCCTCCTGAGAGATATGGAGATCCATATATATATGCAAATTACTCTGATGTAAATGTACCAAGTATGTTTCAGGAAGCAATAGAGGGCAGTGAGTCAGAAGAGTGGCAGGAAGCTATGAAGAAAGAGATGGAGAGCCTAGAGAGAAATAAAACCTGGAAATTAGTACAGCCACCGAATAAAAAAGTAATCGACGTCAAATGGGTGTACACAAGGAAAACTGGAGGTCGTTTTAAGGCTAGACTGGTAGCCAAGGGTTTCCAGCAGGAAGGTGAAGCTGAAAACAACTATTCGCCTGTGACAAAGATGGAGACGCTAAGACTGTTTCTATCATATTGCTGTCAAAATAATTTGGAAGTAGAACAAATGGACGTTGAGACAGCATTCCTTAATGGTAAGGTAACCTCAGAAATATATGTTAAGCAGCCATTAGGCTTCCACGATAATAGCGAAAAGGTTTATAAATTATATAAGGCTCTATATGGTCTAAAAGGTAGTCCACGAGCCTGGTACGAGTGCTTTGATAGTTATATAAGAAAAATAGGTTTTGAAAGGAATAATTACGATTATTGTTTATATAGTAAGACTGAAAATAATGATCGAGTTTACGTTTTACTTTTTGTTGATGATCTCCTTATTTGTGCCAAAGATAGAAAAATTATTTGCGATATTAAAGAAAAGTTGTCGAGTACGTTTAAAATGAAAGACATGGGTAAGGTTAAAACTTATATAGGGATAAATATCGAATATAATTACCAATTAAACGAGAATATAATGACCCTAAGTCAAAAGGAATATATAAAATCAATGGCGAGAAAATATCAAATCGAAAATGATAAGTTATATACAACGCCTATGGAAACTAATTTGAAGTTAGAGCCAGCTGAAGTGGTAAACGAAAGCCTTAAATATCGAAATCTAATAGGAGCACTTTTATATGTTAGCTCTGGTACGAGACCAGACATCTCATTTTGCGTAAATTACTTAAGTAGGTTTCAAAATTGTTATAGCGACACACATTACAAATATGCATTAAGAATATTAAAATATATATATAAAACAAAAGATTTAAAATTAGTATATAAGAAAAATTGTAACGCCGAGATTATAGATAGTTATGTAGATGCCGACTGGGCCGGAGATACCCAAGATCGAAGGTCAACGTCTGGATTTATTGTACGTATGTACGGAAATGTAGTGTTATGGAAAACACATAAACAAGGTTCCGTAACCAAGTCATCGACATTTGCGGAATATATTGCATTATCCGAGGCTGTTACGGAAGTAAAGACTATGCGAGAAATTGTTAAATCATTTAATATAAAATTAGAGAAACCTATTAGGATATACGAGGATAACTCGAGTGCAATACAAATTGCAAAGAATGGTAATCTTTCAAAAAATTCAAAACATATTGAAGTACACTACCATTTTGTAAACGAGAACTATATCAACAAAACCATTGATGTTGTAAAGATAGATTCAGATGACAACATAGCAGACATACTCACAAAGTCGTTAGGTAAACAAAAGTTTACAAAATTTAGAAATATGTTAAATATTAAAGAATAAATATTAAGAATAATGTACAATACAAATGTAAGGAGGCGTATTGAATATATACATTTGTATTTCCCGCCTTCTAAGAGTGCTGACACCTAGTGTCTATAGGTATGATGTAAGACGGAAGAGACTATCATGAGTTAGTTTTAGTTTTACATAAAGGAAGCACCACGTGTAGTATAAGAGAGAATATTCCCAGTTATATTATATTATAATATTACTTTGTCAAGCTATATAAAGAACCAAATATACATTTATAAGAACAGGTAATTGTGCTGAGTTATTTAACAGGACTTTTGTGGCGCGAAATAGACGCTGCGTTCGATAACCGCGTATTAACTAGTGCCGTGCTAAATTCAAACTATATCGAGCCGCGCAACTTCCTCCAAGATGCGGGGACCATTGTGCTGGAGCATTTGCGGGGTGCTTTGAGGAAACAGCGGTACCTCAAAGTGAACACGATGTTCAACGGTGAATTTGTAGCGGGTAACAAGCGTGCTTGTAAAAGCATCAATACCCGAAACTGCGAACTCTTCCGCACATCCGATCTACAGAAGTGGTACCAGCGATGCGTTATCGAACCCACCCTAGCATCGTTGGAAGAGTTCCAGGAACGTGATAGCGGATGGGCATTTACGAGAATCCTCAACCTGACCGTCAATGTTAATAAGTACAATCCGTTGCGCGCGGGATGCCGCTACAAGTTGCCGCGGGATTTATTGCTGAAGAACGCAACAATTAGTGTACAATCCCCGGACAATGCGTGTTTCGCGTGGGCAGTGGTCGCAGCTCTCCACCCTGCGGAACGAGACACCGCACGCCCAAGCTCATATCCGCACTATACATTGGTGCTAAATCTGCATGGCATTGAGTTTCCAATGTCCCTAGCACAGATTGGAAAATTTGAACGGCTCAACAACATCTCCGTCAACGTCTACACCTTCGAAGAGGAGAAACGGTCGACGATCTTTCCGTTGCGTCTCATCAGCCACAAGATGGATCGACACGTCAATATGCTCTACACACCGAATCAAGAGCACGGCGATGTAGGACACTTCGCGTGGATCAAGAACTTGTCCCGGTTGGTGAGCGCACAGCTGAGTAAGAAGAAAAAAAAATTCATCTGCGATCGGTACGTATAGAAGTTTGTGAAATATTGAAATATCTCGCGAAAAAAGAAATAAAAATAAAAAAATTTTGTTTTATTACAGATGCATGCACTACTTTAGCTCAACCGAGAAGCTGGAGGCGCATACAGTGGACTGTGGACAGATGAACGACTGCGCCAGCGAAGGCAAAAATTTGCTCAACTTCGGCAACCACTGTAGGAAGGAACGACTCCCCTTTGTTGTATACGCCGATCTCGAGTGCATCATCGAGAAAACAGAGGACAGTCACCGTGTGGGTGATACAGATAATAAATTACACACACCAGCACCATAAAGTGCACAGTATTGCCTATTATATGCATTATTCGTACGATACATCACTGTCCACATATCGATGTCGCCGCGACGCGGATTGCGTTTCACGGTTCGTAGACGAACTAAAAAATTTTGCAAACTTCGCCAAACCCATCTTGACCAGTAATGTTCCCATGCTGGATTTAACTCCCGAACAGTTGACAACATTTCACGATGCAACACATTGTCATATTTGCGAAAAACCATTCGAAGCTGACGATAAACGAGTCCGCGATCATTGCCATCTCTCCGGACGGTTCAGAGGCCCGGCACATTCGGAGTGCAATTTAAATTATAAAAATGCGTTTTACATCCCCGTAGTTTTCCATAATTTATCCGGCTACGATTCACATTTCATTATCAAGGAAATAGCTACCGCTTTCGACGGTCACGTTGACGTATTGTCTATAACTAAAGAAAAGTATATTTCATTCACAAAAAATGTCGAAGATACGGCTGCTTCAGACTCGCGAAATTGTATTAAATTGCGATTCATCGATTCGTACAAATTTCTCAATACCCGTCTCGACAAATTAGCGTCTTTTCTTAGCACAGATCAATTAAAAATTTTACGATCCCAATTTGAAACATTATCCACCGAGGATTTCAATTTACTAACGCGAAAGGGTGTCTTTCCATATGAATATTGCGCGAACAAGCTGCAGGATCTATTCTACAGTTTGTTAACGGGTGAGACTGTATCCGAGACCGATTACGCGCACGTCGAGACTGTCTGGCAGCGTTTCGGGATTAGAACCTTGGGCGAATACAGCGATTTGTATTTGAAAATAGATGTCTTGTTATTGGCAGATATTTTTGAAAATTTTCGCGAAAGTTGCATCAAGAGTTACGGATTAGATTCAGCGCATTATTATACTTTACCTGGTTTCACCTGGAATGCAATGCTAAAACATACCAAAATTACATTCGAATTGCTCACAGATATCGACATGATCATGTTTATCGAACGCGGTATACGCGGAGGTTTAAGTCAATGTTCCGCAAGATACGCATATGCCAATAACAAGTACATGCCATCTTACGACGCATCGGAACAGTCATTGTACTTGATGTACTTTGACGTAAACAATTTGTATGGATGGGCAATGTGTCAGCCCCTACCATACGCGAAATTTCAATGGGTCGAAGATGTTGCGAGTTTTAACGTGTTTTCGATCCCGGTCGATTCACCCACGGGATACATTCTCGAGGTAGATTTGGAATATCCGCAACGTCTGCACGACGCTCACGTCGATCTACCGTTCTGTCCGACGCGTGCCAAACCACCGGACAGCAGGCAGGACAAATTACTCGCGGCGGTATACGATAAGCAGCGTTACGTTATCCACTATCGCAACCTGCAGCAGTGCACGCGTCACGGTCTTCGTATTACAAAGATACACCGCGTGCTTCAATTCGCTCAATCCCCCTGGCTCCGCGATTACATCGAACTCAATACACGGTTCAGAACAAGCGCGACAAACGATTTTGAGAAAAATTTGTACAAATTGATGAACAACGCGGTATTCGGTAAAACTATGGAAAATGTGCGAAACCACGTGGATGTAAAGCTTTTAACACATTGGGAAGGGCGATATGGTGCGGAGGCAATGATCGCGAAACCGAATTTCCACAGCAGAAGTGATTTTTCGGAAAATTTAATAGCTGTTGAATTACGTAAACTCGAGGTGAAATTCAACAAACCGATATACGTGGGTATGTGCATTCTAGACATATCAAAAATTTGTTTGTATGAATTTCATCACGAGTACATGTCTCCCCTGCACGGGCAAAATTGTAAAATTCTATACACCGATACAGACAGCCTCATTTCTCACATTCGATGCGACGATATCTACGAGTCCATGAAACACAATATCGATAGATTCGACACGAGCGATTATCCTATGGACAATCCATATAATATGCCGCGTGTAAATAAGAAGGTTCCAGGGCTGATGAAGGACGAAAATAACGGTGCGATAATGACCGAATTCATAGGTCTTAGAGCGAAAATGTATGCGCTTCGCATAGACGGTAAAAAAGATACGAAAAAGGCTAAAGGCGTCAAGACCAACGTCATAGCCAGAACGATAACTTTCGACGACTACGCGAAGTGTTTGCATAGGGAGATCGAAATGGTTCGCAGACAATCGTGCAAACGGTCTAAATTTCACAAAGTGTACATCATTTCGGAGTCTAAAATCGCTCTAAGTCCGTACGACGACAAGCGGCATATCGTACCCGATTCGACCGACACTCTGCCCTGGGGACATTATAATATACCGTTGTAAAATAAAAACTATTGTATTTATTGTAAAATAGAAATTGTGTTTATTGTAAAATACAAATTGTATTCCCATGTATAGAAATTATTATAAATAGTATAATTATTGCATAAAAATTATTCATACATGTATAGAAATTATAAATGGTGGAATTAACGTGTTAAAATAAAAAATTGTTCACACATGTATAATTATATTTATTGATTATTTTACAATACATTATTTTTATTTATCCAAGAATTGTGTGATTTATCAAACCCCAGCCACTTGACATACACCTTATCCCCCTTTTTACGCTACACTTTTTCCACTAGATATACATCAGGATCGGTGACGCGTTGCAGCTCGTGTTCATAGAATCCTCCAGCAACGGGTTTTCCACAGGAATCGACCAGCAGATAGGTCGCGGGATTAGTTGTCTGTACTTTGGCTATCTTGAACACCTCCGTTGTCCAATTCGGCGTATAGCCTTTATCGAAGATGGTTTTAAATTTGTTCACGCGCACAAAATCGCCCAACTTGAATCTCGCCGGAGCAGCGATCTTTATGTTGTTGTATACGGTGGCTAGCAGATTATCGGCGATCGCAGGGGTAACATCGCAAGGACGCATTCCGATGGTTCTATGTTTTCGCGCGTTATACTCTGCGAACAGACGCGGTAGCGAATCGGTCCATCTATAGGTTTCATTCAGCGTAAACAGTTTCCACATATTGTTCTTCAACGTTCGATTGAAACGTTCCACGACGGAGGCCTTCATTACCGAATACGCAGAATAATGATTAATGTCATAATTTGTCATGAGTTTCTGCACATCGACGTTGTAAAATTCTTTTCCTTGATCGGTTTGTAAATTTTTAGGATATCGATCTCTAAATATCTTTGCAAACGCTTTAGTCACCTCAGCGCCACTTTTAGTCTTGAGCGGCAACGCCCATGCATACTTGCTCAACACATCGATGACGGTGAATATGTAGTGGTGACCCTGGTTGAATCGCGAGTATGGTCGCATTTCTACAATGTCAGCTTGCCACAGATCGTCGTATCCACGCACTATGACGCGTCTCCGTGGGAAATGTCTTCGAGCTGGAGCATGCAATTCGTCAACGAGTCGTCGCTTCTTGTGGCCATGGTTTTCTTCTTTACTCTTGGATTTCGGCAATGACTGCATGTTTGACGCGAATGATGTGATAATTATCGTGTACGTGCATTATGTGCTCCACGTCGGCCCGAGGACACGTTCAACCGTCTCGCATGATTCTCCTTCGCATTGTCGCTGCGGATTCAACGCCTCCGATATATTTTGAACGCTGTTTTGCAACGTCAGCATATCTCTTTGAAACACGACCAGCTTCCTCTCTAATTCTTCCTGCTGCTCTCGCAAAAGTTTAATGTTCTTTTCCACGTACAGTTTATTGAGAGCATCGGTGTCGGTCACCGGCTGAGCTACGCGTCGTATCTTGCGTGATTTTGCATCAAAGTCGGCACCGGTCACGCAAAGAGCGTTATATCGCATGTAATTTCGAAGCAGACCGGTCCATTCGTAATAGTCCATTGTAGCTGCTCCACTTTTCTCGAGAGATATCCCAAATTTGTTGATCGGCATCTCGACGTATACAGTGCAAATCATTGGCGTGCGGTTTAATTTATAATGAGGCCTACCTCGCGGAGTTCCTCGATAATCGATAGAATTTCGGGATCGTGAGAGTCGTTACCCGCCTGACGCGACGCTTCAAGCAAACGCAACCGATCCACCAACTCGTTGGGATCGTCCCAGTGCACGTAATCTATCTTGTTATCGTTTACCACCATAGCTCGTGGCACCGTTAGACTTTTCCCCGCAAAACTACTCGACACACGGGGAAGTAGAGGTGCAATTACATGCTTGTACTTGTATCCCTTGTTGCTTAACATGGGGTATTTAGCATTATGATCGCGTCTGTGGGCATTCGTCGCCAGCATTATACTTTTGTATTTTTGTTTATCGGCATCGGTGTACACAGCATCAGTTCGTAAAGACCGGGTGTTCCTCCATATCTTACACCATCTATGATTATATTATCGCCCCTGTCTATATCGAAAGCCTTATCCCCAAGCATCGTTCCACTATTACCAAAGTACACACCGTACATATAGTCCAGGCGTGCACAGCTGAATGCCCGCCGGGCAAAACTTTTCGGCCGTGTGTGGAAAGAGCATCGTGAACCGCTAGGCCACGCCTTTCTGAGAAACAGTGGCGTGGTGGGGAGTGTTCGTGAGTGAGGAGTCGGATGCCCATTACAGCTAGCAACCAGCTTTGCTCAGATGTATGACGTATAGCGAGAAACTGGATGCGTACAGAAATTTGTTTCGCTATTTCTTGAATGTTTTTTAACTTCCCGAACAAAATTAACAAAGCCACTGATACTGATAATATTGATGCATATACCACGCATAGAATTCTTTATTTAACAATATTTTTGTAAAGAAAGGAGTACATAGATCTAATAATTATATATAATAAACATATATCATACATATGTATGACCAGTATATTTACATTTAAAAGTGAGAAAAATATGTAATCAGTACATGTGTACATATAATAATAGATAAGTAAAAATAATACAAATACTACATGTAACACTATGTACAATATATACAAGTAGTAGTAGATATACATCTAGTGGCTACATTTCCCTAAATTATTATTTTTATTACATGATAATTCAGATTTACAACATTCTTAATAATTGTTGTATATTTGCATCGAAAAATTGTCATCATGTTCTTGAGATTTCATTGCATTACAAAGTGATTGTCGTATAGTCGCAATATCATTTCAATGCAGATATCCGCAAATACATAAATATGCAGCGAAAATTTAAAATATTTATGGATGCTTAGCACATGTCCAACAATGATTATACAGACTGTGAAAACCTATCTAGACTGCGGCGGGGGCATCTGCAATACATTTTTGTTTTGCAGCCCGTTTCTCCTCAACTAACTGCGTTATATTAGGTTGAACTTTTTGACATGCCTAAGGATCAATGAACATTTTAAATTATAATCAGTCAACGTGGTTCGACATACAGATTTTGTTCTTTTCATGATTGAAAATAATTGTTCACAAATATATGTCGAACCAAACATTGCTAAGATTCTCGCTGCATATTTATGTATTTTCGGATATTTGGACTGAGGAAAATTTTGATAGAAAGTAACGATATCGGGATTTTGAAAGAATTTATGTTTTAAAACCACATCACGCTGGAGGTCAATCAATTCCAGTTGTAACGACAATGGGACTATATTTACATCAATTGAAAATGGTACTGTAAGTATATCGAAATCACTTTGCAGTGCCGTTAAATCCTCAAACCGCGATAGAAATTGTTCATGCAAAGTATCCAAAATTTTTCGATAACGTTGTAAATCTGCATTGCCATCTAATACCGATAATAAGTTAGGGAAATGATAAGCATTTCCGGCTTCAAATTGCGCCATCCATAACTGCAATTTCGCTTTGAATCCGTCAATGGACCTATAATAGTCTATTATCGTTTTAGTTCGCCCTTGTAAAGTAATATTCAACGAGTTCAAATAATGTACTATGTCTGTTAGAAAGGCTAAATCGCATATCCAAGTAGGATCCTGCAATTCTGGTGCAGGTTTCGTTGCCGTTTCCATAAAGACTGCGATGTCTTCCCGCAGTTCAAAAAATCTGTCAAGCAATTTCCCGCGGCTGAGCCATCGCACCTCCGTATAAAATGGCAAGTCACCATATTCAGAATGCAGGTCCTCTAAGAATGTCCTAAACTGTCTGCGTTTTAAGCCATTTGTTCGAATATAGTTTGTGACTCGAACAACCACAGACATAACATTATCTATTTCCAGATGCTTACTGCATAGATTTTGTTGGTGGATGGCGCAATGTATAGCCGTAATGTCATGAGGAACTGCTAAATTTTTTAACTTAGTTCGGAGGCGGCCGACAAACCCTATGTACTTGCCAACCATGGCAGGAGCGCCATCAGTTGTGACACAAACAAGTTTGTGCCACTCTAAATTATTTTGTTCCACCGCGTATTCTACACAGTAGATTATATCTTCTCCTGTAGTCGTTTCTTTTAATGGAAAAAAATCTAGCAGTTCCTCAGTCACTTTTAAATGTATATCTACTCCACGTATGAAAATTGCCAAATTCGGCGTTCCACTGATGTCTGTACCTTCATCGAGTGCTAATGAGTACGCAATGAAGGTACCGCAAATGGCCCTAATTTGGTCACACACATTAGTGGCCATTTCTTGGATTCGCCGCATTACAGTTGTGCGGGAAACACTGATCGCGCCAAATAAGTGTGCCGATTCTGGACACAGTTGCTCCGCTGATTGGACGAGACAATCCTTTACAAATTCCCCGTCGGTAAAAGGCCGTGAATGTTTTGCAATTTTCAATGCAATTTGGTAACTGCACCGTATAACATTCTCATTCTGGCCCTATAGGTAACGAAAATAATAGTTTAGTATACTACTTTATGCCTTCAAGAGGGTAAACTCTATGGCGGGTCGAAAGGACACTCAACTTTACTATATATTTTTTGTATATTACTATTTCTAAAAATTTTTAAATGTAAATGTTATCGGCGCACCGGTTCGGTCTATTTATAAGAGTAATTGAATAAAAGCTGTTTTGCAAATTTTACGATTAAATTTCCAACGTTTGGGTCAGTATTGCGACCATTATCAAGGAAAGAATTAAATCAAGAAGAAAACTGCGTTCGCTTTTATAAATTTAGCACGTATTAAACGTTGGAAATTTAATCTTAAAACTTGCAAAGCTGTGCAAAACAACTTTTATTTAATTAATCTTATAAATAGACCGAACCGGTGCGCCGATAACATGTTCCGTATCAACCTTGTAATAGAGGGTTTTGACCCGTTGATATACAAATAAATAATAATAATAATAATAATAATAATAATTTACATTTAAAAATTTTTAAAAATTCTTTCGGTCGAAATTCTGAATCATTTTATGCTACTATTTCTTATGAAATAAACGCAAATGAGGAAATGAAGGAAAAAATCGTTGTCCTCGACCCAATAAAGTAGCCTTTTTAATTGTTATGTAATGAAACAATCATATAATGCTCTTGGAACTAAATTAAAATAACTTACCTCTGCTAACAATTCTGCCGCTTCTTCCAATATTCGGCCCTTTAAGCGGAGAATTTCTGAAGCGCGTTCTGTTACACTTAATTTATCAAAATCTTTTGCGTGGAAAAGCAAATAATGGCGCTGTAAATTATATTTTTTTATTTGTAGTGTTTTATTGCACACTAAACACTTGGCTGCACTATTTTGTTGTGTAAAAAGATAGCTTTCTTCCCACGATTCTTTAAAACCACCTACAGATGAGGCCTTCCTTTTCAACCCCGAAGCTTGAGCCATAACTATTACTAGGTATATATTACTCAATTATTGTATAGGAATAGGTTTCGACTGGGTTTGGACTCGTGATTTCTAAATGTCCTGCCGTTTCCAAAATTTGTTTCTTGACCGGTTGCCCCAGTGACCAACGATTTTCGACAGGAAATTATTATTTCGATTACTCGATCTCAGATCGGCAACACTAATCGTTGGTCACTCGGGCAACCGGTCAAGTAACAAATTTTGGAAACGGCAGGACATTTAGGAATCACGAGTCCAAACCCAGTCGAAACCTATTCCTATACAGTAATTGAGTAATATATACCTAGTAATAGTTATGGCTCAAGCTTCGGGGTTGAAAAGGAAGGCCTCATCTGTAGGTGGTTTTAAAGAATCGTGGGAAGAAAGCTATCTTTTTACACAACTATTATTTTCGTTACCTATAGGGCCAGAATGAAAATGTTATACGGTGCAGTTACCAAATTGCATTGAAAATTGCAAAACATTCACGGCCTTTTACCGACGGGGAATTTGTAAAGGATTGTCTCGTCCAATCAGCGGAGCAACTGTGTCCAGAATCGGCACACTTATTTGGCGCGATCAGTGTTTCCCGCACAACTGTAATGCGGCGAATCCAAGAAATGGCCACTAATGTGTGTGACCAAATTAGGGCCATTTGCGGTACCTTCATTGCGTACTCATTAGCACTCGATGAAGGTACAGACATCAGTGGAACGCCGAATTTGGCAATTTTCATACGTGGAGTAGATATACATTTAAAAGTGACTGAGGAACTGCTAGATTTTTTTCCATTAAAAGAAACGACTACAGGAGAAGATATAATCTACTGTGTAGAATACGCGGTGGAACAAAATAATTTAGAGTGGCACAAACTTGTTTGTGTCACAACTGATGGCGCTCCTGCCATGGTTGGCAAGTACATAGGGTTTGTCGGCCGCCTCCGAACTAAGTTAAAAAATTTAGCAGTTCCTCATGACATTACGGCTATACATTGCGCCATCCACCAACAAAATCTATGCAGTAAGCATCTGGAAATAGATAATGTTATGTCTGTGGTTGTTCGAGTCACAAACTATATTCGAACAAATGGCTTAAAACGCAGACAGTTTAGGACATTCTTAGAGGACCTGCATTCTGAATATGGTGACTTGCCATTTTATACGGAGGTGCGATGGCTCAGCCGCGGGAAATTGCTTGACAGATTTTTTGAACTGCGGGAAGACATCGCAGTCTTTATGGAAACGGCAACGAAACCTGCACCAGAATTGCAGGATCCTACTTGGATATGCGATTTAGCCTTTCTAACAGACATAGTACATTATTTGAACTCGTTGAATATTACTTTACAAGGGCGAACTAAAACGATAATAGACTATTATAGGTCCATTGACGGATTCAAAGCGAAATTGCAGTTATGGATGGCGCAATTTGAAGCCGGAAATGCTTATCATTTCCCTAACTTATTATCGGTATTAGATGGCAATGCAGATTTACAACGTTATCGAAAAATTTTGGATACTTTGCATGAACAATTTCTATCGCGGTTTGAGGATTTAACGGCACTGCAAAGTGATTTCGATATACTTACAGTACCATTTTCAATTGATGTAAATATAGTCCCATTGTCGTTACAACTGGAATTGATTGACCTCCAGCGTGATGTGGTTTTAAAACATAAATTCTTTCAAAATCCCGATATCGTTACTTTCTATCAAAATTTTCCTCAGTCCAAATATCCGAAAATACATAAATATGCAGCGAGAATCTTAGCAATGTTTGGTTCGACATATATTTGTGAACAATTATTTTCAATCATGAAAAGAACAAAATCTGTATGTCGAACCACGTTGACTGATTATAATTTAAAATGTTCATTGATCCTTAGGCATGTCAAAAAGTTCAACCTAATATAACGCAGTTAGTTGAGGAGAAACGGGCTGCAAAACAAAAATGTATTGCAGATGCCCCCGCCGCAGTCTAGATAGGTTTTCACAGTCTGTATAATCATTGTTGGACATGTGCTAAGCATCCATAAATATTTTAAATTTTCGCTGCATATTTATGTATTTGCGGATATCTGCATTGAAATGATATTGCGACTATACGACAATCACTTTGTAATGCAATGAAATCTCAAGAACATGATGACAATTTTTCGATGCAAATATACAACAATTATTAAGAATGTTGTAAATCTGAATTATCATGTAATAAAAATAATAATTTAGGGATCTGTACGCATCCAGTTTCTCGCCATACGACAATACGTTCTGCTGGCCGAGAGTGCCGCTGAATGTTAGCAACCCACCTTACAGTTACACGCATACTACTTCAGCTAGTAGCCACAGAGTGGGGGAACAGCTCACGGCGTCGCTCTTCGCTTTGCTCACGAGCAATCGAGAGCGCTCTTGCCCGTCACAGCCTTGCTGTGCAGGCCTGATATAGTCCATTCTTGTATCCCTATCACCACTTAGGATTGCGCTCATGTATTTTTGCCCCAGCGGACCGAAATGACTGCGAAACGTTTCTTGTCCCTCGGGTGTTTGGAGTTGATGTCTAATAGATGTTGCAAACGACTCGTCTGGTGTAGTTTCGAAAACGTCGTCATCATCAATGGCTGAGAGCGATTGTACGCGAGGAATTGTATATATTGGCGCTGGTGGAACGGGAGACTCGTTTGATGCGGCATTCCGCCGTTTATGCTTCGATTGAACTGGTGTGGAGGTTACGAGTGAATATTCCGATGACATGCGTCGTTCCTTCTTTCTCTTACGCGATGTGTTCCCTTTCGACACGATTTTTGTTTTAGGCGTTAATGTTTCATTCTCTTCAACGTCTGTGCTCATCGGCGGTGATGGGTCAGCTTCTGTCGTTGCAGTATTTTCCACAATATGTTTTAAGGGTTCCACAATAGGTTTGAAGTATTTCTCCAACGCGATATCTTCCTCCATCTTGCCGGTCTTCAAAGCTTGATGTTTCCGGCGAATGGCTTCGCTGGTTTTTGCAATTTCCTTCGCTATTCTCTCGCGATCCTTAATCTCCAGACTATCGATATCAATCATCGTCGTTGTACCGCAGACGTTGCGTTCCCACCGACGTTTTGACGATAATTGACCATCTCACGGTACGGCAAACTCGTTAAATCCCTTTCTATAACGTCCATTGGACATCGCGCTATCCTTGTCTATTACCACGAAACCATACTCCCGTTGCCAACAATTACGACACAAAGCGCAGAAATCCTCGTAAGACATGTCTGTGTTTACGTGATCGTTGTACACATGTTTCAAGTTGGTGCCATCCTGCTTAAACAGAATCAACAGATTGGCATTGTCGCGTATAAGATGTTTGGGAATCTTTGCATACGTCTGACAGAGATAGAAACAGTCAACGTTCGAGTGGCGCCCCATTGCAAAGTATTCCCTTATCGTATCCTGCTTGTCGCATGCCACGTCATCAAAGATAAAAATGGAATTCGGAAGCGATTCGCTCGGTGGGATGGCGTCACTGTTATTCGAAAACGTAAAGTAGCCAATTTCATCTATAGGAGTCAATAAATTATCCAAATACTGATATTTCGGCTGTTGCAACGACTTGGAGTACACGTACACGTTCTCGAAGCGGACGCCGTGAGGACTTTCCAACAAGCGCACTAGCACGTTTGTCTTTCCAGAATTTGATGGACCGCAAATGAGGCAGCGGATAGTGTTTGGCAGCATGCTACCGTGTCTGCGCATTGTTTTCGGGGACATCAGCTGCGATTTATCGTCAAAATTTGTCACGCGTATCGCCACAGGTTGCCGTACGAATCGCATCCTGTCCGTGAACCATGAAAAAATGATTTTTGATACGTCGAAGCGGTCTATTTATAGGTCTGCGCCGAAGCAAAACAGCACAGTATGCAACATGCTGCAGGTCCTGTCGGATAATTTCAATATTCGAGCCCTAACCTCCGAGCACTTGAAATATATACCAAAGATTATTCTACTGCGAGAGTTTGGCAGACACATTGATCAGTTGTGGAACAGGCTCCCCGAGCATATAAAAGCAGATCCTGAGGTTCAGCAGCATCGCCGGTGTCTGGAGCATTATAATCGCCCTTGGCAGCGAACGCATATCGACGGTCCGGCACCATTGATTAAAAACTGTAGCGAATGTCACCGACGAGAGTAAAGAAAGGTCGTGGTTTGTTAAATCGGGCGATAAACGCGCTACCTATTGAATTACATATCCCGGGATATCAGTTTTGCGGTCCAGGAACTCATCTGGCAAAACGATTGGCTAGAGGTGATCGAGGCATCAATCCGTTGGACGCAGCGTGTCGCGAACACGATATTACGTATTCGCGTAGCAACGACCTCGACGAAAGGCACGCGGCAGATAAGGTACTCGCTGACAAAGCGCGAAAACGCATCGTTGCGCGAGACTCGACTCTGGGTGAAAGTGGTGCTGCTACAGCTGTTTGGGCAGGTATGAAGGCCAAGACGAAAATAGGAATGGGGATGAAAACAAAAACCTGCAAAAGGACTCCAAAGAAATCATCGAAAAAACGGATTCTTCCAGTAGCAAAACGGGGTGGTATATTACCGCTTCTCCCGCTGCTAGGTGTCCTCGGATCATTAGCTGGTGAAGCGGCGGGGATCACCAAGGCGGTCAACGATAATAAGGCGGCGCAACATCAGCTGCAGGAAATGCAACGCCATAATCGCTCCATGGAAGGTCGCGGACTTTATCTCGCACCGTACAAGCGCGGACAGGGAATATCAAAACGAAAAAAAAACGTCGAGAAGAAAATAAAAATGCCTGCGGGCGTAACTACCGATTTGCAATTGGAGGAGTTGGCAAAACGTATGCGTATCCCATTCTTTAGAGGTGTTTTCATGCGAAACGCGTTACCAGCCGGAGGAGTACGCCGAAACGAGAGCGGTATCGTAAATTTGGACAATGCTGCGGGATCAGGGACTCATTGGGTGGCATATGCGAAGAGAGGGTGTCGAGCTATATATTTCGACAGCTTTGGGAATCTTCGGCCGCCCAAGGAATTGGTAAAATATCTGAATAAAGATGCTGTGGAAATTGAATACAATCGTTCGCCTTACCAGAAGTACAATCCGAACAATTGTGGACAACTATGTCTACGCTTTCTACAAACGATCGGCACCAAATTTAAGGATTGACTTCCCACCACTCTGAGTCAGTACCAGTCCAGTCGTACAGGTCGGAATATGTCGTTAACATTCACTCTTACCGGCAAGAGTAGCACCCTCGCGGTGAGATACTTTCCACCCATAGATTTGAGCGACGATGAATACGAGCTTGGTCTAACAACCTTTGAAACCTATCATACAATACTGAACATCGACTCGAGCAACGATAAATTCTACTTCGTCGTGAATTATGACATCGAAAACAACACCATCGCCGACACCACTGTTGAATACATTACGATTCCCCACGGCTCCTACGAACTAGACGCCATCGCCAAGTATCTGAAGCAGCGATTACTCGAACGGTATCCTCAAAATCTCGGTGGCACCGGTGATAACAGTGACAATGATGTGTACCTATAGTGTTGCGTCCCAACAACAACACCATGAAAAGCGAACTGTACTGCCGGTTCGCCGTAGACTTTACAAAGCCCAATAACATTGGATCGCTACTGAGATTCTCGACGAATCGGGTATTAGAACCTGGACGGTGGTACGAATCGGACGACCCGATTAATATCATGAACGTGAACATTATTCGCGTAGAATGTAGCGTAACCGCTGGCGCGTACAACAATGGGAGGCGTGTACATACGATACATGAATTTTCTCCAAGAGTCCCACCAGGATATAAGATATCGGAAACACCTGCACAGATCATTTACCTTCCAATCACCGCACAGGTCATTTCGGATCTGACGATACGCGTTGTGGATCAAGACGGACGGTTGCTTCATTTTCGAGGTGAAGAGATGACCATCAGATTGTACGTACGACGACGACGATAATACATGTGGTGCGAACGAAAGAGATGCTTGTATTGAACGACTCCAGAAACCCGTTTCTTCCAAGTGACATTGTTTGCAACAACAACAACAACAACAACAACAACAACAACAACAACAACAACAACAACAACAACAACTGCAACAGCTCTGATCATGCTAAAAAGAAGAGGCTCAGTGCTGCGAACATTGCATTTTTGAAAACATTAGGATTCATTGTGCGCATTTAAGTTGAAAAAATGGCTGACATTCTAAGCATTGGAGGAAAGCTGACGTTTGATGATCGCATCGTCAAGCTCGAGACTCACACGTACAACCCATACGTCAACACGACGTTTGGATACAGCGATGAGATAAAAATACCTATAGAGCAGCAGGATTTATACATATTGCCGTGTGAAAGTTTCCTCTACGTGGAGGGGAAATTGAAGATAAATAAGCCAAATGATGCGTTAACTGTGATTTTGGGAAATAATTGCATGGCGTTCTTATTCGATGAGATTCGATACGAGCTGAATGGCATGGTGATTGACCGCAACAGAAACGTCGGAATGACTAGCACGCTTAAAAACTATGTATCGTTGACATCCGACGAAGACAAAAATATGGAGAATGCAGGATGGGGCTTGAAACGACGCGATGGGCTAATATTGAAAAATCATTTTAATTTTTGCGTCCCACTCAAATATTTGCTGGGATTTTGCGAGGACTACAAACGCATGATTATTAATGCTCGCCACGAATTGATTTTAATACGATCACGCAACGATAACAATTCTCTAATAGGATCGCCGATTTTGGAACCAGAAATCGAATTACTTAAAGTGCAATGGCGGATGCCTCATGTGACGCTGAACGACGTTAATAAGCTATCGTTGCTACGTGCTTTGGAAAGTGGACAAAACCTGAGCATTTGTTTTCACTCGTGGGATTTGTACGAGTATCCTCTCTTACAGAGCACGACCAAACATTCGTGGGCTGTGAAGGCAGCTGTGCAGCTGGAGAAGCCGCGATACATCATCTTTGCTCTACAGACTGCTCGAAAGAATGTGATGAGCGAAGACGTTACTATGTTCAACAACTGTAAATTGACGAATGTAAAACTTTTTCTCAACTCGGAATTTTACCCATACGATGATCTGAACTTGGACTTTGACAAGAATAAGCATGCCATCTTGTTTAACATGTATACGCAATTTCATAAATCGTATTATGGACATAGTTGCAACGAGGCATTATTCACCGTGGCTGAATTTTTACAATTTGGCCCCCTCGTGGTGATTGATTGCTCGCGACAAAATGAGTCGATCAAGAATGGCACCGCGGACGTGCGCATAGAATTCGAGTGTAAAGAGAATGTACCTGCAAATACTACGGCATACTGTCTGATTCTGCACGATCGGGAGGTTGAATACAATCCGCTGACAAACGTGGTGCGCAAAATCAATTAAATTGCCACGCTACTTGCCTGCCCTCTCTTGTGCCAAATTCATATAAAATTTCTTCGTGAAAATCGACATGCTTTACGAGAAAGGCTGCATTCTCCCCGTCTGTCTTGGAAGCGAACGGACCTCCAAATTGTACCGATGATGGCTGTACCAACATTTGTTGACCTGCAAGGGTTCGTCGTCGATGGAAGATTTGTCGTCAAGGAAGTGGCGGTCCTACGAAATGGATTAATTCTCTCGCACTATATTTTTGGGAGTTCCATGCCGCAATATTTTCTTATGAAATCCGACAAATCAAGCATTCGGTGGCTGGTGGCAAAACATCATGGACTACGGTGGGACGATGGAGACGTTCCGTACAGTATGGCTAAACGGCTAATTACGAAAGCTGTAGCTGATGCGATCGACGAAGAAGATGACGCATTCCATATCGTATACGTTAAAGGGCTGCAGAAACGCGACTGGCTCATGGATTTCCTCGACGAAAATACGATAGCGGACGTGGTCATCGAGACGCTGGACATTGACTATGAGGATATCAAATCATTAAATAAGCTAAATGTAATTAATACACTGCGATGTGGCAGACACGCGAAACACTGTGCCATGCAAAATGTATTTAAAATATTCAACTGGTGGTCTAAACGCCAGAGAGAAATGCTTAAATAAAATATAATCAATTTTAATGCATAAATGTTTTTTTCTTCACCCTCCCCAACTTCCTACATGTACGCTAGATTAAGCCGATAGTTGTAATTATTATGTGGGAAACCGTTTGATACTGTTCGATTCGCGTTCAAAACCGTTCGATACCCGTTCAAAACCGTTCAATACTCGTTCGATACCGTTCAATACCCGTTCAAAACCGTTCAAAACCCGTTAGATACCGTTCGATACCCGTTCAAGACCCGTTCGATACCCGTTTAAGACCGTTCAAAACCCGTTCGATTCACGTTGGAAGTGGTATGTTAGGCGTTGAAAGTGATACAATAGACGTTTCATATACATTCAAAGTGGTGTGATCTAGTCAAATGATGTGTCAAAGAAGAAAGAGAAAACGGTTCAACGAAATGATATGTGCAAAGAAAAAAATGTAATGATCAGCGGAAATGAATCTAGAGAACAACAGCGTCTCACTTTGCAAAGCTAAGCACTTCTCGATTTCATGGGTTCCCGATAAGGGTCCCCTTGAGCGAGCCTGGAGATGTAGCGAGACCAGTCGCATTTCAAAGCTCAACAGACTAAGATTTTAATTGTAATAATGGAATTGAAGGGAATCGCCCCAAACTCAAACCCTGGGCCTTGTGGAGACATCCCCGAGGTATGTATATAACAATATTTTGATGTTTTTATCATGTTTGATCACTGAAATCGAGTTCGATCTCACAGACGTAAATATTATATTGATGCTTGTGGGTTCTAGAACTTGCCTCAGCCATCACTTCCCCCGCCGCACAGTGGTCTAGAAGTCAGTTCTAGTGCGAATTAATTATTGTGCGAGGAAAAATTTGATATTGTGTGTAAAAATTACTTTTAAATATTTGAATAAAGTAAATAAAACATAATTTACAATACTGACTACTTGTTTATTAATAAAATAATTAAATGTTACAAATGTAATATAAAAGATTATTATTCACTGTCGGAGTTTGTACTTGATCGAATTTTTGGTGCTTTTAGTATCTGCAAAGCTTCGGGATCGAGACGTAACTTTTTACTACACTTTTCCTGCAGACCTAATTCAGATATAATTGGATCTGAAGACAATAAAAAATAATTAAACAAATCTATGTTTGTATGTTCCGCAGAATCCTTCCTACTTCTATGTTCCCTTATAAATTTAAAGTCCTTGTTTTTTGCCTCTTGCGCTTCCTCTCCAAGCTGGCCAATAGGTAAAATCGCATGTTTTATAATTTCTGCTCCATGTATCAGCACTATGTGAACGCTTGTAGGCATATAAAACCACGAATATAGAGACACAAATTTTATTGCGGTTTCCAATACATAAACTTTAAACTTTTCTACGTCTACTTCAAATCCACATGAAATGGTTTGAAGAATCATGTACATCCTGTATATAATCTTTTCGTCTACTCCCGTAATTTTCGCTGATTTTTTGTACTCTTTAAAAAAAGTTCCGGCTATATTTCCTGTGTTGGTGGACCCATAACCGGGTTTCGGCTGATCAACTAATATCCCAAGTTCTTTCTTAAGATCATCAATAATCCGTTTCTTTCTTATCTCCATTTTATTTTTATTTTCGCCTCTTGCTTGCCACCTTTTTATATCTAATCTATACGCTACATGTAAACAACACTCGAAGAAACGAATCCACGAGTGTAGGCTAGAAAGACCAAAACTATACGTTTCTAATCTCGGTAATCTAATCTTAATGTTTTCCAAATCATTCATTTGTTTCGGGTTTGCCAGACATATACAGGGTGTCCCAGCTAAGAGTGGACAGTCCAATATCTCCTAAACTAATGGAGATAAAAATTTGAAAAAATATGTAAATTCATGGTTCGATGGGGCTGCCAACTTAGCCCAAGCGAATTTTTTAATCGATTATTATTTTAAAAGATACGATGGTCAAGTTTCGATTTATAAATGGCACTACGTTTTCTGAAGTCCTGGGTCGATAGTGCGTTCCAAGACAAATTCAATAAGCTTTAATGTATACACTTGATTTCCACTTGTTTTTGAGATATCGCGCTTGCAAAATCACTGATTTTCATTGATTTTTCACTGGAATGAAACCCTCTGAAAACGGCAAGAACCGGGGACGGCCTTTCAGGCGGCACGGGTGGCATGGCCCGTTGAAGCCGATACCTACCTGCCGAAGGTCTACGCCAGGGATGGTAGGCCCAAAGGCTGGACAATACTTTTCCGAATTTCAGAAATGCTACTTAGGTAGATACATCTGCGGTATCGAGAAGCGTACCGTTAATGTTTCAAAACATCATAACATTCACTCGGAGGGATGCAAGTTCGATTGGTTAAGGTAGGAGGTGTAAAAGTTGCTAGACCAAATTTCAACCATAGGTGGCACCCCGTGGCGAGGGACAACCCTTCGCAGGGCCTCACTCAAATTTTATGGCTTTTTCCGGAGAAAGGTACGAATCTTGGGTCGAACGTAGCGAATTGAGGTGGAGCCCCCGCAGTCGAGGGTGAAGTATCCAATACAGGGTATTAAGAAAATATTTTCTTCGTCGTATCGAAAGGGAAGTGATGCCAACGGATTCCTTATGTGTTTCTGATTAAAATCATGCCAAATATCACGCAAATCGGACTACTTTGACACAAGCTATTGTATTGCCTATGTAAAAGTAGTCCGATTTTCATGATATTTGGTATGATTTTCATCGGAAAAACATGAGGAATCCATTGGCATCACTTCCCTTTCGATACGATAAAGAAAATAATTTCTTAATACGCTGTAATGAATATTCCATCCTCGACTGCGGGGACTCGACCCCAATTCGCTACGTTCGGCCCTGGATTCGTACCTTTTTCCGGAAAAAACCATAAAAATCGAGTGAGGCCCTGTGAAGGGTTGTCCCTCGCCACGGGGTGCCAGGCCGCATCCATCGACGGACGTGCCTCCAGAATTACCATGTATCATTTGTGCAGTGTATGACCCGATACCCTCCGGGTAATCGGTCTGCGCGAAGTACTCCTGCCCGAGAGGAATGCGATTTTCTTTAATTATAATACATGTGTGTTTCGTAATAAGGTATTTCTATCGTCTCCTGAATTCAATAACTGGCATCCAGACATCTACGCTCCTACAATCCACTGTTAATACGCCTTGTGGGGACACTGGAAGAAAAGGGGTAGCCCACTATCCAAAAGCATGCGTTGACGTATTCCGTGCGAGAGAACCTGGGCATTGGGGAGGAGGTATTACTGTGAAAAGGGCCTCTTCAAGGCAGCAGCCGTTTGGGAGGGATGCAAATCCGATTGGTCCTAATACAATCTGCCACCTATGGTTGAAATTTGGTCTAGCAACTTTTACACCTCCTACCTTAACCAATCGAACTTGCATCCCTCCGAGTGAATGTTATGATGTTTTGAAACATTAACGGTACGCTTCTCGATACCGCAGATGTATCTACCTAAGTAGCATTTCTGAAATTCGGAAAAGTATTGTCCAGCCTTTGGGCCTACCATCCCTGGCGTAGACCTTCGGCAGGTAGGTATCGGCTTCAACGGGCCATGCCACCCGTGCCGCCTGAAAGGCCGTCCCCGGTTCTTGCCGTTTTCAGAGGGTTTCATTCCAGTGAAAAATCAATGAAAATCAGTGATTTTGCAAGCGCGATATCTCAAAAACAAGTGGAAATCAAGTGTATACATTAAAGCTTATTGAATTTGTCTTGGAACGCACTATCGACCCAGGACTTCAGAAAACGTAGTGCCATTTATAAATCGAAACTTGACCATCGTATCTTTTAAAATAATAATCGATTAAAAAATTCGCTTGGGCTAAGTTGGCAGTCCCATCGAACCATGAATTTACATATTTTTTCAAATTTTTATCTCCATTAGTTTAGGAGATATTGGACTGTCCACTCTTAGCTGGGACACCCTGTATAACAACTTTGAGTGGACTTTGTCTTCGTTAAAGTTTGACACACTTTGCCATCGACCATTGTCAGTAGTAATTTAAAAGTAATAGATTTATCTTGATATACAAAAGATTGTAAATTAGCAATTTGGTTATGAATTTTATTTGTTTCCTCTTCAGTCAGTTCTGGAGTTTCTTTAGCAAAAATAAACTTTATTGCTCTGCAAAATCTCGTTGAAGATGGGACTCGGTTTTGCCATATAACATTTGTTTCCTCTTCATTATCATGCAACTGTATAGGAACTAGGGACACAATCAACACAGAGGAATCACCTTTTTCTAAATGTGTTAATTGTCTGTAATTACTTTGTCCAGAGCTTCCATCTATGCCCCATTTACAGATCAAATTAAATTGTGTGCTAGGCAAGGATTTAAATACTTCTTCTTGAAGTTTACATAAACGGGTTGCTGTTAAATTAAGCAGGTCTTGTAATTTAATTTCTACGCTATTATCCTGTATTATTAAAGAATTTTCGTCAGCATAACATAATTGTTTGGCTGATAATATGTTGTTCCATGATGGATAAACGTTTGCATTACACTTCTTAGCAGACGATCTATATGCCAAATATGTTGATTTACTCGATTTTGTATTAATAATCAGCGCCAATGCTTCTTCTGGTGTCATTGGTACAGGTTTTTGTTTTCCTGATTCCGTAGAATTATACGATCTTTTATATTTTTTGGCGCGCTTAGGAGAACTTGGATCCGTTATCTCTTTAATAACTTGCGCAGCAACACGCTTACCATTTTTCCTTAAAGTAGACTGAGTGGCAAAAGAGAGCTCTTCCGAAGTAGCGGTAGATGTTAAAGTTTGCACTTTCTTCTGTTTCGATCTAATACTACATTCATTAAAAATTTTTAATGGCCTTCCAACTCTTGCGGGTTCAAGTTCGTGAATGTCAATCTCATTAAAGGGAAATACTATGGTCGATTCTAACAAAGTCTTATTTTTTGACAGAAATCTATCTTTATAATTATTGCCTATTTTCCAACGTTTCTCAATATTTTTGATAAAGTTCTCTAAAATTCCTTCAATATTGTGTCCGCTCACATTTCTTCCGGCAAAAATAGCCTCTAGTAATCCACTAACGCAATCCTTTCGTTTCAACTTCTTCAATTTGAACCATTCTTCGAACAACTCTAAGCGGGTGATCGTAGATACGTTTACTAAAATAGTAAAATAAAATGATAATGGGATTGCGGGGGATCGCGTTTTCTCTTTGTCGTTTTTGGAGATGAAGTAAGCTTACAAATTAAGTACTTCGCAACGCGTGCAAATTTTGTAAAACTTACGACATTCTAATAATTTTTCTTAAAAAGGATCAGTTCATAAAATATATCATTAAGGGGGTAGACACGGGTAATGCAGCGCGCTGTATACCGACACAATCTGGCCCGAAACATGGGTCTGGGATATTACGTTGTTTGTCCTTATATGAGCAGATTTTGGGCTGGGCGAGGTCTCATTCGAAAGAGGAAGGTTCAGTGCAGCCCGCTCTGGTCATGGCTCAACGAGATAGTGTTGATATCTGATAATACGAGTATTCAAAGTAGAGAAAAAATCGACAAAATACACACCCAGATTCCAAGTATTTGTAAGTCGCTAAAAGAGTTTTATGGCTCAAACGATGACCAGAGCGGGCTGCATTGAACTTTCCTCTTTCGAGTGAGACCTCACCCAGCCCAAAATCTCGTCATATAAGAACAAACAACGTAATTTCCCAGACCCATATTTCGGGCCAGATTGTGTCGGTATGCAGCGCGCTGCATTACCCGTGTCACGTGGCGTGTTTACCTAATTAAGTATTTTTAGGTCACTAAAAGAGTTTTGTGACTGAAACGGTGAGCAGAGCACTCCACATTGAATCTTCCTCTTTCGGATGAGACCTCGCCCAGCCCAAAATCTGCTCATATAAGGACGAAAAACGAAAAATCCCAAACCCATGTTTCAGGTTAGATTGTCGGTATTGCAGCACGGCGAATCGCCCGTGTCACGTGACGTGTCTACCCCCTTAAGTGTGTGAAGGAAACGTAAACCTACCATTTCCAGTTACAGCCATACTGATAATATCATATATAACAAGCTCCTAACACAATTTATGCACACTTCAAGAAAGAACTCGATATTTTGAGGTTATAATTTGTTCCAATTGACTAACGCAGACAAACAAAATGTGGTTACTGGAATGTTGACAGTCTTGCCAACAATAATACGGTGATGTGATTTACTAATTTTGCTTTTGTTATTGTAGTATACATATCAAACTATCATACAAGTATAAATTTTAACAGATTTACGTTAGTTGGTATTTTTAATTTATTCGCGCTAGAAGTGACTTTACACAGTGCGCCGCCGCCGCCGTCGTCGCCACCACCATCGCCGCCATCGCCTCATCACGTATGTAATACTTTACAGTGTCTTTTGCATGTTGGATGTTTATTATGTTTGATATATTATATCGATATTTTGTATGTTATAGGGCATAGCACTTCAAGAATTGCGGGGGTGGCTAGATAATCAGGCCATACCCCGCGAGATGCAGATGCGGCGGTTGGAACCGGTAATTATCCCAATAATGGTTGGACGGGTGCGGCGGTTGCGCGCACGCTTTGAATCATCATCATCATCATCATCAACATCATCGCCGCCACCATCACCACCCCCAAATTTTTAAATTTATATTTATATTTATATTTATATCTATTTTATTATATCCTTTTTTATATTCTTTTATATCATATTGCATTTTTTATATTAATTTTTTCCCTTTTCTTTTACAATATTAATTTTTTCTTTTTCTTTTATTATATATTTCATTTTTTTTATATTATATATATATATATATATATATTTTATATTATTTTATATTATATATATATATATATATAATATAAAAAAAATGAAATATATAATAAAAGAAAAAGAAAAAATTAATATTATAAAAGAAAAGGGAAAAAATTAATATAAAAAATGCAATATGATATAAAAGAATATAAAAAAGGATATAATAAAATGGAATATATATATATATGTAATATATATGTACATATATATATATATTATATTCCATTTTTAAAAACACATATTCTATCACAATTTTATTTACCCCATCTTCCTCCTCCATCTCTCCTCATCTAATTTTAAAATTCTACGTTTAAATAATTATTTTTTCTCTCTCTGCGTTGGGGGGAAAGATTGCTGCTGACGTCGCATAATTCTATTTCGTTCTTCGTGCAGTGAAAATGAACGTCACCCTGCTCGGCCGCTCCAGAGGATTCGAGTTACGCGCGATCGCGCGAGACGCTGCGACGCTATGTAGTGCTCTCTCTCTCCTCCGAATTTAGCTTTAAAGTAATGCTTTGTCTCTTTCCCTCCTCCGAAGACGCAGTGTGTAAAAAGCCGACATCGTCCGATAAAAAACGAACGCGTGTGACGCTCGGCATATATACCATTCGGGAAAGACTAATGTCGGAGAGCCGACGTTGGGGGAATTAGTTAGGTGGCTGACTCGTACCGCGGAGGTCTTGGGTTCGAGCCCCGTCGCCCGAAATTCAGTTTTTTCATTTATATTAATATCATAAATTAATGTTTCCTTCCTTACCAACAGGTTGGAGTCCAGGGTAGCACTTCCACCCGCGGTTCCTCCTCCTCGATACGGTTCGGTATCGATTCGGCATCGATTGATTCGGTATTCTTCAGATCTCGCGCTTATACCCCCACTACTCCGCCATCTCTATGACGTCATCCGCCGCGGTCCGCTCCCGCCGCCCGCCCGCTGCGATGGATTTCCTGCGACCTTGAGACTCAAATTTGGATTTCAAGGTCGGGGGAGGAGGGGGGGAAATGGCCTTCAAACTCAAATTTGCGTTGGAATCCCCCTTGTATTCCTACTTTTTTAGTAAATCAAGTCAGTTAACGTATTAAAATATATTTGTGTTGAGCGTATCCCACGGCTCAGTTATTCATCCCATAACAAGTTTCAGTAGAATAGTTTCCGATAGACCATTGCGTTCGCGATAATTGACAACACGGTATTTGCGACCTCGTGAGGTGGAACCGCAATAATGGGGCGGAACAGCGTGGTCGCTGCCGTATCTACTTGGAAGCAGTCTTGTTACAACAGTAGTCAGTGCTCGTAGCGTCCGCAAATCGTGCGTAGGTGACAAAAGTACCTACTCAAAGCATAAAGTTACCTGTATTTTTCCAACTAGCTGCAAATCCCACAGATATTTTTGTGATTAATTTAAAAATTGTAATTATTTTGTGTTGGTGGCTTTATTATTATAAAATGAAATCTTTTTTAGGTGCTACCTACTTGACATGGCTGCAAACAAGAAGCGAAGAAAAGCGGAAGACGAAAACCGTGAATTTAAAGTTGAATGGACCGAGACTTTTGCGTTTATTCAAAACTTAGATGGCCTTCCGACCTGTCTTATTTGTCAAGAAAAATTGGCGCATAACAGGAAGTCAAATTTGGAGAGACATTTTACAACTAAACACGCGTCATTTAGCACTAAGGTCGGGGCCAGATATATTGGTCGGTGAATTCGTTTTCGCGAGCAGCGATCGAGGAGAAACTAACCACTATCATTTAAGGCTGCCGTTTCAACGGGCGTTGAATGTGTGCGTACGCTCACACAAGCTAAGTTGAGCGTGTACATATACGCGTATAGTAAACAAACCGTAAATTACAACTTTCGCCCTGGAATCGGCATGAAAGAAGTTTTTGCGGGTATAGTTGCCTTCAGAAGACATATGTGCAGGGTGGTCTGGTGCGTATGAGCGCTAATAACCACCGTATGTCGAATTAATAATGAATTTATGAATCGTGTACTGAGACAGACTCGAGAAATGACAGAATGAAGCTTCAAGGATTCTCCGCCACCGGCGTTGATGGTATATTCGTGCATTGTACCATAAAACTGTACCATAATTGGAAGTCCAATCTAGCCGATAAATGTAGGAAAGACATAGTTGCCGAGACGTATCCAAAGTCGAATCGCGCTGTTGCCGCATTTCCCCTATCACTATTTTGCCATCAAGGAGGCTTGAATGAATCACGGCGAAGCGGTTGGAGAACAGAGATGGGCAATGATAATATCTGCATAAACTCAAATAGGATTTGAGTTGTTCAGCGGCGCATAGTGGGGCATTTCGGGTCGAAACACGGCACTAAGTCCTTTTACAAAAATATCGCTAGACTGCAAATTTTCTTTTACAGGTAGTTGATTGCAGGTAGTATGATTGTTTTTCACATTCATTAATTTTTAACGCGACTATACGGTTTTGAAGAAGAGAACCACGAAACTCTTCAGAATTTGTATTGTTGTTTATAGTATTGTTGTTTGCTTAATTCAACTAATTTTTTATGGAATTAAGTGTTGAGGTATGTATTTGAAGTGTACCAAATTTAATTTTGATATCTCTGATATTTTTGGAATTATATCTTACTGAATGTCCCAATTTTTATTGTTTATTTTTAAGGGGAGTTCAACTGGGGTAGTTAGAGGGACGAGAAGTGGTCTATGACGCTTTTTTTTTACAAAAATTCTTTTCCTGCCATTGAAATTCAAAGTAACCGAAGTCTTTTTACATGTGAAAGATGCGGAACTTTTTCCTATGTACAGTGTGCACGATATTGTCTAATTAAATCGATATTAAATAAACAAATTTCATTAATTTTACTGTCCCAATAGGATCACAAATATACGTAATAACTGAATGAAATGCAAAATTAACGATAAATATATGATTTGGGTGAGAAAATGTTTTGTGCCGTGTTTCGACCCGAAATGCCCCACTGTGCGGTGACTTGTAATCTCGGTTGGAGAGGCATACAATGTTGATAAAATGTAAAATGTCACGTTTTCAATATTCAGTAACATACTGCTCAGATTTTCCACATTAAAATGAATTCGAATATGGTATAAATCAGATTATTTCTAGAACTGTACTAGATAATTAAATATAAATACGTAACATTTCTAATCTAATAATGCTATAAATAATCCGATTTATACCGTGTTCAAATTCATTTTCATCTGGAAAATCTCAGCAGTATATTACTGAAACGTTCATGCCGATACGATGGAAAATGTGAAAATTTTATACCAAACGTTACCAAACAAAATTTACACCAACGCAGAAAAAATTTCCAAAATAAATTAGCAATTTTTTATTAGTATTTCGAAAACGAATAAATACCCGAAGCTACAATTTCAGATTTAGGGTTCACACCCCCTCATCCAAACCTCATCTCGATCGGCCACTGGAGCCATTCCTTCGAATAAAAAAAGGTAATTATGCAGAACAGGTGTTTCCTCACCGATTTCAATTATTTTTGTATAAGGTGAATGTCCCAATTTCTGCTCATTTAAGAGGTTACTTGTCATAAAGAGGGTGTAAAAAATTTTTTGTGATCAAAATTTGCAGAGTAATTGATTAATTTTGTAATAATAAATCAACCAAATCAAAATCTATTTAAGAAAGATATTTCAAGATGTTCAACTATTTGTAATTAAATATATAATGCTCTAAATGTCCGTATTTCTGTTCATGAAAAATAGCGATGTATGTATTGCCCCAAGCTCTTGTTCGTTTTCGGATTCTCTCACTCTCGAACAAAGAATTCTAAGAAATTGTGGGGAGAGTCGCCGGGCTCCTAAATAACCAGAGATCGGCGGGGCTCGAGGTACCACTGCTGGAGGGAGAAACACCTACAAGAGCGGTGGTTATGTGTGCGGAACAGCACGTCAGTCACGTCAGTCACGCACACATAACCACCGCTCCTGTAGGTGTTACCCCCTCCATCAGCTGTAGTTGAAGGCCGCTGATCCCTGCCTAGACGCAGCTCTCGTGCCGTATTCCTCCAAGACTTCTCATCAGTAGAAGGAGCTGTGGCAACAGCGCGGCGGAGACAGGGAGAACAGAAAATGTGGCAACTATGCGTAAAAAATTCGTCTACATAGAGTACCTGGAGATATCACCTCTGTACAACTTCTTTTTACCGACCGCATTAGTTTCATTAGGGTCCGTCTGTTTACTGGGGACGCTTCGGTCCTTTGTTTTCTTATTCGGACCATAACAAACTTGAGACGGCACCCTTAACGATCGTGGATTTGTCAGTTGGACTTGCGTGGCCCCCGAAGGGGTAACGGGGACGCTGCTCGGCTCCGCCTGAACGTAGTCGTGTGGCTGTTATTTATTCTTAGCGCAATAGTTGTGTGCGTTACGAAGCTATGCGCAGACCAATACAAAATGAAGCTATCGAGAAAGAATCAATGTTCTGACCAATAAAGCTCCTGAATTTTTTCGGATCTAACGCACACCTATACTGATGTGTGTATTTCTACGCTGACAGCTTGGTTTGGCCTACACGCCAGAAGCTTGGCCCTATCCCCACCACTTCTGGCTCACTCTTGTTCTGCGAAGGCGAAAGCGAGATGGAACGAGAGCAAGTCAGAAAACGTTGAGAAAAGGAACACCGAGACAGGCAAACTGTGTGGTGGGAGAATACCCCTCACGAAACTCACCGGCCAATGTATCTGGCTCTGACCTTAAATATCCTGTCGGTGATGCAAGGGAGAAAGCAGTTGAGGAACTTCAGAAGAGTCAAGAAAAATCAAGTTCTGTGTTTAATTACTGAATGCAATGTTAACTTCCAACAATGTTAGTATTGCAAGTTTTGTGGTTAGTCAAGAGATTGCTAAGAGAGGAAAACCATACACAGACGGCGAATACATAAGAAGTTGTTTTATAAATGCATCCGAAGAGCTATTTCGGGATTTTAAGAACAAAGCAGATATTCTAAAAAAAATTAAAGGGTGTTAAAACAGTGAAAGACAGATCAGTCAAAATGTCTTCGAATATAACCAACCAGCAAGTCCAAGAACTTAAATTGGTTTCAGCTTTATCAATAGCAATTGACGAGTCTTGTGACATAAATGATACAGCGCAAGTTTCACTTTTTGTACGATTAATTTCATTTACAGGTCCTAAAGAAGAACTATTAGGATTATTGCCACTCAAAGGTCAAACACGTGGAGAGGATATTGGAAATGCTATAATTGAGTGCATGGAAAAACATCATATTCCATTCGTTAAGTTGTGTCAATTTCAATAGACGGAGCGAAAGGCATGACCGGCGTAAGAAAAGGATTTGTTGCTATTTTGAAAGAAAAAATTAATTCATCAAGAAGCGGTTTGTGCGCAGATAGACATTTCCAGAAAATATTTGCAAAATTATGGAGTTGGTGATTAGGATTATCAACTCCAGTACAGCTAAAGCTCTTCATCATCGCCAATTTAAAGAATTATTAGTTGAAATGGAGAGTGAGTACGCAAATATAGTATAACAAAGTACGTTGGTTATCAAGAGGAAACGTTTTAAAACGTTTCGTTTCCTTATTAACAGAAATTAAAGCATTTGCTGCTTCAGAAGGGTGTTCACTATTATCCAACAAATAAGCAATCAGTACATATGAACGCTACAAACTAATCGACCAAACTGTTAATTAACAGAAAATCGATAGTGAGCGGTAGGCCTTATTTGTCAATAGAAAAAATGTCATCTTATTACATGATAACGCCATGCTATATCTGACGAGTATAACCCAGTACACATATTGAAACTCAGCTGCTGTATTTTGTCACATCCACCCAGCGTTGTCAGGAAAGTCGATACGCGTGGTGGAAGGGGAACACCTACAGTGATAACGATATTTGAGCTGATGACACGGTGACGTAGTATTGCGTTGTTCGACGTGCACAAGTCGTATGTGTGTGTATGTATTCCCCTTCTACTGCGCGTATTGATTTTCCTGGCAATGCTGCACCCACCATACTCATCAGAGTTGATACGAACGCACTTCCCACAAAATGTACCTACTGAACGGTGTTCTTGGAAATAATGGTCAGATTCATAAATTTATTTAAAACTTTTTCAATTCAGAATCCCCCGAATTTTATGGTAGCGATATTCATAAGCTATCAGTTTCATGACAAGTCATTGACAGTAATTATAAGTACACCACACTTTAAAGTGTCTTGCTAATTTTATGAGCATATCAAGTTAAAAAAAAACGAACATTACTTATAAAACGTCCAAATAATTAATCGTATAATTAGTATTTAATATACAAAAGATTTGTGTATGACCTTACCTTTACAGACAGGAATGCAACAACCAATGCTGCGACATCAGACAACATGTGAAAACTGTCAGCTATTAAAGCCATAGAGTTAGTTACATATCCCACTACTATTTCCACCAAGAAAAATAGAGCAGTGAGCCATAACATTGTCATGAGGCGGCACTTCTTTCCTGTATAACGACCCATAGTGTTTCTCTGTACCTAAAAGTAATTGTAAAGTTAAATTTTAAATAATAAGAAGCAAACAATACAAAGTAATACACTGACAAGTTATAAAAATATTTTATTTGTAATACCCTGACATTGACATTTAGATAATTATGCAGTATAGAGGAGGCAGCTCCGATGACCTTGGCCTTGACATATGTTCTCAAGTACATGGCCATAAATAACTTTTCCTTATAACTTGTGACCCGCTTATGACGAGCCCCGTGTGACCTACAGGAGTGTTCTTTGCCGACTTACAAGAGGAGGCCGCGACATCTGCGACACGGATTTTAATAAATCTCATATATGTTGTAGTGTAGGTATAGTAGACCAATATATGTCCCACATTTTGCGGTCCATTACTCCAGAGTTTCCGAAATATTAATAAAAAAAGATGTTTATGCGTTGACGAACAGAAGCGATGCGAAGTTTATTGTAATGATGAATAGCGGCGCGTGTAAAGGGCAGGTCTCGCACCGGAACTTTCGATTCTCACTGGGATCATTTTTTTTTCTATAATTGTATTTTGTAATGTTTTATTCCTCAAAAAACAAAGTACTATTTTTTACATTCCAAAATATGACATTTATCGTAAAAACATAAATCAAATATAATGTCCACTAGAAACTAATTGTACAATTAAAAAATGTACCTGTGGCCATACATCTTTCATTAGATATTTTATTTATGTGCATGGTGTCGTTTTTATTGTTTCATTTGTTTTTACGATAAATGTCATATTTTAGAATGTAAGAAATAGTACTTTATGTTTTGAGGAATAAAACATTACAAAATACATTTATAGAAAAAAATGATCCCAGTGAGAATCGAACCGGTGAAAGTTCCGGTGCGAAGCCTGCCCTTTACACGCGCCGCTATTCATCATTACAATAAACTTAGCTATTGCTTCTATTCATCAACGCATAAACATCTTTTTTTATTAATATTTCGGAAACTCTGGAGTAGTGGACCCAACATGTGAGACATATATTGGTCTACTACACCTACACTACAACATATATAAGATTCATCAAAATCCGTGTCCTAGATATCGCGGCCTCCCCCTGTTAGTCGAGTAGTCCAGAGGATTGCCGAATGAGTGTGTTCTCGTAAGCAGGTGGCGGATTCCCATCGGAATCGGCGGCCTCGGCGGCTGCGGCGATCGGCGGATTCGCGCTGGAATCGGAGGCTTCGGCGGTCAAGGACGGCTCGGGATGATAAGTCGCGGGAGTGCAGTCTCCTGCTGGGCGAACTAACTCTCAACCCTGCGCGGGTTACCCAGAAGGTCTATAATGCATTGGGCCTGCTATCACTGACCGCGGCCGGATAGTCCAGCGAGAAGGAAGCTTCCGCTGTAGTAGCGACCAAGAAATGAACTCACTAGTAGTCAGGCGGTCAGTCTCTCTGCGTATTAGGATTCTTCCGGAGGTTTTGTCGGTAGATACTAAAAAGCTTCATCGGTAACGCTCTGGCATCGAGGGGATGCCAGGAAATAGTACTGTAGTGGAGGGAGGACACGCCAAGCTTGCGTGGGATGATGCCGTGACGTCAAACCAATTTAGTATGGCACACATACCGGAAGTTAGGGATATGTTTATACACCCAGATAGGGTAAAGGACCCAATTACTGACACATTATGCGTTGACGCTGACATTATCTTATAGTTAACTACTTATAGACTAAAAGTATGTGTTGTTCTTGTTATTTAATAATGTTTAATGTGTTTACTGGATGAAAAAAAATTTGGTGGATCTTAAAACTTCGATTTTTATGTATAAATTCATCCATTTTTAAAATATATTTGGGGATCTATTACTGACACCCTTCAAATATATTTGACTGACACCCCAATTACTGCCACCTAACCAAATACTGTTTGTCATTTTAAGGTTACGTCGTGTCATGTACATGAGCAACTACTGATATGATAGTAATACCAAAATGCTTGAAACGCTTGGACCAATCACCGTCACCCAATTAATAAGTAAAAAGACACAATGAATCGTTGAATTCGGATCTTTATTACTTTCTATGATGCTTATCATATTTAAAACATTATATTTTGTTATGTTGATAGCTTAAATATTACAATTACAGCATTTTCTTTAACGTCTTGTTTTCTCTTTCGTTAGTAAGGAAGTCATTGTTTTCATTCTCCTAATATTTGCTTAAATTTTTTATCGTTTTATTCAAATTAATCCTCGAGCGGGCACGCCGGTGAACTCAGTTCACCAATCCGCGTATTTCAGAGTAATTAGTCTACATACCATATTTATGTTTCCCAAATTTGTATAATGTTTAAAACGTTTTATATTTACTATTTTTGTGTTATTAAGTACATTTACTGTATTCTTGGGACCATCAAAACACAAGCAGGGACGGCGTTTTTATCCCCATAACAAGGATTATAACCAGAACGCCCAGGATTGTCATTTTATGAAGAATCCAATTCACCGGAGCGATCAGAGGTGCGCCGTAAAACCAAGAAACTTTTGTACCAAATTTCTAAACTCTAAGGATCTCATGAGCTTGAGGTCGAGCTTTTCCGAAAGGTCCGAAGAGTGTAATAAGTAAGATTACACAAGGAATTTCTTCAAAAACAATAACGCGTCATCCCAAACTGCTGCGTCGTCATGCAGGATTCGTCACTTTGAGTCATGTCCAAAGGGCAGGCTCGCCATTACGCATCTACCTATCTCGACAATAGCTTGTCTCCCTTGACCAAGGCTCAGTTCTTGTACTAGTCTTAACACCGAAACACTCCTGTGTTCTTCTTGTAAAACGGTTACCGAGGTTATCGCGCACATTCCAAATACATTGTGTCCAAACATTGTTATAAATATATTAATGATTAAAGTTAGTGAACATATTAGTGATCTTTTATATTCACCCAATATTATTATAAATATATTAATGATTGAAATTAGTGAACATATTAGTGATCTTTTATATTCACCCAACTCCTTCATAACAACGTGAACCACGCGTTGCGCGTTGACAAAAAAAAACTCATCGACAATCGTGCTAAGAATTTTCATAGTGCTCTCTGAGACGATGTGGAAACCTATTGATACAATGTCGTTCTAATGCGCCACGCGCGGTTAACGTGGTACGGGCCTGAGGATATCCAAGCATTATGAAAGGAGTCGTAGCTTCTGAAAATCGGCCAAAAAGAGCACTTAATTCCCAAGCCTGGCGCCTGTTATACCCCACCTTGTACGGGACATTACACTTCTTCACCTCGTGCACGGAGAGTTAACATGTCCATAAGATATCTTAAAAATGCCTATAAGCTATCCGAAAGATATCTTTGTTACAAATCAGGACATGCAGATATTCAGACGTAAAATGGGCATCTTTAAGATGTCGTGTGCTGAAATAAAAACCGCCCCTCGCAAGATTCGAATCCTAGTTTCATGGCTCTTGATTCGGGATGATTGTACCTACTTAGGCAGTTGAAATTCAATTCTCCAGAAGCATAATTTATGGGACTATACTACGACAAAAAACTGCATTTTCTAGTTAAATTATTGATCCTATGGCAATAATACATAAGACATTTGTATTCCTTCGTCAAGATCTATTTAACTCTCGCACACCGAATGCCAGGTCATTTTGATCCGGCTAGTAGCTCTCCTGCTTCAACAACCGACAATAGTCTTTTCCTTTCTCACTATGGGCACAGACGAGGTATAGAATAGAGCTATCACCAGGTCTGTGAATTTAATACCCCCAAATTCGAATTTTTAAAGAATCTCGATGGTATTCGTTTGTACATCGTTGGTCCACGTTTGCCCAACCAAAAATTTCGTTTGTTCACCCTTAAAAAAATGTTATGAACAAATTAAGAAAATTTGTCATCAGCACCCTCTACGAACACTATTCAACTTTATAAAAGAGGGATACGATTGTCCACGATTAGTACATGTATGTACAGCAGGGTGGTCCTTATTTTTCGACTTTCGTTTTTCTTTTGGTCGCACCCTCCTAAATTGTGACACATAATGAGAAAATGATATGTGCAAAATTTCAAAGTGATTGGATAACGGGAACCCGTGCCACATTTGAGTTGAAGTTTTGAAATTTTAGTGATTTCTTGTAAATTTCGAACATAATTGCTTTCGGCTATTTTTGAAGTATCAGTGAATGTGTTTTAATAAAAGTACAATTTCTTAAGTGTATAATAGTATCATTTCTGTATGACTGCAAACAATATTCTCAAAATCTCTAAATTTTACAATTAAAATTAGCGTACAATACAACGCCTGAGCCATTATGCGCGGCTACGTGAAGTCTTATTTTACTACTTCCGACTTTTTTCGTTGCATCCCCCCCCCCCCCCCCAATATTGTAACACTAAGCGGAAAAATGATCCCTGAAAAAAATTTCAAATTGATTGAACGTCGGTAATTAAAGTTGAAGTTGTAGTGATTCTATGTCAATTTTTGAAATCGTGAATATTAGCGCGCTCTACCTGGTTAAGGAATTGCGGATGGTCGGGTTTTTCCCGGCAGAAAGATGAAGAAGCTGTCGTGAATATTACCGCGTTATACCGTTCGAGGGTAGCGTTTTATGATATTACCTGGTAAAGTCTCTGGCGACCAAATGTATTTACTATTAGTCACAGCAGTGATTTTTCAGTCTGTTTTGTGAGTTCGAAGTGTTCGTATCGTGGAGTTTAAATCGAGAATAGGTACAGTGATATTAAGAAGATGGAAACCAGAAATGCTGATAGAATATATTTGTTGGGGCATAATGAATACCAAATTATTGGCTCCAAATTACCAAGTAATGGACAAGTTTTACGTGTCCTATTTTATAATGTACGGAAAGTAAAACTCGATTTCTGTCCAAGTGCTGCTATCGCGATAAAGGAAGTGGAAGTTTTCTGGGATAAAGCTCGTATACCTGTAAGAGAAACACATCATAGTATCGACAAGTTGTTAGAACTACATAAAAATTGGCGAAAATTGCAAAAAACTAGAAAACGCCGATGTGAATTGCAAGAAATAAAGGAAAGAGAATTTCTTGATGCGATGGATGACCTTTTCGACATTGCTCACAGTAACGCCTTAAATACAATCAAAATTCAAGAGGATAAAGTTTTTTTACTAAACCAGAGAAAAAAGGGACGACCAGGACTAATGATTGGAGTCCACAAAAATTTAGTGCAGAAAGAAAAGCGACAAGCAGTTCGACTCCAGCAAGAAGAGCTTCGAAGAGAACGATTTGAAGCCATGGTGGAACTACAAGGTATGATATATTTTTAATAAATTTTTCTGTTTATCTATGCATCCTATTTCTTTTTTAAATGTTTGTGTATCTCCATTGTAGAAGAAACAGAACTACAGTCCTCATCAAGTAGTGGAACGGAAAATACTGTACGCGATTATATAGATGATGTACCTGAATCTTTTAATGAACCCGGCCCAAGTAATCCAAAAAAACAAAGAAGAGGAAAGAAAGAAGTCATTACTGACAAGCTAGTTGCAGTTCTAGATAAGTGCAAAATAAGTGATAGTGATGCAGTTCCAATTATAATTGCTACTGCTGAAGCTCTGCATCACAATTTAGATGAGCTTATAATTAATTGATCTTCAATCCATCGCTCTCGACAACGTATCCGTGCAGAACGCACCACAAAACTACGCGAAGCATTTCAGCTAACTCCACCAGTGACGGCTACTATTCATTGGGACGGGAAAATGTTGCCATCCGCAACAAAAACGGAGCATATAGATAGACTTCCTGTTATAATTACGTACGACAACATGGAGAAATTATTAGGGATCCCTGCAATCCCAAACAGTAGCGGCAAGGAACAAGCGTCAGTAATTTAAAATTTATTACAAGATTGGGACCTAACACACAACGTACAAGCCCTGTGCTGTGACACTACAGCTTCAAATACAGGACGATTACAAGGAGCTTGTGTTCTGTTAGAGCAAATGATAGAACGCGATTTATTATATTATTATCATCATTATCAAAAAAGGTCGTCCCTTTTTTTCTTCCTTGTCGTCATCACATATACGAGATAATTTTAAAAACTGTGTTTGAGGAAAAGCTTTTTAAATCAACCGGTTCTGAAATACCTCTTTTTAAAAAATTCCGGAAAGCTTGGACTAATATTGATCAATTAAAATTTAAATCAAGTACAGAAGACAATTATGTTAGTGGAAAGCTCCAGCATATACAAGAAAAATTAGACTTCTGCTTGTACAACATAGAGCAGAAGCAGCCACGAGAAGATTACAAAGAATTTCTAGAGCTGATGGTAGTTTTTCTTCGTGGATCTCATCCACGAGGAAATACTTTCCGTGTTCCTGCAGTTTTCCATCATGCCAGATGGATGGCTAAGGCAATTTATATACTTAAAATATATTTATTCCGCCAAGAATTTTTATTGAGCAGTAGCGAAATACTAGGAATTAGTGATATATGTATCTTTTTAGCTAATTTATATATTAAAGCCTGGATTAATGCACCCATTTCCGTAAAAGCACCGTTTCAAGATCTAAAATTCCTTCAAAATTTATACTCGTATTCTGCAATTGACGAAAATATTAGTAGAATAGCAATACGCAAATTTTGCGGCCATTTATGGTATCTTGCACCAGAGAATGTGGCATTATCCTTTTTCGATGACATAATACCTTTGGACATAAAAAAGCGTATGATTGGGGCTCTAAAAAAGGCGAAGCCGAAAGATTCAGTAAAGAAAGTTTCAATACTTCCGGAAAACGTAAAACATTATGTAGAAATAAATATTGATAGTTTCATTTTCATAGAAACTAAATTTTTTTTTTAATAGGTTCAATATACCGACAGACTTTTTAGAAATGGACCCTTCATTGTGGGCAAACGACATTTCGTATCAGAAAGGTTTACAAATTGCAACACATTTAAAAGTAGTGAATGATACCGCTGAACGCGGTGTCAAACTTATATCTGAATACAATAATCTGCTGACCAAAATCGAGGAAGAAAAACAATATATTTTACAAATAATTGAAGACTATAGGAAACATTACCCTAATGTGAAAAAATGTATCTTAACACAAAATGTATAATGAAAAATATATATAATTTATTACCTTCAATCTATAATATATAACTTAAATTTCAATAAAGAGTATTTTGTTTATAACCATGTAAAACAATATCATTCTCAAGTACTACTACTATAATCATTATTACAAAAAACAAATAATAAACTTTTTGGGCATCGACAAAGAACTATGATTTGAGTAGCTTATACGCTACGTTATATACTAGTATTATGAAATAAAACTCGAAGATTTCTTATATATTATTGTAAATAATACATAAATATTATTATTATGTATATAATAAATTGTGCTGTTATTAAAAAATATTCACTGTTACTTCAAAAATAGCCGAAAACAATTATGTTCGAAACTGACGAGAAATTACTAAAATTTCAAAACTTCAACTCAAATGTGGCACGGGTTTCCGTTGTCCAATCACTTTGAAATTTTGCACATATCATTTTCTCATCAAGTGTCATAATTTAGGGGGGGTGCGACAAAAAAAAAAACTAAAAAAAAAATTTCGACCTCTATAGCTAAGGACCACCCTAATGTACAGCCTCCAGAATCGAAATATTAAGAAAAATCGCGAAAAAGAAGGATATTGTTGAAGTGATCCCGTATAAGTTCGATTTTTTATTAATTAAACAGTGAAATCGTTTGTCGAACGACGGATTTCGTTAGTCTATATGTAGATGACATTTGTCCAGCTCATGATTTCGTTTATCCAGCCTCCAAAATCGAATTATTAAGAAAAATGACGAAAAAGAAGGGTACTGTTGAAACGATTCGATTTTTTTATTGATTAAACAAGGCGTTTATCCATCCAAAGATTTCGTTTGGTCGACTTTCGGAATCGACATAGTTGGGTGAATTAAATACTTTATTTCCTTCATCATGTTCTTGACAAAATTACGCCGGCGTCGTTTGACTCGCGTGATCGTACGATCCGCGAGTACAAGTGCCATGGCTGGCCCTTGTAACCACTGACAGAGCCAGTGGTACCGCACTTTACAACGCGATGCGACACCGGACCGATTCAACAGTTTTACTATTGTAAAGTATCAGTATCATATATTCTGTTGAACTGAAGTTTTAACAGAATTTTTATATTTGTATATATATTATTGTTGTCGGAAACACTTTAACCGTTTGTGGATTCGAAATTGTTCGCATTTTTTTACAAATGTCATTGTGTAGTGTCCATATTCCTGTTGTATTACGACAATAATCTGTATAATGACCTGATCTATGACATACGATGCCACTTAAAATGTATATTGCATGCTCAACCTGAAACTTTTCAGGTCTGCTGTTTAAAAGTATTTCATCTATTTCATTTAGTTGGAAAAAGATTTCGGTGTTTATGAACACATACGATTTTACTTCTCTCTTTAATTGCACTGCTGATTGACATGTTTCACACGTGCGTGTTTGTATACTGAAGAATTGCGCAACAAAATTAACAAGATTTAGTTTAAAATCTTCGGTTGTGAGTGTACTAATTAAATCTACTACAAACATTTTTCTAGAATTTACTTCGACACTGCAAACATTTGTTACAAGTTTTGTAAATGGCCAATTTGGGACATTTGTAGTACAATCTATAATGTTATTGCGATTTTCAAATATTGTACATAAGATAGTTCTTCACTCTTCATACACAGAGTTGTTAATATTCTCCATAGCGTATCTTTTGACGAATATAAAAAATATATCGTCTGAGTTTTCATCGATCCAGTTTTTGAATGTACTATAATTGCAATTCGCACTGGTTAATACTTCAACCAATGAATGGAATGAGCACGTATTTTTCACATACAGTTTTTCGTCATTAAGATTAACCAAATTACAGTTATTTCCATTTCTTAATATTTAATTTCTTCTTTTCCTTAATGGCCTGTCGTATGTGAGGTGAATGTCGGGGCATGAAGTTAAATATTACCCTCTAGGAGTATTCATTCTGTTTTCAAATAAGGGCTTCTGTATCTAGAGACGCGGTAGCGTCTCGACGCCATGTACATGAAAGACACTGTATATGTCGACTGTCGCTACCGCAATCATTTACTCAATGCTCGGCTAATCCAACTTAACCTGAAACTTAGTTCATTAATATCTCATCACGCCTGCAATATTTTCTAAATTTAAACGCATTTTTCTTATGTAAACCACATATAAGCTTTCGAATAAGACTAATTTCAATAAAATCGGTCCACGCATGACAGAGATATCGTAATATCGTATCATGGATCTGTCGGAAACGGTAAGATTCTTCTTATGATTCATCTCCTGATTCTCCAAGCCAAATTTTCGTCAGTATAATACGTATACGCGTTACACACACACCTTCAGAGAAAACGAAACTAACACATGTTTCGTTATTCGTTCGTCAACTCTCGGAATTATTCGACAGGGATCGTCGTCCGTCATTAACATACATATTAATAACATATACCCAGATAACCATCTGTTACCAATCTGACATCAGATTGGTAGCAGGGTGTGGTATGAGAGCGCAGAATCTAACGTCAGAAACGTAGTCGTCTGTGTCTACATTAGGCTGAGTTCTGAGGTGCAGATCCTGATGTCAGATCGGTAGCAAATGGACAGCAGATTCTGCCATCTGCTTCGCACAGCCAACAGCGCCATCTGAGGTCCAGAAGTAACATACAATTCCCTGCGCGTGACGTCAAATGGCCGTCCCTACACACCAACACAAATGTACATTACTGCTGTAGGTGTATCCCTACCCCGAAATAACAAAGCAAGCAGATTCTACAGTTTATTCTCCGAGTAGCGGGAGAGTAATTTTAAGAAATAGGTTAAGAGTATATGTAAGAGGAGAGTGGGTGGAGAAAAAGTTGCCCAAGGGATATATATGGGAAAGGCAGTGGGCGAGGAGGGATAATAAGAAGGGAAGAGCGATAGGAGGTATGCTAATGGGGTTACGAAGGGGTATAGAGAGAGGGGAGGGGGGAGGAGGGGAAAAAGAGGGAAAGATGATGAAGAAAGTGAGGATGGGGGGAGAGTGGTGGAGGATAGTGGGGGTATATGTGAATAAGGACCTGCAAAGGAAGATGGAGGATTTAGGGGAATGGACGGAGGAAAGGGAGGAGGGAGTAAGAGTTTTAATAGGGGGGGATTTTAATGCTAGGACAGGAGAGGAGGGTGGAGGGGTGTGGGAGGAGGAGGAGGAGGGGGAAGTGATAGTGGGAAGCAGGAGATCGAAGGATAAGGAGGTGAATGGAGAAGGAAGGAGGCTATGCCGATACCTGGAGGAAAGGGGATGGGGTATAATGAATGGAAAGGTAGTAGGGGACGAGGAAGGGGAGTGGACGTTTACAGGGGGAAGGGGAAACTCGGTTATAGATTATGTGATAGGTAACGAGGACACAAAGGAGAGGGTGGAAAGGATGGAAGTAGCGGATAGAGTGGACTCAGATCACCACCCGGTGGTGGTGTGGTTGGAAGGGGAGATGAGGGAGGTAAGAGGTAGTGATAAAAAGGGTTTGTGGAGAAGGGAGAGAAAAAACTGGACCGAAGAGGGTAGAAGGGAGTTTATGAGGGCTTTTGGGAAAAGGGAGGTGGGGGAGAGGGGAGTTGACGAGGATTGGAAAGAATTGAGGGGAAGAATAAAGGAGGCAGTGGGTAAGATGGGGAAGGGGGAAAAGAAAGGAGGATGGTGGGATGAGGAATGCAGAGAGGAGAAGAGTAAGGTGAGGAGAGAGTTGAGAAAGTGGAGAAAGGAGGGAGGGGATGGGGGAGTGTATAAGGCGAGGAAGAGGGAGTATGGGAAGATGTGTGAGGAGAAAAAGGAAAAGGAAAGGGAGAGGTGGGAGAAGGTGGTGGAGGGGGTAAGAACGGAGGGCCAGGTTTGGAAAGTAGTGAACAGAGGACGGAAGACGAGAAGGAGGATAAAAGAGGGGATAGAAATAAGGGAGTGGGACGAGTATTTTAGGGGGCTGCTAGGAGGGGTGGAGTGGAGAGTGAGGAGCGGTGGCGAGAGAGGAAGGGGGGAGGACGGGGAGGGGGAGTTAGGAAGAGAAGAAATAAGAAGAGTGGTGAAGAATCTGAAGGATGGGAAGGCGGGGGGTGGGGATGAGATAGAGAATGAGGTGTGGAAATATGGGGGTGTAGAAGTGGAAGAGTGGCTCTGGAGTATATGTAATAGGGTGTGGATGGGGGAAGGGTGGCCGGAGGGATGGAGGGAGGGCGTTGTGGTTCCGGTGCTGAAGAAGGGGGCAGGGGAGAAACCAGAGGACTATAGGGGAATAACTCTTACGCAGACTGCTTACGAGGTCTATGCATCTGTTTTGGCGGAAAGGTTAAGAGTGGAGGTAGAGGGGAAGGGAATGCTGCCACCGAGTCAAACGGGGTTTAGGAGGGGGGTGGGGTGTGTCGATAACATTTATGTCTTGAATTATCTAGTGAATAGGCAAGTGGTGAGGAAAGGGAAGAAGATGGTGGTTTTATTTGTAGATTTGAAGGCCGCGTTTGACTCGGTGGACAGGGGAATTTTGATGAAAGCGTTGAGGGGGAAGGGAGTAAGGGAAGGGCTGGTGGTGAGATGCGGGGAGGTTCTACAGGAGACAGTATGTAAGGTAAGGGTGGGGGACGAAGAGGGGGAGAGGTTTTGGACCGCAAGGGGGGTGAGACAGGGGTGTCCACTGAGCCCTAGCCTATTTACTATGCTGTTAGCGGACATGGACGAGGAGCTGGAGAGGGGGGGTTGGGGGGGTGAAAGTGGGGGATAGAAAGGTTTACACGCTAGCATACGCGGATGACATTGCTATGCTAGCGGAGGATGAAGAGGCGATGAGGGGTATGATAGAGAAGTTGGAAAGGTATTTTGATAAGAAGGGTTTGCAGGTGAATGTCGGAAAGACGAAAGTAATGAGGTGTAGGAGGGGTGGGGGGAGGTGGAAGAGAATGACATGGAGATGGAAGGGTAAAGAGTTGGAAGAGGTGAGAAGCTATAGGTATTTGGGTTATACGGTGATGGGGAATGGGGGGCAGGAACAACATGTGGAGGAGAGGGTGTGGAAGGGGGCAGCGGTAATGGGGAAGGTGTGGGGGTTAGGAAAAAGACTATTTGGAAAGGATTGGGGCAGAAGAATATGGTTATTTGACAAATTGGTGTGGGCTGTAGTAGGATATGGGGTGGAGGTATGGGGGTGGAGAGAAAGGGGGAAAGTGGAGGCTCTGCAAGACAGGTTTCTGAAGTGGGTGCTGGGAGTGGAAAGGAATACACCGGGTTATATGGTTAGGGAGGAGTTGCAAAGGGGGTTGTTGAGGGGTAGGGCAGGGATGAGGGCTTGGGGGTATAAGAGGAAATTGGAAGAGGGGCAAGGTGGGGAGTTAGCGAGGGTATGTTGGGGGGAGATGAAGGGGAGGTGTAAGAGGGGAAAGGTGCTGGAGGGATGGGAAAAGGAAAGGGAGTGGTTCTTTAGGGAAAGGGGGTGGACAGTGGAAGAGATTGAAAGGGGGAGAGAAAGGGGGGAAGTAAGAGGGGAAGAGATAGTGTACCGGGAAAGAAAGTTGCAGGAGGAGGATAGGTGGAGGAGGATAGGGGAGTCGACTTATAACAAATGGTATGGGAGAGTGAAGGGGCCGGGGGTGCCAGGGTACTTAAAGAAAGGGTGGGGGGAGAATAGGTGGCAGAGGGTGGCCAAGTTTAGACTGGGTAATGGTATGAGAGAAAGGAGGTATTGGGAAGAGGAGGAGGAAAGGAGGTGCAGGGTGTGTGGATGGGAAGAGGAGTCGTGGGAACACGTATGGGAGGTCTGTATGGGGTGGGGAAGGGAGAGGGGGTGGCAGGAGATGGTGGAAGAGGTGTTGGGGGAAGAGGGGGAGGGAGAGGAATGGTTGAGGAGTATAGAGGAAAAGAGGGAGGGGTGTATGTGAAAAGAGGGAAGAGAGGAAGAATGAATGAGGGAATGAGGGTGAAAGAGCGGCGACCAGAAGCGGGGGTCCAGGAGGGGGAGCGGTCGGGAGTGCGAGAGAGCGAGCGAGCGAGCGATGGCGAAGGAGTGTTTAGGATTAAGTTAGTAAAGTAAGGAATAGGATAAGGTAGACATAAGTTGGATGCTTGTATGAGAAGATTATAACCCTTAGGGGAATAATAAAGTTATATTATATATGGTATATGTAAGAGGAGACGGAATGGCGGATTGTAATCCCTAAAGGGAAGCAAATAAAGTATATATATATACATATATATATATATATATATATATATATATATATATATTAGATGGGACAGTCCGATATCTCCTTATGTATATATATATATATATATATATATATATATATATATATATATATATATATACATAAGGAGATATCGGACTGTCCCATCTAAGACGAGACAGTCCGATATCTCCTAAACTATTGGAGATAAAAATTTGAAAAAAAAAAATGTAAATTCATGGTTCGATGGGGCTACCAAATTAGCTCGAACGAATTTTTTCCTTCGATTATTAGTTTAAAAGATACGATGGTCAAGTTTCGTTTTATAAATGGGACTACGTTTTCTGAACACCTGAGTTTATAGTGCGTTCCAAGACAAATTCAATAAGTTTTAATGTATACACTTGATTTCCAATGGTTATTGAGATATTGCGCTTGCAAAATAGCTGATTTCCACTGGAATGATACCCCCTGAAATTGCAAGAACCAGGGTCGGTATTACTGGCGCCACGAGTGGCAGTGCCCGTTGAAACCGATACCTACCTGCCGAAGGTCTATGCCAGGGATGGTAGGCCCAAAGGCTGGACAATACTTTTCCGAATTTCAGAAATGCTACTTAGGTAGATACATCTGCGGTATCGAGAAGCGTACCGTTAATGTTTCAAAACATCATAACATTCACTCGGAGGGATGCAAGTTCGATTGGTTAAGTTAGGAGGTGTGAATTAGGACTAATCGGATTTGCATCCCTGCCACACGGCTGCTGCCTTGGAGAGGCCCTCTTCACAGCGATACCTCCTCCCCAATGCCCATCTTCTCTCGCACGGAATACGTCAACGCATGCTTTTGGATAGTGGGCTACCCCTTTTCTTCCAGTGTCCCCACAAGGCGTATTAACAGTGGATTGTAGGAGCGTAGATGTCTGGATGCCAGTTATTGAATTCAGGAGACGATAGAAACACTTTATTAAAAAACACACATGTACTATAATTAAAGTAAATCGTATTCCTCTCGGGCAGGAGTACTGATAATGATCGAACTTACCCCCCTCTTCGCGCAGACCGATTACACGGAGGGTAGTCGGGTCATACACTGCACAAATGATACATGGTAATTCTGGAGGTACGTCCGTCGAAGGATGCGGCCTGGCACCCCGTGGCTAGGGACAACCCTTCGCAGGGTCTCACCCGATTTGTATGGCTTTTTTAGGAAAAAGGCCATAATGAATTCCTTATGTTTTTCTGATGAAATTCATACCAAACATCACACAAATCGGACAATTGGCTAGTTTGGGACCAATCGAACCTCAAGCCCACCAAAAGCAGGCGTCGATGTATTCCGTGCGAGAGAAGGTGGGCTTGAAGTTCGATTGGTCCCAAACTAGCCAATTGGCTTCTGCAAAGCACATGTGTTTCGAAAATGTGCTGGCTTCTTTTTACCTAAAACCTCTTGTCCTGGTGGGATTTAACAGATAATGGAACGAGAGGAACTACTTGGGGGTAGAATAAGTCGCTTGGAAAAAATCTTGTCAGTCAGCAAGCAATCACGTCGCAGAAATGTTCTCTGCTCAAGAGTATTACGCGATGTTCTGGGTGTACCCCCTGAACAACAGGGACGCAAGTGCTGCAGCGTGAGACTTTGCGCGGAAATACCTACGGCTTCGAACGCCAAGAAGAAATTCATTTCCACCAATTTTTATAACGTAGGAACAACACGTTCCATGGAAAATAAATTATGTGATCAGTGTTACTAGCCGTGTAGTGAAGTGAATATTCGGTACATTAACCTGGACGTACCTGACATTGCAACCCTTAACTTTGGGTAGTGTCGTATACCTGGGATCAGCTGTGCACGGGGCTCGTCCATCGATGACCAGGATCGGTTCAGTGACCCAGTGACACAGGTTTTCAAGCTGCAGGTGAATTTCCGACAAGGGTGAGTTTTAGTTACTTTATTGGTGATTATTCATTTTTAAATTAAACGCAAGCTATGGCTTATTTTCGGCGATAATTCTCAAAATTCCCGTACGAAAATATTTATTCGGACTTTTAACAGACTTATTCGTTATCAGCAACAGTGCTGGCCGTTAATGAATTACGGATTTTTATCACAATAACGAACTACAATCACTTTTCGTTAATTTCCTCTTACATTACCTTTTCGTGGCTAAGTTATTAACACAAGGAAAGTTACGTATAATTATTATTTTCGAATCTTCTAAAAAAATGCTGTGTATCCGTCTTTTTAAGTTACACGTAATTTTCATCCATTTATCCTTTATTCATTATTCACTTTAAATAACAAACAAACCGTGACAACATGTTTTATTTTATTTGTTACGCCTTCTTCATTTGCCATTCTACGAAATTTTCTTCTATGCATGCCGAGTTGCTTGTTCGCAGTCGTAGCGCGGCGCGTAGTCACGCTAGCGCCGTCAGACTCGCGCTCTGGTTGGTCGGTGCTTTTTGTTAATATCTCATTAACGAAAGCTCGGAGAGAATTTTCGCAAAGGAAAAAGTTGTTTGCAATCACCTCCTGAATCACCCCCTTCAAGGACCCGCAACATTTTTTGGACACCCTGTATATATACCCGCTACTTAAAAACTACTCGCCCGCTCGTTCACTCCCCTCCGCCACGCACGCACCACACCCCCCTTCCCTACCGTTTGACCCCCGCTCTCGCTCGCCGCCTCTCACTCTCATTCCTTAGACATTCCTCCTTCCATTCAACCCCCTCTCCATTCCTCCATTTTTCTCATCCACTCATCTCCCCTCCCTCGTCGCCCAGCACCTCTCGCACTACTTCCTGCCCCCCACTCCCGTCCCTCCATCCTGTACTCTCCTCCCACACATGCTCCCATGTCTCATCCCCCCACCCACAAACCCTACATTTCTCTTCTCCTCCTCCTCCCAGTAGCTCCGTCCCCTCATTTCACTCCCCCGCCTGGACCTGGCCACGCGCGACCACCTGCTTTTTCCCAACCCTTCTTCAAATACCCCGGCACCCCTACCCCCTTTACCGTTCCATACCACCTATTATACTCCGACTCCCTAATCCTTTCCCATCTTTCCATCTCCTGCAATTTCCTTTCTCTAGTAACTAACTCCTCGCCTCTCATTTCCCCCCTTTCCTTCATTCCCTCCAACTCCTCCACTGTCCACCTTCTCTCCTCTCCTTTCTCCTTCCCATCCCCCCAGCACTTTCTCCCTCCTTACCCTACCTTTTATTTCCTCCCAGCACGTCCTAGCTAGTTCCCCTCCTTGCCCCTCCTCCAGCTTCCTCTCATATCCCCATGCCCTCAACCCCGCCCTACCCTTCAACCTATCCCTCTGCAATTCCTCCCTGACCATATAGTTCGGCGTGTACCAGTCCACCACCAACACCCATCTTAAAAATCTCTCGTGCAACCCCTCAACCTTATCCCTCACCTTCCACCCCATATCTCCATCCCATAACTCATCATCGCCCACACCAACTTATCAAAATCCCCTTACTCTTTTTCCCAAACCTCCTCTTACCAATCCCCCAAAACCCTCCCCATCACTGCCGCCGCTTTCCTAACCCTCTTTTCCACATGGGTCTCCTGCACCCCTCTCCCTATCAAAGTATATCCCAGGTTTTTAAACGTCCTGACTTCCTCCATTTCCTTTCCCTGCCACCTCCACACCACCCTACTCCATCTCCCTCTTTCACGCCTACACCTCATTATCTTCGATTTTTTCACGTTTAGTTGTAAACACTTCCCATCCAAATACCGCTCCAGCTTCCTCATTATGTCTTTCATCCCCTCCTCATCCTCCGCCTCCACCGCCACATCGTCCGCTTATGCCAAGGTGTATGCTTTCCTCCCCCCAGTCTCACTCCTCCCCACCTTCCTTTCTCCAACTCCTCGTCCAAATCCGCCAGCAGCAATGTAAACATACTTGGGCACAGGCGGCAGCCCCGCCTCATCCCCCCTTGCCGGCCAAAACTCCTTCTCTTCCTCCTCCCCCACCCTCACCCTACACACCACCTCCTTTAACACCTTCGTGCAACGTTACGCAATCCCTCTCTCACTCCCCTCCTCCTCATCTCCTTGACCAACACCTCCCTATCCACCGAGTCAAAGGCCGCCTTCAGGTCTATGAAGAAAACCACCATCTTCCTTTCCTTCCTTGTCACCTGCCGGTTTATCAGGTGGTTCAACACGTATATGTTGTCCATACATCCCATTCCTCACCTGAAGCCGGCATGACTCAGTGGTAACAGCCTTTTCTCCTCCACCTCCTCCCTCAGCCTCTCTGCTAACACCGACGCATACACCATATATGCCGTTTGTGTCAACGTAATCCTCCACCTCTTTCCCTAATCCTTTCTTTACCACCGGCACCACTACTCCCTGCCTCCACTCTTCCACCCATCCTTCCCCCTTCTACACCCTATTACATATTACCCAAAGCCAATCTTCCACTTCTACCCCCCCCCCCATACATCCATCCTTCATTGGGTATGCCGTCATCTCCTCCCGCCTTTCCCTCCTTCAGCCCCCTTACCACCCTTCTTTCGTTCCCCTCCTTTTCTCACCCTCCACTCTACACCACCTAACACCCCCCTAAAATAGTCTTCCCATCCTCCCATTTTTATCCCCTCCTCCACCCGCCCCTTCCTTTACCTCTTTCTATTCACCACTTTCCACACCTGCCCTTCCGTCCTAAGCCCCTGTATCTCCTTCTCCCATCTTTCCATCTCCTTCCTCTTCTTCCCCACACACATTATCTTATATTCTTTTTTCTTCTCCCTGTACGCTGTCCCATCTCATCCCTCTCTTCTCCATCTCCTCAGCTCCTTCATAACCGTACTTTTCTTCTCCGTACAATCTTTGTCCCATCCCTCCCCTTCTAACCTTCTCTCCCCTCACCGCCACCATACCTATCACCCCTTTTATCCTTTCCTTCAGCTCCCTCCATTCCTCCTGTATTCCTCTTTCTCCCTCCTCTCTCTTCCCAAACTTTCGTATAAACTCCTCCCTCCCCTCCGCTGTCCAATTCCCCCTTCCTGCCCTCCTTCTCTCGCCTTTTCTCCCCCTCCTTTCCCCTTCTGTACCTTCCCCCCTCAACCACACCACCACCGGGTGACGGTCTGAATCCATCCTCTCCACTCTTTCCCTCGTGTCCTCATTCCCTATTACATAATCCATTATAGAGTTCCTTCTCCCCGCTGTATACGTCCACTCCCCCTCTTCAAGCCCCTTTATGTTTCCGTTCAGTATTCCTCATCCCCTCTCCTCCAAATATTTGCACAACTTCTTGCCCTCCCCATTCACCTCCATATCTTTCGACCTCCTATTTTCTCGTCCCCTTTCCTCCCCCTCTCCCTCTCCCGAAACCTCCCCTCCCTCCCTTCCTGTCCTCGCATTAAAGTCCCACCCCATTACAACCTTTAGTCCCTGTTCTCTTCCCTCTACCCACTTCTCTATTTCCTCCAGCTTCTTCTGTAAATCCTTGTTCACATATAGTCCTACCACTCTTCTCCCCCCCCCCCCCATCTTCACCTGCTTCATCATTATCCCCTCCTTCTCCCCTTCTTCCGCGTCTCTTGTTTCTATCTACTTTCTTACCCCCATTAGCATTCCCCCATTGCTTTCCCCTTTTTACTTTCCCTCTTAGCCCATTGTTTCACCCACACGTATCCCTTTGGCAGCCAATTCCTTACATATTCCCCAGTCTCTTTCCTCTATTCACGTTTCACACAGCATTACCACCTCCGATTTCTCCAGTTCTTTCCAAAAATCCCCATCTTTATTCTTTACCTCCGCCACGTTCCAGCAAGCCACCTTATAACTTCCTCCACAGTCCATCTCCTGCCACCGCTTCAACCCCTCTCTCCTCCCCCTTTCCCACTCCCTTCGTTTCCCTGCTCCTCCACCCATTTCTCACCCACCTCATCCCATTTCTTCATCCTCCCGTTTACCCACATTTTCATGTACCCAATCTGCACAATCTTCCCCCTCTCCCTTTCCTTCTCTGCTTCTCTTTCTATCTTCCACCTTCCCCTCCTCTCCTCCAACATAATGTCATCATCAATCCTCACCCTCCCACCCTTCAGTTTTTTTATCGCTTTCATCACTTTCCTTTTCTCCTCCCTCCCCGCCAATTTCATCAGCACCATTCCGCTGCCTTCCCCTCCTGCTCTTCCTATCCTTACCACCTCTTTTATGCCTCCCCCATCCAGTCCCATCCTGCCCCATAGCTTCCTCACCTCCTCCCCCACCGCTCTTTCTACTATCACCAATCCCCTTACCATCACATTGCTCCTTCTGACCTCTCTTTCCTTTTTATCCTGCTTTACCTCCATTCTTCTAATCCTAAGTCTCCATTCCTCCATTTGCCTTTCCTCCACCACTCCCTTACCGCCTCTCCCTTCCTTTTCCCAGCTCTTTACCTTTTCAACCCCCTGTCCCTTTCCTCCCACCTTTCCTCCAGACCTTCCCTCCTTATTTTCTCCTCCTTCATCCACTCCTCCCATTTCCTCCTTTCCTCTCTCCCTTCCTCCTTCGTCCTTCTTCTCTCATCTCTCTCCTTTCTGAATTCCTCCCTCAATTCCCTTATCTCCCCCACCAACTCCCTTATCACAACTTCTATCCCTTCTATCCCCCCTTTCTCCTCCTTCCTCGCCCCAACTCCGGCAATCTCGTCGTTTTCACGCTCTTCTTAAATCCCCCTTCCTTTGTCCACCCCCTAACTCCTCCTCCCTCTTCCTCTCTTTTTTCCCCAGTAGCTATCTAAACTCCCTGCGCTGTTCACTATACTACTTACACTGTCCTTTATATACCTTTCCTCATTCTTCGGCTTCCCTTTCCCTTTTTCTCCCCCCTTCTCTCGCCTCTTCACTTTCCTTTCCCTCCATTTGCATTTCTACCCCACAACCCCCCCCCCCTTTCCGAACCTTCCTTTCCTTTGTTCATTATCCAAGTTCCTTTTATCGCCTTTCAAACCTCCCACCTTTCTGTCAACTCTTCCACCTCTTCTCCTCACCCACAGATGTTCCCACTTGCCTTTCAGCTGCCTCTTTCCCGCCCAATTTCTCCTACCGCTGCCACCTAACCTCCAAACCTTAACTCTTCTATTCTCCTGTCACCCTCTATCCCAGCTCTCTTCCCCTTATCCTTATACCTTCCTCACTTCACCCTCACCTGACACACACACAGTCCACCCCCTCCTCTACCTCCTAACCAGACTTTCCTTCACCTGCAAACACCACTCACAACAGTCACGCCCGCGACCGAAAACGCAAATCCCCAGTTTATTAAATAATTAATTCTATTTATTTCAAAAAGTATTTATTCTTTGTTTAAAAATACTGGATTGGTGATTACAATTGTTACAAAATAATATAATTAACGCATATAAATTCGAAGAACATTCAATATTTACATTTATAAATCTGTAGACAATATATCTCGTAACCAGTGGTACCTATTAGATGCGATATTAGAAAATTTCCTGTATTTTAGACTTCTTTTTTTTCTGTAGAATATTTCGTATTGTGTTAGCGCTGAAAACAAATAGAACATTAGTATAAAATTAAACGTAACGTATGTATAAACAGGATACATGCGATACTTACTTCAGCTCTATCTCCGCACAGCACACACCTTAAGCGATCATGCATGCTCTTGCGAACATTAACATTTATAATAAAACATGTGTTTAATTATTATCTACAAAAGAAGGCACTAAACATTCGTACTTTGCACATAAGCCAACTCTTCTGTCTTGCAGATAATGTGAATCTCGATTTCCGCGACGTAGATGATTGAAAATTATTCAATTTCATAATTACATTCGCTTTCTTTCTACTTCGAGATGATTTGTCTGGATATTGATAATTAAAATCGCGTGAAATATTTTTTCGAGCGTTTGTCTTCAACGCAACGGATACCACTTTGAACAAACGGTATGTAGATATACCACATGTACCAATGTAGTGATACAATGGGCTACGCTCGGATTGGCTGCGCCATAGTGCCGACACTTGTGATTGGTCAAGACTCTACGTCCAGTTTGCGTTCGATTTCGAGGTTTGTGGTGGCAGTCATTGGCAGTGGTAGTCAGTGCCGGCAAAATCGCAGAATATTCCAAGTAGTTTCATCCATCAATATCCAGACAAATCATCTCGACGTATCCAGAAGGCAAACATAATTATGGTATTGAATAATTTCAAATTATATTACGTCGCGAAAATCGAGAGTTACATTATCTGCAAGACAGAAAAATAGGGTTATGTGTGAAGTGCGAATATTTAGCGTCTTGTTTCGTAAATAATAATTTAACACAACTTTTATTATAAATGTTAATGTTCGCAGGCGCATGCATGATCGCCTAGGATGTGTGCTGTGCGGAGATGGAGCTGAAGTAAGTATCGCATGTCTCCTGTTTATTCATACGTTACGTTTAATTTTATACTAATGTTCTATTTGTTTTCAGCGCTAACACAATACGAAATATTCTACAGAAAAAAAAGAAGTCTAAAATACAGGAAATTTTCTAATATCGCATCTAATAGGTACCACTGGTTACGAGATATATTGTCTATAGATTTATAAATGTAAATATTGAATGTTCTTCTTCGAATTTATATGCGTTACCTATATTATTCTGTAACAATTGTAATCACCAATCCTGTATTATTACACAAAGAATAAATACTTTTTGAAATAAATAGAATTAATTATTTAATAAACTGTAGAATCTGCTTGCTTTGTTATTTGGGGGTAGTATTACAGCAGTAATGTACATTTGTGTTGGTGTGTAGGGACGGCCATATGACGTCACGCGTAGGGAATTGTATGTTAATTCTGGATCTCAGATGGCGCTGTTGGCTGTGCTAAGCAGACGGCGGAATCTGCTGTCCATCTGCTGCCGATCTGACATCAGGATCTGCATCTCAGAACGCAGCGAAATGCGGATACAGACGACTACGGCTCTGACGTCAGATTCTGCTCCCCAGATCTGGCTACCAGGGTATATAGTATTGAATTGTAACCTATGTCAATCAACCTTAACCTAAGTGTCAAAAATAAAGGAAGTTGTCGAAATTTGAAATGTCGCGATTTTTTACAGTAAATAGGGGACTGAATTATTATCTCAATTAACAAGGTAAGTTGCCAAATTTTTTTTAAGTTGTCCGGAGAAGATTCGACAGAGAAACATCTTCTTTCGCACAAGTTTCAGGAAATTTGTACCATGCATGTACAAAGTAATATATTTTGTAGTAACAAATTGCATTGCATTTAAATTGAAAGATATTTTTATACCAGCAATTTAGAATTTTTATGTAAAGCTTATATTATAGAAATGAAGGAGACGTACAGGACTTGGATAAAAATTAAAGAAATGAAGGAAATGCACAGGCTTGGAAGTAGTCCGGAGAATATTAGAAGATAGACAGAGCATCTTATTTCGCACAAGTTTCTGGAAATTTGTCAAGTAAGGTAAACCGAAAATCTTTTGCGAAAGACATTCGTAATACTATAATAAAATCCACAATAGTTGCGACGCTATTCATTAAATTTTACTAGTTTCCCATTAACAATATTCCAATTCACCAATAAACGTACTAAATTAATTTTATTCCAACACCAATAAATTGTACATTAAAAATATTGAATCTCTTCTTTCATTTTCGCTGAATTACCATTAGCATTTAAATATCCTGCAACAAGACTTTCTGCCATAGGCGCTCACCTCGTTCGGACACATTTTGTAGTCTCTACACTTAGTATAGCAAAATGCCACTCTACTTCTATATAAGTAATTTCTACGTTAAGTTGTATATAACTAAAATGTAGCTTTTATATATATATATTATATATTATAGATAATCGAAGCAGAAGATGATGCATATGATCTTGACATATGAACACGTGTGATAATTTATAAATAATTAGTAAATGTCTAGTATTTTTCAGTTAGCGATGCAGACGAAGAGAATTATTTCAACAGCTGAAAGAAAAAGTAAGTGCTTGCCGCATAAGCAAATGAAATAACCACATTATGATCTATCAAATAATAAATTTATTTTTATTTTTTATTTATTGACAGCCGCTACGGCCCCGGCCCCAGCCCGAAACACGGCTACAACCACGATATTGCTCTGAGATGATCGTCCGGAGAGTTAGGGCCTGACCCTCATTATTTCTATCGCGGCCCAGGTTTGCTCCTAGGCCCTCACCCTCCATCCGCATTTGCAATACTGAGCCACGTACGGTCCTGCAATAAATAGTAATAAATAACAATAAAGGGTATAGCCGGATAAGGTGGTCAAATGTGCCCCTGAACCGAATTCAAATCACGATTGTTGTAACATTCCGACACTAAATTAATATTATATATAATTGGTTTTCTATTATCTCGCCTTTAACAATTGTCATACAATTCTCTCATGTTTCCAAAATTCAGAAGTTAAACAATACTGTAATTGACGGAATACTAGACCATAGAAACGGTGGCATAAAAACTGCTCTCAAGTCATTTTTACGTATATTTCAGGTTGAAATATTTTTAACATACGATTAAAACATTTGTAAATAAATATTGAACATTGTCATATAGTTAGAAACCGAAAAAAATATGACCCTGTGGGACTTAGAAGTTCCGAGGCTCGAACCTACGTCCAAAAAGTTCGCAGCCGTTTAGCAGTCCGACACTTTACAGCTGCGCCATCGACGCCGTTGAAAATATCTTACACATTTTAGACTGTAATGTGACAGCATGTTTAGTTCGTTTAATTCCTACGCTGTTTTACTGTATGCGAACACATTGAAGATCGCATAAAAGATTTATTTCATAAAGTATGTACGAAAATTTCACCTATAAGTTACTCTGGCACGGAAAAAACAACGAAAAAATCGGTTTTTAATTTTTTTAACTGCGGCGCACCAAATTGAAAAATCTGAAAAAAGTCAGGACAATAGTAACAATGATACGTACTTATAGTAAAAATTTAATTATAGTATCAAGACTGCTTCGATACAAAACCGGCATTTTTCAGCATTTTTTGGCGTTTTTTATTTTTCACAGCTTGGTTTTTCAATCATAATCAGACATGCCTCTGAATTTTTTCAAAAATTTTCATACGCTGGTATAGGAGAAATTCGGCAAAAACCTGATTTTCTATTTTTACCCTTTACTACACCCCGGGTCGAGATACAAAGTTGAAACGTGGCAGAAATCATTCTTTTTTTATAAGCTTTCGAATGACCTATCGTGATTTGAATTCGGTTCAGGGGCACATTTGACTACCTTATCCGGCTATACCCTTTATTAGTATTATTTAAATTTAGACTTATTTTCAAGCTTTCTAGAAATATATACAATCGGTGCAGAAAGTATTCGTACAGTTGAATAAAGAATTAATAAACTATGGAAATACACTAAATATTGAATGTTTTAATAATTTGTGGGATAGCCTTTTTATTTTATAATAGCTTCGAAGCTGTATGTTACTCTGCTCTTCTAGCGGAATAGCTTTCAAACTTTCATTGGATTTAATATTATGATTACGTATTTTTTTGTCCAATTAATCTCATAGATGCTAGATGGGATTGATATGTGATAATTATGGCGGCGTTTTAAAATATTTTGGTGGGCTATGTAAAACCCTCTGCATAGTATCATATGCAGAACGTTTTGGATCATTGGCATGAGTAAATGGACCCCGATGGGTTCTTAGGTAAAAGTTTTCGAACGACGCGGTTCGGAGGTCATAAACGCTAGGACAGTGACATAAGGGGGTAGACACGGGTAATGCAGCGCGCTGTATACCGACACAATCTGGCCCGAAACATGGGTCTGGGATATTACGTTGTTTGTCCTTATATGAGCAGATTTTGGGCTGGGCGAGGTCTCATTCGAAAGAGGAAGGTTCAGTGCAGCCCGCTCTGGTCATGGCTCAACGAGATAGTGTTGATATCTGATAATACGAGTATTCAAAGTAGAGAAAAAATCGACAAAATACACACCCAGATTCCAAGTATTTGTAAGTCGCTAAAAGAGTTTTATGGCTCAAACGATGACCAGAGCGGGCTGCATTGAACTTTCCTCTTTCGAGTGAGACCTCACCCAGCCCAAAATCTCGTCATATAAGAACAAACAACGTAATTTCCCAGACCCATATTTCGGGCCAGATTGTGTCGGTATGCAGCGCGCTGCATTACCCGTGTCACGTGGCGTGTTTACCTAATTAAGTATTTTTAGGTCACTAAAAGAGTTTTGTGACTGAAACGGTGAGCAGAGCACTCCACATTGAATCTTCCTCTTTCGGATGAGACCTCGCCCAGCCCAAAATCTGCTCATATAAGGACGAAAAACGAAAAATCCCAAACCCATGTTTCAGGTTAGATTGTCGGTATTGCAGCACGGCGAATCGCCCGTGTCACGTGACGTGTCTACCCCCATAAGGACACAGTCAGCAATAGGCTATTCAGTAATGAGTATGCCAATTTCTAACATATAAGTATCACTACTGGATTACTAGTATTTTTCTGATGAAAATGACACCAAACTTGATGTAATCCTAATTATTTTTAATGACTGTAATGGAAAATACTTGGAGTAAAGTAATGGAGGAAAGTAATGAAGAGTACCTGAATTCTACGTGAACTGAGACGGAACTGATATGTGTGTCCAGATCTTAACATAAGCGATACCTACGCTCGTAAGCTTACATCGTAGATGTTTTTTTATTATTTTTAAATCCATTCAATTGTTAATAAGGACAGAGCCAATCAATTTGTAATGAAACGTAGAGATTAGGGGCCTCAGGTCCCAAAAAATTACGAATATAAATTTTACAAAAACGTTTCAATTCATTATTTTCAATGATTTTTACGTGTTGTAGAATGGGCACCGTCTATTTAGACACGCGCAAAGTGCAGATATTTGCGGGAATGTTAGTATTAGCGTCAATTTTTAATATTTTACGGCGTGCGACACGTGAAAATATTAGTTAAATGTTCCACTACACGTAAAATAATAACAATCAATTTCATCTTGCAATTTATAGCTTGTATAAGCTTTCAAGAAGTGCCATATTTCATTGCCATATAGGCTCCTGATCTCCGAAATAGATTTTTAGAGAGAAATCCGGCGTGAATCGTTGTCAAACCGAGTCAAAGCGTAGCTTAGCAAATGCACGCCCTCCATGTTAAACTCTCTCTCTAATCAAGTCACACATATACAAGCACCCACGCATCTTTCCGTATTTCAACCCATTTCAGAGTAGTTCTTGGGTTGGACGCTGTCCATGAACAGAGGTCGCCAAATTCAGTCCTCAAATTATGGGTCGGTAACACAGTTTGGGTGGTGACACGAAGTCCCATAAGGTAATAGGTCTATTCTACACCATTCGTTTCGAAGGAAAAAATCATCAATGTATACGTACCATGTAGTAGGACAGAATACATCTCTAATTATTATGAAAGGCATAAAGAGGAAATTAGTTTTAAAAGAAAAGTTGTTTATAAAATAAAGAAAGGGGAGTGTAATATGAAAAAGGCAAAGATTGTAAAAAAAGGGAGGAAAGGATAAAACTTTATAATTATGAATGTTATAACGCCCACAAAGAAGGTAAGGTAAATGTACCAATGCCCGGCCATGTCCCAATACCTGAACAGCACTGCGAATTTTATTTATTTTTAAGCTTAATTTTTAATGTAATTAAAAACAAAAAATAGTACCATAATGCATAAGTATTTAGCAATATTAATTAAAATCATTATTATAGAAAATTAAAAATCGTCAGATAGAAATAATTATTTTGTAACACACTTCGTACGCATTGCAGATTTCGAGAAATTTCTATGGCTTCTGTTAAGACACGCCACTCATTTACTAAGAAAATATTGACTGCATTTCTTATTTATATATTATAATATTACATTATTATAATAGTAAATAGATTTAAATTTAGTTTAACCCTTATGTCAATAACCAAAAATACCTACGTTGTTCAATAACCAGGGTACCCGGGTACCCACCTCCGGTTTTTTTAAAATAAATGGTTTCTACCGCGTCTTTTTGGGGTTTTACGCTTCTAGTCGATAATTCCTATCTACATTCAAGTTGCCAAGGCCTCTGATAGCCAGAAAGACCTGGCTAGATAATATAAATGGGCCTTGAATGGTATGCCGTAGGTAGCCGCGCGCAGTTATTTTGGCACTCCAACCTTCGGCAGCTGCTAAATGCCGTTCTTTTCGTGATTGAATTTTGAACAAAGTATGTTTTTCCTTCGAGACTTTCTTTTACGGCCTCAATAGTTATTGCGGGTATCATAAACCCCGAGTTTCCGAAGGGCCCGCGATGCGAGGCCAGGCGGCCCGCGACCGGCCGCGTCATGCGCCTCGGAGCTCGGACCTGGGGGAAATCCCGCTGCATTGTCATATTCCGCCAGGGGTGTTTCTCAGACCAAATCACACCCCCGTTACGGTGGAAATAGGTGGCGTTATTTTACCTGAAACCAATTAGGAGGCATTTCCTGTCGCGCGCGTTTTGCCGGCAGACGTCAGTCTTCGCTGACACCTCGAGTCGTTTGGTATAAAACACCAGAAATAAAGACTTAGCATTCAAACGTGTGTTAAAAACGTGTGATAAAAGTGTGTACGCAATTTTTGGGACAACAAAATCTAATAGAAGTGCTATGGAGGAGTTATCGAAATCAGAGTTTGCAAGGTAAGATAAATGATTGTGTCTTTCACAAAAGGATATCATTCATAGCATTGTTGGTGATGTACATTTGTTTTATAGATTAAGTCGTGAAGAGCAGCGTCTGTATTTGAATGAATTACTAGGCGAAACAGATGCTGAAAGCAATGTGCCTTCAGATAGTGACGACGACGATTGGTGTCCTGTGCCGCGCGCAAGAAGACAGTCACAAAACACGGAGTCTTCTGACAGTGAAGACACTAATGAAAATCGTAAGATAGAACACTGCTATGTAATTATACTTATTTTATTACTGTCTTTACTCATATTCTATTATTTGTAACAGAACAAAGTGAAAGAGGTGAAGCGAGGGCTGCTGTACAGGACCAGAGTGGAGCAGAGACCGCATCGGAAAACGATTCAGAGGCCGAGACCTGCTCCGAAAGTGAAGCGGAGAACGTAGCCGAAACTGTGACCACATTTATTGCGAAAGATAATACAGTGTGGCAGAAAAACCCGCCTAGGCAACATCAAACAGCAATTCATAATATTGTGCGACAAAGAGATGGCCCACATAGAAGTACAGATACCTTGACAATTTCTGATACCTTCAAAAAAATATTCCCTATCGAAATAATAGATATAATAGTTCGTCACACCAACAAAAAGGCATCGGTAATGTACGAAGAATATAACGCCCAAAATCGCGGACAGACGTTAACATGGACAGCCGTGACGTCTAGTGAAATGTACGCATTTTTAGGTGTTTTGATATGTGCAGGTGCTAATAACTCGAATACTGACCACACAACTGATATGTGGAAAGCCTCATCATATCCTCTATATCGCGCAACATTTGGAATTAATCGGTTTTGGAACATTATGCGTTTTATACGTTTTGACAACTCTAATACACGCGAAGCACGTATACGCGAGGATAAAGCTGCTCCAATTCGAGATATTTGGAATATGCTGAATTCAAATTTATCTTCAATGTATAAACCAACAGAACATTTGACAATCGACGAGCAACTTTATCCTTTCAGAGGACGAACAAAATTCACTCAGTACATCCCATCAAAGCCAGCCAAATATGGGATAAAAGTATGGTGGATTTGTGACGCCGAAAATGCGTACCCACTAAATGGATTAATTTACACGGGCAAAACAGGAAATACGCGTGAAATTAATCAAGGTGAAAGAGTAGTGAAGCAGTTAGCAGCAAACTATAAAGGTTCGGGAAGAAATATCTGTATGGATAATTTTTTCACTTCTTTGCCATTATTTATTTGCAGTGGAAGATGGTGTATCTATAAGGCAAGCATAATTAGCATATTCTGTACCGAGGACCACACTCTACTGTAAACTTAAAAATATCAATCCTATAAGTTGCAAAAAGGGGCCAGCAACCATTCTTTCAACGGAAGATGAAAAAACTATAAAGGATTGGATCTTTTATTGTTGTGACAGAGGCTTTCCTGTCACTAAGACCCAGCACATCGACAGCGTTCAGTCACTGATCATACAGCAAAAAATAAAAAATCCATTTATAGATGACCGACCAGGAAGACACTGGTTCGAGGCGTTCTTTCGCCGTCATCCAGAACTGTCGCACAGGATTGCGCAAAATTTGTCCGACAGTCGTGCTTCAGTTACAGAGCAATTGCTGCGAAAGTGGTTTAGCGAAATTATTTTACATATAACAAGACTCGAGTTGGTGGATATAGACTCATCAAGAGTTTTTAATTATGACGAAAGTGCATTCTTCCTCTGCCCTAAAGCAGATCATGTCATTGCGCGAAAAGGATCTAGATCTGTATATAAAGTAATAAATGGCAATGACAAGGAAAGTTTGACAGTGCTATTCACCATCAGTGCCATGGGAATCTTAGCGCCAGCAATGGTTTTATATTGGTATGAGCGTATGCCAACCAAAATCAAGGAAAATCTACCGACTGATTGGATTGCTGCTACTACTGATCGAGGGTGGATGACTGCTGAGTCCTTCTATGAATACGTAGCGAATGACCGCTGGCTTGAACGCAACAGAATTCAACTACCAGTCATTTTATATTTTGATGGGCATTCATCGCATTTAACTCTTCCAGTGGCAACTTTCTGTCGTACTCATGGTATTGAGCTTATAGCACTTTATCCCAATGCTACACATATTTTACAACCACTAGATGTGGCAGTGTTTCATCCATTGAAAAATGCTTGGAGGAATGTAGAGGATAAGTGGAGATTAGACAATGCTGCAAAGAAAGTAACTAAAGAAAATTTTGCTCATTTGTTAAAAACAGCAACAGATAAGCTGAATTTGGTAGAAATTGCCAAAAACAGATTTGCAGCTTGTGGGTTATATCCACTTTCAGCGGATGCTGTTAATTATAACATTTTAAATAGAAATAAGAGCTTCGGGCTCAATAGAGGATGTAACGTACCGCTACCTACCGCCATAAATTTTTCCATTGTTTTCATTATACATTGTTAATTACCTTATATTAGATGTAAGATAGTATATAACGTGTGCTAAAGCGTTTCAAACAGCGCGCTAGAAAAGATAGTGACGGGCAACGCATGCGCATAGCCGCCGATTCAAACAACAGAGTCAGCGCCGTGAGTGAACCAAGCGCGCGTGCGCATATCGTACGAACAACCGGACGCCAAATATTCTGAGCAAAGTACGCGAGTGGCGCGAACCGGAAGTGAATTATCATTGGTGCGCAAAATCGCGCAGCCTGTGATTGGCGCGGGCCAAGTATATCAGGCCGGTATAAATACAGGCCCGCAGACAGCAAAAATCAGACTTGGTTCTATCACCGAACCACCGAGACCTAGGTAGCTTTCATTAGCTCCTCTGTCAAGAAGAAGTTTATCTAAGAATTCCAATTCTAAATCTCCCTCTCGAGGTAGCTTTAATTAGCTCCTCAAACCACTACCAATCCTCTCGAGGTAGCTTTAATTAGCTCCTCAACCACGATCAATCCTCAAGAGGTAGCTTTAGTTAGCTCCTCCATTTCCTCTCGAGGTAGCTTTAATTAGCTCCTCAACCACAATCAATCCTCTCGAGGTAGCTTTAATTAGCTCCTCAACCACGATCAATCCTCAAGAGGTAGCTTTAGTTAGCTCCTCCACTTCCTCTCGAGGTAGCTTTAGTTAACTCCTCCACTTCCTCTCGAGGTAGCTTTAGTTAGCTCCTCCACCTCTAACCGAGGCTTATACAACTACCTACTCCAAAGCGTGGGGCCAGCTTATAGGCACCACAAGAAATAACCAATCCGAGGGAAGAATGGAATCAATTAAACTTCTATCTAGGAACGCTCTAACCAGCTACCTGGCTACCATCCGAGAAAGCGCTGGCAAGCTAATAGGCAACTGGAAGCCATTTCATTAAGAGAGAAGGAAATCCTCTCACTATTCAACGTACAAATCAACCTAGCGTTATCAACTGAACAAACTCTATTCCTTATTACCGACCTAGCATTAAAACCGAACACTTGCGATACGTCGTTACGTACAGACGTCAGTTAAATTGTCAAAACCACTACCATTTTATGTTCATTATAGACCAAGTGTCTCATCCATTTATTTGAATAAATCTTTTGTTACTTATTGTTAAAAGAAGGACTCTAGTATCTTGAAATTCGTTTCTTAATCGCACGCCACCCGAACCAAACCCCACAAATTCACAGGTAAACCGCTCTACTTGTGAAAACTCCTGTAAAGAACGGCAACATCTCGTTCGAGAACGTTACAAGGAAGAAAATATTGATATTAACATTAACACTGACTTGACAACAAATATTTATCAACAGAAATGCAAGTACCACACCAAGTTTCTAGAGGATCATCTAGATAAAGACGTCTTACAAGATTTGAGAAATGCAGAATTCTCTGGATCTTCCCCTAATGTACGAAATCAAGCACTTTTTGATTATTGGATGAAAATTAAAACAGTATCTGAAGCACCAAGAATTCCAGAACCTGCGATAGATGTTTGTAGTAACGAAGTGTATATTTCTGTAGAAGACGTGCAAGTAGTTTCTTCCCAAGAAGATCGACAAAGTAATGAAGTAAATGAAGTATTACCAGATGCTACTAGTCAAGCAAAGGACATTCCTGTGATAATGGATATTGTACAACTAGATTATTCAAGAAAATGAACAAAGATGTGATGTAAATAAAGTATTACCAGATGCTACTAGTCAAGAAAGGGGCATTCCTGTAATAATAGAAGATATACTACTAGATTATTCTCCAGAAAATGCACAAAGTTAGGATGTAAATAATGTATTACAAGATCTCAGTAGTAATAATGTTCTTCATGCGTCTACGCAAGCTCAAGACAGAGATGATTTGAGAGCAAAGGTACCTTCGCCTTTCAAGGATTGCTTTTTTTGGCCCCAAAAAAGTACTAAAAAGTCTAAATCAAAGAAAGAAAATATTGAGAAAGTTCCATGCGTTGCCACATCCGATGAATGGTTAGCACATTTTGCTAAAAAAGAAGATATGAAAGCTAAACTGGAAAAGGAGAAACAAGAAAGAAAAGAGGCAAGACAAAAATTACAATTAAAGAAAGCAGAGGAGCGAGAGCAGAAAAAGCTCTTAGTTGAAGAAAAGAAAAGATTATCTGCAGAGAAGAAAAAATTGTTAGCAGAAAAAAAATCTAAAGCAGCAGAAACAAGAAGAAAATCTGTGACGAAGTCACGTCACGCGCCGTGCGAACGCCCAGCACCGAGACAATGGGCTTAGTCCGCGCCGCGACCGCTTGGCGGCCGTCCAATGTAAAGGGCGCGGCGAGCGAAATCAGGAGCTCTTGTGCATGTCGCTATACCGCCTCAGGCAATACAAGACGCTCTTTTTGACAAACCACGACCGGGAGTTTTCTCGTGCCGTGCCGAGAGGTGTGTCAGTATCGACCATAGCCATACTGTACCATTACCAGCCTCTATCCGAAATAGGCCGAGATTTATCTTGCGCCCTGCCTACGTCAGAGAGGTACCCCCGCGCCCTTTAGGCCGGAATCCTATTGCACTCTGAACCTCTATTATACGACTCTCGTACGAACGTGCCCCTTAAGGCCATTCTGAGCAGAACGTTACACACACCGCCATCCCATCTCCTATCGCTCGCCGCCAAGTCGCCGCCGCCGCGAAATCGACGCGCCGAAAACAAACCGTAACTCCGTAGCTCTTCCGACGGGATCGGAAAGAAATATAAACAAAATTCCACAGCCTACAATAAACACTGTTACTGTTTGAAATACGTCTTAACTCATTCGCCGAACCCGGACACACCGACTGAGTCGGCACTATCCCTTCTCCGTCCCACCGGTAATCGTTCCGCAACCAAACACGATTACAAATCAAAACCAAAATAATTGTATTTTTTTATTAATTTTTCTTTAAATTTCTCAAGTTGGTTCTAAATACTAAAAATTGCATTAATTCCTCAGTACTTTATTGTTTTGATTGTATTATTTACCATTTCGATACAATATACACTTACAGTTGTAAGTTTACTTACAAATATTTTATATCGGCAAGATAAATAAGGTAAAAAAAATATTACCATTATTTTTATTTTACCAAAATTTGTTCCCAATAATACAAAATTAATAGGTTCTTATTCATATAAAAAAAAAAAAAAATCGAATATTTTAAACAAAAGCGTTAATAAATTTCTTTGCGATAATTATAACAGCTAAGTACATATTAGTTGTTTGCCTAAAGTGGTATGTATGTTCGACTACTGGGACGATAGAATTCAGATATCGGGACATTCAGTTTTAGGTTGTCCGCTTACTGGAACATATTCATGGTTTCGTATTTTCATTAATAAATACGTCTATTATAATACATAAACTTTTTTTTTCAGTTTCCGATAGTATAATATTGTCTTATCTTCAAAAAGTTGAACAACATTTTTCTATTTCATGATGGTTTTATAAATTAAATTAGGAAACAAACTTTAGTGTTATTCCTTAAGCCGCTTAGGCGTCCGGGTATTGGTACATTTACCTTATGATAAAAAAGAAAAAAGTGCATTATAACGCAAATAAAGAAGTGAAATGCGGGAACCGAAAAAATTATTATCGGCTAAATGAAGAAGGTAAAATCAAAAAGGCAAAAGTGGATCATGACGCAAATAAAGAGGTGATATGCGGAAAGCAAAAAAATTATGATCAGCTAAATAAAGAAGTTATCTCCAAAATGCGGAAGGTATATTATGATGAAATACGTAACAACGATGATTATGATAAAGTAGCAAAACGTCGTACTGCTCTGCAAATAATAAAAAAGTATCGTTATATTGCGGTAACAAATAACAATATAGCAATCAAAAATAACAAAGAAACTTATATTAAAAAACTTTAAAAAATTATTAGCATGCCGTCCAGAGAAGCAAGTAGATTGGAAGCTGAACGTATGATAAAATGGTGTTTTCATATTAAGCAAAAGTACATTTTGGAAATGAGGAAATTGTTGAAAGATTATAAACAAAATGTGGAAGTTTCCTTAACGCGCGCAGCAGAAGGTTTTGAAGTTGATGACAGGATTAATGCTTTGTGTGGACAATCCAAACATACATCTTCTTCAGAATCATATTTTGCAGAAAGTTCGTACCATACTTTCACCGGTTCTGAATCAATCATACAGAATTCGGAAGGAAAAGCTATGAACGTTCTACCTGTATTGCAATCGAAGAAGAAGAAAAAAGCATGGCATTGTAGTTATCTTTGTAAAACAAAAGATGTTGAAATTCTGAATAATTTACAGAATTTCTTCAAACGATTGTTAGAATGATCATTAATAAAGAAGGTACATAAGTTGAACAACTATATCAGTAGCTGTTCTAATGAAATGCATGCTGAAAAAGTTGGTCATTCTAATGGTTGTTACATAAACCCTAAACTATGTAAGTCCAAATGTTTAGCCATTGAAATTTTGGCACCTAACTTTCTGTAATTTCGATATTTGAAGAGAAAGATATACCAAATAGCGAGCATTTATAAAGACCTACATACTATAGACAAAGCATTAAACGATAGTAACCTTCAAACACTTGAACAAATAACACTGCAAGCTCGGAAAGATGCTGAAGCGTTAAACAAAAATAATACTGAAATAAGCTTGAACGAAGAAGAGATTATATCTTGATATTATTTAGCATTTAGAGCTTTCACAAAGTGGTCTATGGACACACCACGCATTCCGTGCGTTTCCTGCGAGAAACTCTGTTTTCAAAGAGATGTTCTTAAGTTTGATATTTCTAAAAGAACATATAAGGGAAATGTAATGCAAACATTGTTAATTCATATTGGATGCAAAGTTGGTGACATGCATTTTATTTGCCGATATTGTCACGATAAAATTCGTAACGATTCGATACCACCAAAATGTATTTTAAATAAGCTTGATGTACATTCAGTTCCAGAAATAGTATTGAACGATTACGAACGAATTCTCATTTAAAGAGCTAAACGGTTTCAAACGATTGTGAGAATGGATACAGTAATGCGTAAAAATATGCCACATACACATATCTTTCCAAAAGTGAAGGGGAGAACATTTCACCGTTCTTTGCCGTTAGAAGAAAATTTAAATAATATCTGTCTTTCGACTGAACCTTTAAATCAAAATCATGAATTATACATATTGGTGCAGGGCGTTCCAACAAAATCTAAAATAGTTTGGGAAATGTTAGTTGTCTTGAAGAAAGTATAGGATGCCCTAGTATGGTTGAAAGCCAATAATTCTCTATACTCAGAAATTGTTTAACCACAATCGTGTGATTTATTGCTGAATGCCGAATTATCAGATACAGAATTTCAAGAAGTTGTTGCCAATGATAATAATAATCGATGATGTTGAAGGTGAAACACTTAAGGGGGCATGCCTAGTTGTAAAAGTCGAAAAATTCGATTTTTGGATTTTTGCATTTTTTTTAAATATGTAGCGTAGAAAATATTTCCTGAAAGTTTCAAGTGAATAGAAGTAAAATTGACGAAGCTATGCCAGTTTGAAGAGTACGCTGCGCCCAGCAAGGCCCGTCCTTTTCGGCTTACTACATAGAGTTATATGATAGGTATTTTTATTGTAGGGATACATACCTACGTTTATTACTGTACTGGAAAGGTTCTAAACGGCTGTAGTTTGTAATTTTTCTAAATACCAAAGGACAACGTAGCAGTATAGCAGTTGGCGTCGAACTGTGCGGTGCGTTTTGCTTGCTTTGATTTTGACTCTATTTTCGCGCGTTTTTTCACAAAATGAATATAAATCAGAAAGTCTTGCGAGTTACGAGATCATCGAAAAGAATACAAAAATCAAGGTCGAAAAAAAGAAAACAACAGTTCAACCCGAAAGCATCATAGACCGACGAACAGAGTTTCAGTGCATCTAGAAAAAAAATAAGGAGGCAGGACGAAATTATAGTGCAGCAAGATAATTCTATAGAATATAGAATTTTAAATTTCATCACCGTATTTTCGGCAATTTCAACGTTTGTCAAGTGCAAAGAATGTAACAGTGATGTTAAATTTCAACCTGCAAATACTCGTGGACTCGGTTTCAAGATTGTAGTGTTATGTGGTGAGTGCGCGCCGCAGGAAATTCCTTCATGCTCTTATGCTGGTCACTCATTCGAAATAAATAGGCGCTTTATATTCACAATGAGAGTACTCAGTTTAGGGTTGAAAGGTTGCCAAAAGTTTTGCGGACTAATGGACATGCCACAGTTTTTATATCACAGCACGTATGATCAAATTGTACAACACATTCATGCATGTGTCAAAATTGTTCGTGATTTGGTTTTTAAAAAAGCTGTAAATGAAGAGATGAAAGAGACTTCTGGAGAGGCTAAAAGAAAACTAACTGCTTCAGGGGACGGGACGTGGAAAAAGCGAGGTTTTACGTCTCTATATGGTGTCGCTTCCATAATTGGCTACTATAGTGGCAAAGTACTTGATGTCATGGTAAAAAGTGCTTATTGTAAAATGTGCGAGACTTGGAGCAAAAAAGAAGGAACCGCTGAGTTTCAAGAATGTTGGAAACACATGAAGCCAGTTGCACATTGAATCATAAAGGATCTTCAGGCAAAATGGAAGTCGACGCTATCGTAGAAATGTTCAAGCGTTCAGAAACTCTGCATGGTGTGAAGTACGTTAATTACATCGGGGACGGTGATTCGAAAACGTATACCGGTATTATAAATGCTGCTCCATATGAAAATACTGCTGTAATAAAAAAAGAATGCATCGGTCACGTTCAAAAAAGAATGGGTACTCGATTACGCCAGTGTAAAACCAAAAATAAAGGGATCGGCGGAAAAGGCAAACTAACGAACAAAATGATAGATAAATTAACAGTTTACTACGGCCTGGCTATACGTAGACACTGCGATTCAGCGGAGAATATGAAAAGTGCTATTTGGGCAACATACCATCACTATAGTTCAACTAATAAAAATCCGAAACATCAACTTTGCCCGGCTGGAGCGAACTCGTGGTGTGAGTGGCAGCGAGCGTATGCCGAGTTGGCCAAGAAACAGAAGAGGAAAATAAAAAGTTACAAACATAACTACAATGCTTTACCGGATGATGTTTTGACGGCTATCAAGCCAATATACGAGGATTTAAGTAAGAACGAATTATTAGGTCGATGTGTTGGCGGATTTACGCAGAATAATAACGAGAGTTATAATCAACTTATATGGAAGATTAGCCCAAAAATTATTCCCAGTGGTTTGATAACCGTCGAAATGGCAGCATATATAGCAGCCTGCGTTTTTAATGAAGGTTCAATAACTATTTTAAAAATAATGGAAGTTATGGGAGTCCATAGTGGCAAAAATGCCCATGAATTTATGACGACAGAAGACAAGGTCCGGATCACCACTGCCGAGCACCGCGCGCAAAAGAATACACGAGAGGCCAGAATGCGTCGTAGACAAGAGCAAATTTATCTTTTGGAGGCAGCTTCTGCAGCAGAAGAATTGCTATATGGGCCTGGAATCGATGATTCTGTGTAAGTTTAAAAATTATCATTTTCTTTTGGTGTAAACTTGACCTCAACTTTAAACACGTTTTACTCAATATCACATTTCTTAGAAAAGTCACGAGCGGTGAGCAAGATATCGCGGGAATCGTTACACCAATCGACCTAAAACTTTCTCAGGCTTCTTTTGCATACCAAGGAGCAGTTCGTGAACGAAGGATTTTTGTTTTTGATGAAAACTCTATTTTTAATTCACGAAAAACGAACAATTCAGACCTCGAAAAATCATGATTTTGCGTTAAACGGCCGCCATTTTGTCTGAAATTATTTTTTTAAAAAATCCTTCGTTCACGAACTAGATAAACTCATATATTAACAGAATTTTCTTGGCTTTCTGATTTTAGATGACCCGGCTCGGAGAAATCATGCTCACCGCGCAGCGCATTTATAAAAACGGCTTCCGCGAGAGTGGCTGTTATTCTTTCATTTTTTAATATTTTCCAATAAGAAAATTACTGAGAATTGCTCAATATATGTACTTTTAAAATAAGCAAATAGTTGTAAAAAATATAAATTCAATTTTCCACAAAAAATTCCCGAAAATCGCGTTCTTTTTCGCTTGCCAACTAGGCATGACCCCTTAATATCGACGAAAACAACAAACGTGCATTATTGACTCAAATGTTACAATCTGATTCATATTATGATCAGTTTACAATTTATCCAATGAATGACAGAAGAGTTAATGAATCTGCTACCGTACTCGATCAAATGCTTAAAGTTCATGACATTTCGTTGGGTCATTGTGCTGAACACTTTGATGTGAAATGTTTCCCAGATTTATATCTGTGGGATCAGGAACCCCTATAGCATAAGAGAGGACACGGAATAGCGAAGATCGGGGAAGTCGGCGGCAGCCGAGGTGGTTAAAGGTCGTCGCTTACTAGGCCGAAGCGCCGCGAAGCGAATATGAAATCGCCTATATGATATAACAGCGCCGACAAACATTTCGCTTTGGTCGCCGCGCTTCGCTTCGGAACGCTTCGGTGTAGTGAGCGACGACCATTAGGCGGCTGGCCAGCGCGCAAAACTGGAGATCGCGGGTTCGAGAGTTCCATTTGGAGGCTTCCCTTTTTTCCGGGATGCTACATATCCTTATGGGGTGAACAGACAGCATGGAGAAAGATTGGTTCGTTTAACTGATCATGAATTCATTAAGTCAAAACTGATGTCCAAGCATTCACAATTTCGATTGAACATGCGATATATTTTTCATTTATTACACGATACCAATATGCGGCAATTGAACGCTGGAATTTGTCACAAAATGAACGTCGTAAATCCACTTGAAAAATACATAGCTGCTAGTTTTCTAGAGCACCTCTCTAAAGATCAGCTACAAACAAACTTGAACACTATATTTTCCGGATTACGTAATACAGCACAGTATTGGCGAAAACCGAGAAATGATTTGAACTGTATGATACACCATTATGGATCAACTACATGGTTCCTCACGCTCAGTCCATGTGAGTGGCTATGGACAGATTTAATAGAATACCTTCATGAAGTAAACAGCCCATCGGTGGCTAAAATGTCTCCGAACGAACTCATTGCTTCTGATCCCGTTGCAACTGCTCGATTTATAGATAATGCATTCCATGCTATGCTGGATTTCATTTGTTCGCCCGACAATCCGATTGGCAAGGTCACTCATTACTTTTGGCGCAGAGAATATGAAAGCAGGGGATCACAACATTTTCATCTTTTAATTTATATTAAAGATATGAGAAGTCCCACTATTTTTCGCGCGGTACTACTTCAAGTCCTCCTCATAAACCACTCCACAACACCACCGAAATTTCCCAAACTTCAACTCTTATCCCTTTTCCCCAACCACAGGGCCATCTAAACGATGTACCTTAGCGGTCCATATCTCGAGATGGTCAACTACGACATCCCCTTTCCCTCTTCGTTCTACGAGGCATGATCGCCTCCCTCATATCTAAATCTTAAACAAGTCCCTCGTCCCAAAAACCCTCTTAAGTTGAGACCACTTCTCACCCCCTCTCTATGACCCATTAAGTCAAAATCACACTCACCCCTTTCCAATCAAACCTCCCAAAATCCATCCAACGGTTTGAGTACCCCCTTTTCAGAAGCCCAAATAAGAACCCCAGAAGTCTTATTGCTACGCATATTTCGCGCATGAGTCATCAACGCGTTCTAATTATAGCTGCATATTTCAAACATGAGTCATGGTGCATACCGCGCGTACCCCTCACACCTGACATTCCGAAAAATTCATATAAATTTGGTTCGCATATAAATACAAGGGCCCAAGAGGCCGTGGTCCGCTTCTACGGAAACAACACCGCGGAATATTACGCTATAAAATTATATCACATACAGTGCATAACAATATTTATAAATAACTGTTCTACGGATTATCTGCGGTGACCACTGTAAGCAATTACTATTATTAACTATTGTCCAATGGCATATCATCACCATTTATATTATTATTATTTTGTTTATGTTCATTGCTTTATATTATTATTTCTTGCTTATTGCTTTGTACTATTTTTCTAATGTTCATTGCTTTATATTATTGTTTCCTGCTTATTGCTTTGCATTATCTTTAGCTAACGCTCATCGCTTTATACTATTATCATATTTCCTTGTTATCATTGCTAATTCCATATTTCATACATTATACATATATATTCACATTGCTAATATTCATGTGTTTCATACTCATTCATATCTATATTGCTACTAATAACCATTTATATAAATGTTTATGTGCTAATGCTTAACATCTAACGCATTATTATAAAACCTAACCGCCATCACATTAACAGTGCATGGCATACTTTCGTGCTTCAAATTGATTAAACAATTTCACTTTAAATCACGTTTCGAATTATTGTGTCTATTCGTCAGTTACGAAGATTCCAATCCATAACAGGCTACTCCAACAGCTGATCTCGGCTCGGGAACGCGAGAGTTCTTATAGTGTTTTCAATCGTACTTTCGCATAGGTCTTGTACGATCAGACGGCTAGACGTATTTCGTGGAATATTACAGACGGCTTCTTATGTTAATGCAGTGGTAAATCCAATTATCAAACATAAGTAATAAACATAAGTGCTCTAACAGGTATCCCCTGGTGCGCGTTCACCGTTTAAACCTTCCCTGGTCGATTAGTGTGCAGGATTTAAGATTCTCGCCTGACTTCTATCAACCCTCAGTGTGCAAGATTTCAGATTTTCGCCTGACTTCCACCAACCCTCAGTGTGCAGGATTTCAGATTCTCGCCTGACTTCCATCAACTCTCAGTGTGCAGGATTTTGCATTCTCGCCTGACTTCCATCAAACCTCAGTGTACAGGATTTCGCATTCTCGACTGACTTTAACCCTCAGAGAGTCATCGTCCTAAAGACCTCCACCCGGAACGTGACAGATGTTCCTGTAATCGACAAAGATTCGAAGGAAGATGTTGCACGATTCATTATGCAATACGTCACACGCAGATTGCCATCACCGCATATGTCGTCAGAATTATACAGGGTGTCCAAAAAATGTTGCGTTTCCATGAAGGGGATGATTCAGGGGGTGATTGTAAACAACTTTTTACTTTGCGAAAATTCTCTCCGAGCTTTCGTTAACGACATATTAACAAAAATAAAGGATAAATGGATGAAAATCACGTGTAACGTAAAAGACGAACACACAGCTTTTTTTTAGAAGATTCGAAAATAATAATTATTTGAAGAGGGAGTATAAGAAAAGGTAATGTAAGAGGAAATTAACGAAAAGTGATCGTTGTTCGTTATTGTGATAAAAATCCGTAATTCAATAACGGCCAGCACTGTTGCTGATAACGAATAAGTCTGCTTAAAAAGCCAGAATAAATATTTTCGTACGGGAATTTTGAGAATTATCGCCGGAAATAAGCCATAGCTTGCGTTTAATTTAAAAATGAATAATCACCAATAAAGTAACTAAAACTCACCCTTGTCGGAAATTCACCTGCAGCTTGAAAACCTGTGTCACTGGGTCACTGAACCGATCCTGGTCATCGATGGACGAGCCCCGTGCACAGCTGGTCCCAGGTATATGACACTACCCAAAGTTAAGTACACGGCTAGTAACACTGATCACTTAATTTATTTTCCATGAAACGTGTTGTTTCTACGTTATAAAAATTGGTGGAAATTTCTTCTTGGCGTTCGGAGCCGTAGGTATTTCCGCGCAAAGTCTCACGCTGCAGCACTTGCGTCCCCGTTGTTCAGGGGGTACACCCAGAACATCGCGTAATACTCTTGAGCAGAGAACATTTCTGCAACGTGATTGCTTGCTGACTGACAAGATTTTTTTAAGCGACTTATTCTACCCCCAAGTAGTTCCTCTCGTTTCATTATCTGTTAACTCCCACGAGAACAAGAGGTTTTAGGTAAAAATATGCCAGCACATTTTCGGAACTACACGTGCTTTGCAGAAGTGCAACGAACGAACCATCGTACACTTTCACAAAAGCCCGCTCCCCGTCCTTTTACTGCCAATGTATGCATTGCTTAGAAATAGATAGCAGACACCACGTGTTTCGGTTCGAAAGGGTCCGAAGAGACGAGAAACAGAAAGTCTTCGAATTTAAAAAGTATTATTCGACATCAATACGCCTCGCGGAGAGACACAGGAAGAAAAGGGGTAGTCCGCTGACTGCGCGTAGTCCCGCCTGCATCGTCCTTCCTACAAATTCGAAACAGATCCCTTATCTTTCTAGTATAAACACGTGCTGGAATTTCAAAAGAAAAGCACGTGTCAACGTATTCCGTGCGAGAGAAGGTGGCCTTGAAGTCCGATTGGCCCTATTCTAACCAATCTGCCCTGCATCCCTCCCAAACGGCCACTGTCCCAAAGAGGCCCCCTTCACAGCAATATCTCCTCCCCAAGGCCCACCTTCTCTCGCACGGAATACGTTAACGCGTGTTTTTCTTTTGAAATTCCAGCATGTGTTTATACTAGAGAGATAAGGTATCTGTTTCGAATTTGTAGGAAGGACGACGCAGGCGGGACTACGCGCAGTCAGCGGACTACCCATTTTCTTCCTGTGTCTCTCCGCGAGGCGTATTGATGTCGAATAATACTTTTTAAATTCGAAGACTTTCTGTTTCTCGTCTCTTAGGACCCTTTCGAACCGAAACACGTGGTGTCTGCTATCTATCTCTAAGTAATGGGTACATTGGCAGTAAAAGGACGGAGAGCGGGTTTTTGTGAAAGTGTACGATGGTTCGTTCGTTGCATTTCTGCAAAGCACGTGTTGTTCCGAAAATGTGCTGGCATATTTTTACCTAAAACCTCTTGTTCTCGTGGGAGTTAACAGATAATGGAACGAGAGGAACTACTTGGGGGTAGAAGAAGTCAGCAAGCAATCACGTTGCAGAAATGTTCTCTGCTCAAGAGTATTACGCGATGTTCTGGGTGTACCCCCTGAACAACGGGGACGCAAGTGCTGCAGCGTGAGACTTTGCGCGGAAATACCTACGGCTCCGAACGCCAAGAAGAAATTCATTTCCACCAATTTTTATAACGTAGGAACAATAACGTTATAAAAATTTCATGGAAAATAAATTAAGTGATCAGTGTTACTAGCCGTGTAATGAAGTGAATATTCGGTACATTAACCTGGACGTACTTGACATTGCGACACTTAACTTTGGGTAGTGTCATATACCTGGGACCAGCTGTGCACGGGGCTCGTCCATCGATGACCAGGATCGGTTCAGTGACCCAGTGACACAGGTTTTCAAGCTGCAGGTGAATTTCCGACAAGGGTGAGTTTTAGTTACTTTATTGGTGATTATTCATTTTTAAATTAAACGCAAGCTATGGCTTATTTCCGGCGATAATTCTCAAAATTCCCGTACGAAAATATTTATTCTGGCTTTTTAAGCAGACTTATTCGTTATCAGCAACAGTGCTGGCCGTTATTGAATTACGGATTTTTATCACAATAACAAGTGGGACTTTGACCGATCTATATTTCATCATTAAGGGGACTAGGCAGTCGTTTTTCGTGAGAAATAGACTCTGTCCTTTATTTATTTGTAAAGAAATGAAAGCACATCCAGGTGTTCCCTTTTACCCAATGTTTATTACTACCATACAGATTGAGAAATAAATGGTAAGAAATATATATGTAGTTTATAAATGGCTCTGCAGACGGGTAAACATTTTAACGGTTTTCCGTCGTTTTGCCCTAATATCGGTCTTAAAATGTGACGTAATTCGATTTTTAAGGTGTGATTCTTGTTTGTTGGATTCATAGTTTCCGACTGTGCATTTTGACAAAAACAACCTCAGAGTGAAACGATAATTCTAAGAGCAATCAAGAACGTGGTACGGTATTTAAAAATTTACAGCATACGTTAACTTTAAACCCGTTGGCCCTCAAACCCAAGAAATGCAGGAAAAATTCAACATGCCATTTGTTCCAATGGAAATGACGAATCTTATTAAGCTTATCCGCAAAGGTCCTGCGCCGTAGGGACGAAAGACCATTTTACCTATACTCGTAGCTAAATCCGCGCGGACAAGGTGACGCGGAAAGGAACAAGACAATTGGAGGGCAACACAATTATAAAAGCGAAAATAGGAGATGGGCACGAATCATGTACTAATCGAAATACCAAGTTCTATATTTCTCATTAGATCTTCATGAAAATGATTGATACCGATGGTATCAGTCAGGATACTTTCCTGGTGTTTTCCGATGATAACAAGTACGATATGAATCTGGATATGTTTTAAGAAAACTTTATCACATTTCATATCATCTTCATTGGGAAAACACCACCAAATTATATCCGTTACTTGCATGACGAATTTGTAACTGGTGCACAACTGCACACGAGCGTCACGCGTCATTTTGCAGTCGCGTTGATTTTCCGTATGTATGTTTGTATGGTGGGTTGGTGGGTGGGTGGGTGGGTGGTTGGTTTACTTTACTATTACCATATGTAACAAGTGTCCATACGGTAAAAATGTATTCGTAGAAATTCTACTGTGATACACTGTCTTGTATAGTTGATTACATCTCTTAATTTCGCCAGGACCACTGAAAGTACCAAGTAAATGCTAATTTGTTCTCTCAATTATTTCGATTTTTCTTTTTGATTAAATTTGATGTCGAACATAATACTGTATGCAACACTAGTGTAACATTCTGCAGAAAAGAGCATTGGCTCAACATTATAATACATAGGTACCTTTATGCATGATTTAACAGTGGCGTTGTACACACATTTTTCATTTTTTTAATAACTGTTACACTAGGATTTTTTTACTTATTTTTACGATGAAGCGTGGGCAAAAATGCAACGATACGAATTTTTCTGGGTGAAATAAAAAAATCATGATACCAAGGCTTAACGGTCCTCCGCGTGCGTAGGAGCGCCAGGCATTCTTACCTGTACCTGCAGTACAAAAAGCACCCCCACCTGGAAGAATTGAAGCGGAAGACAATCAATAATAAGCGACTCTGGTAATTAGCATCCAATCACTGCATTTTGACACTGGTTTCCCCTTCCAAGAATACACGCCATCCAAGTCAACTTTGATAATTTTTTCCATGGCAAGAAGCATTCGAAAAGTATCGGTCGGTGAGCCAACACTCACCCACAGCTCTCTTAAACCATGTGCGTTTGCATTTAGTGCGTAACTTCCATTTATAATGAAAAGTATCCGTGAAACCGAGGCCATGAATATGGCAGAAAGCGGACCGAGTGAGGATCAGTCCTCCCCCAACGCTCGTGTTGAAACCAGACCACCGCGTAGGAACCAGAGCTCTGTCTGGATGTGGTTCACCAAATTACATCGAGACGAGAGTCTATGTAAGACTTGTGGCAAAAAATACAAGACGAAATCAGGAGGTACTACATCGCTTCGCCGGCACATGGAGGTGCCACACACCGATGCATTCCGAACTACGAAGAGGGATGAGAACCGTCAGGTTCAAGCCACGACCAATGTAAACGGTATGTAAGAAACTATTTATGCTTTTACCCGTACACGGAACTTTATTTTGAACAATTACACAATTTCCCAATACCCACGTGATACATACCGCGAAATTCGTCCACAACATTGTGCAAGTGCCCGCACCCGAAGCATCGTCGCCGCGAACAAAGCAGATAACCGATGCGATTGCCCGCATGGTGATTTTGGATTGCCAACCATTCTCTATGGTGTCCGATGAGGGATTTAAACAATTTATGAACGTTGCGGAGCCTCAATACGAGATCCCCAGCCGGGCCACGTTCGCCGACGAAATTGTACCGCAGTTGTACGAAATGGAGAGAAAGAAACTGCTGGACATCATCAACGAGGATGTGAAAACTATAAGTATAACTTCTCCAATGTTCATGCCATTTATCACTATTTTTTATGTCATATTGAAGAACATTTGTAACTATATTAAAGATATACACCTACACATCTTTGAACTGTTTTGGATTATACACGGACATTCGCATGTACCACGGACGGCTGGACATCACGTTCGAAGGAGCGTTTCATTTCGTTAACTGTGCATTACTTAAATGCAGATTTTGTATTAAATAATTGCACGTTACAAATAGAGTGCGGCCCAAAAGCTGGGAAATCCCACCCTTAAGCCCCTAACACTGATCGGCGATGTGGAGACGCGATGGAATTCGCAATACGACATGCTCAGTCGCTCACTCGAGGTAAAACACGCAATTAATACAGTGTTGTGTCAGCGGGGAATGCCGGATAATATAACAAGTAGCGAGTGGTCCAGAATCGAAAGATATTGTAGTTTACTAGAATTATTCAAAGAAGCAACGCTGATGATGACCGTGGAAGATTCTCCAACGCTATACCGTTATATTTCCTCCATAAAATACCTACGGAAGTCGTTATTCTGCCGAATAGATGACACTATATCGAACAATTGCTCTCAATTCCGATAAGACTTATTAGAGGAGTTGGACGACAGATTTGATTTTATCGACACGTCGGAAACTATGATAGTTGCAATGATTCTGGACCCTCGCGTCAAAGACCGGCTATTGTCGGTAGACACCAAAGACTCCGTTCACACGACCCTGTATTCGTTTGCGAATAAGTACCTGACGGTAAGCGGCGTGAATGTCGTGAGTGAAGAACGCGCACCGTCGAGCGAAACGTCAAGTGTGAAACAATGATAAGATTATGTGATACTATGTTCCATGTTGTATGTTATATATTTTGTTTCTATGACAGAACCAGCGTTAGGGACGCTGAAAGATTATTATGCCGATATTAGGAGGCACGAGCCGGAGACTCCATGTGACACGCTCCAAACGGAGATCAGAGGCTACATGGAGGAAAAAATTATAGGTGTTATAATTATTATAGTTGTGGAGGGATAATCGAAAGCGATTTCCCAAACTGGCCCGTGCGACACAAAATATTTTGGACGTACCGGCATCTTATGCTTATAGCGTGAGGCTATTTTCGCGTGCCGGTAACATAGTCACAGAAAAGTGGACATGCCTCCTGTGGCACAGGGTGGTGCAGCTCTGTTTTCTGTCGGCGAATAAGCCCAAACAACAATGGTAAGAGCAAAGAAACCTTATTAATTTACTAATGTGCGATCTACGATCTCCATTGAGTTTTAACTATCTAACAGTCCCTGCATGTGTGTTCATTTTATTACAGCAAGTCTACGTGATGGAGTGGTAATTAAACTGGCACAAAATTGGTTCTTGTTATAGCCACCATAATGTACAAAATTCGACCGAGCCACCTCCCCGCAGTGTACATCGAGTAACGCTAATGCCGGCGGCACGTGACCTTCGCAGGACATTTCAAGGTCATCGGAAGGTCGAACAAATACCAATACTATATGCCCCCTCATGTAATATAATGTAATAGTATATAGTAGCATCTAGTACGTGCGCAGAGCCAACAGTACATCGTATGTCTATACTGTATATTCCATGTATATAATAAGTAATATATATGTATACCATGAATATAGTGTGTATGTAGTATGTATGTAGTATGCGTGCATCATGTATGAAGTATATATATAATTCAATGTACGAAATATGCTACAACGTATAATTAAACTGTGCAAATGTTATTTAAATAAAATTATTTTATTTCTTGTAATTTCATACGCTCTTGCAGAAGTATTCCCCATCCTCATTCAAACGAATTGGTACTGCGTCCTTACATTAATTAAATAAAAAAAATTGTTCGTTTAATTATTGTTTATTGTTTAAAAGTTATTCGTTTATTTATTTATACCTAGACTGCGGAAGTTAATGCAATTCGGATACGCCGCGTTCCAGTGCACAACAATCCCTTCAATACAAGCCAAACAGTTCAGTGAATAAAACCTTACTTCGTTTCTTTCTCTAGGCTTCTAGACATATATATGCAGAATGAATACAGTAAATATACCGACGCACTTCCGTGAGGATTAGATAATTCACATAATCTTCTTTCATCAATATACAATCTATTAGTACATTCGCATGATATGTGCATTATACAAACTATTACAAGTATCACTGTGGCTGCTATTAAATTACTAAACTTTTGAATATAATGTAACTATTACACTTATATAAACTTTTTAACATAGGTATGAAACTATTAAATTTTAAAGTCGAGATTCAGCAACTTCTAACAATTACTCGAGCTAATTTGTAAACAAATTCCATATATGCAAGAACCATGAAAAATACCAAAAATATGCAAAATTACAAATATATTTTTAAAATCCTCTTAAGGGGACTAGGTAGTCGAAAAATCAATTTTTATTGCATTTTTAGGAAGTACTATCCTTTCTGAATAAAATGCCATTTGGTTTATATTAAAATTCGCAAAATTGTAGATTTGGCAGCTAAAAATGTTGAAGGGGCTGCCTTTGAGTATTATAAAATGGATTACTTGCCGTCGTATCTTTTATGACTTACATTGCTGTAAAAGCTGGTTCCACATACCTTTATTTTAGTACCTTCAGAAACACAGTCGCCTGTCAGTTTTGATCGAACGTTTCGACTGTTAGGACCGACGTGAATATTGAGCGAAATATTATTTGTAGTTTCCTTACATTTCTGTTTACATTATTACGATGACTAGTTTTTCTTACGAAAACTAGCACGTTTGAGCGGTTTGCCACGAAAAATAGCATGTTTCGGTTTTCGCTGCGAAAACTAGCATGTTTGAGCGGTTTGTCACGAAAAATAGCATGTTTAGTTTATCGCTGCGAAAACTAGCACGTCAAAGTGGTTTGCCACGAAAAGGAGTATGTAGTTACCATTTGTAGCGATGAAAAGAAGCAAATTTGAATGATCGGCTACAAAAAAAAATTTATACCGCATCAACCGACACGATCTGATTTTTACAGGGCCATATAAGTTAGGTATGATTTAATCAAAACCGGATAATATGTTAGTTTTCGCCGCAAATTCCCAAATGTGCTAGTTTTCGTGGCGAAACAGTCAAACGTGTTAGTCTTCGCGGCGAAAGACCAAACGTGCTGATATTCGTCAGAAACGATGGAACGTGTTTCTTTTCGTGGTAAACCGAAACGTCCTAGTTTTCGTAAGAAAATTGAAACGTGCTACTTTTCGTAACGCACGTCGATTATTAGAGTGTTTATATTTTTAATTCATAAGTATGTATAACATGGATAAAAGACCTAAAAATGATGAAAAAACCAGGCAAGACAAGTGAAGGAACGACGGTTTTATGGAAATCAATTTGTTGTCCCAGATTGCAATGAATCTTCTATTGCACACAACAAATTAAAAGATTGTTCTTTTTCTACTACGACTGATCCCGAAATTGGTTATGAGATCATTAATTTTGTAACTGCGTTTAGTACAATTGCTACATTTGTAGTATGCAAAAAATGCGGTGAAAATGTGAAGTTTGAGAAAGACTACCATCGCCGGGTGGGTTTTAAAATTAAAATTACGTGTTCAAAATGTGCGAATAGATTTGTTTATTCTTGTCCAACATCAGTCACACAAAAGAATATTGTATTTGAAATTAATTCAAGAATAATGGCAGTAATGAGGTATATAGGTATTGGTTACAGTGGTATCGAATTATTCTGCGGGCTTATGGACCTTCCAGTGCCTTTGGTTCGTCGCAGCTATGACGTGTTTATAAAAAGTATGCGTAACGTTGCAAAATCTATCTGCCAATTATCATTAAATTCAGCAATGACTGAAGAAACTTCGCATTATGAAAATACAGAAAGCCTAATAGTTTCGGGCGACGGAAGCTGGAGAAAACGCGGGTTTCAATCTCTGCATAGTATCGCATCTCTAATCGGACATTATACTGGAAAAGTAGTTTATGGCATCATTAAATCGTCTTACTGTGCAGCTTGTAAATTATGGGAGAAATGTTCCGACACCGATGCATACGTGGAATGGTTAAATGAACACGAAGAAGAATGCCGAATTAATCATGAAGGGTTCGCAGGTAAGACGCAGGTGGACGCGATAATCGAAATGTTTCAACAATCTGATGAGTTATATGGTGTGAAATATAAATATTACGTCGGGGATGGAGATCCAAAAACTTTTAAATCTATTTTGGTCAAGCACCCGTACGGAGAAGACTTTCAGGTTTTAAAAAAAGAGTGCGTAGGCCATATCCAGAAACGGATGGACACCCGGCTGTGCAATACTAAAAAGGAGTATAAAGGTATTAGTGGAAGAGGTAAATTAAGTGACAAGCTTATTGGAGAATTAAGCAAATATTACGGTATGGCTATACGAAATAACTGTGATGATGTGCATAAGATGAAGGACGCAATTATGGCAACCTTCTATCACAAGTGTTCAACGGACGACAATTTACAGCATCACCTTTGACCGGAAGGAGCAGACAGTTGGTGTTCATGGAAAAAGGCAAAGCTCGAAAATAATTTAGGCACGTATAAACACAAGCCTGCTCTCCCCCTTGACGTACAAGAAGCCATCTTACCAATTTATAACGACTTGTCAAATGAAGAACTTCTGACTAGGTGTATCGGTGGATTTACACAGAACGCGAACGAAATCTTCAATAATATGGTATGGAAAATAGCTTCAAAAACGACCTTTAGTGGCCAAGAAATAGTAGAAATAGCTACTTATCTATCAGCTGCTACATTTAATGACGGCTGTAAAGCACTGTTTTTTTATTGGAGAAAATAGGAGTGAAAATTGGAGCATGCGCTGAGGCGGTATGCGCCGTAGTGGACCAGTAGCGCTTGCACGACGCTGATATCGGCTTACAAAATAGGTCCAAAACAGGTCGAATCGAAAGAAGAATCAATAAGCAGCGACAGGCTGATGCAGAGGAAGCATTACAAACCTCATATTACTCTGCTGGAGCTCATTAAGCGAAGTATATAAATGTAAAAGTATTATAAGACGTAAAAAAAACTTTAAACGGGTTTTCCTCGAAATCTTTTTTTCTCTTGCTTTTTACCTGATTGTGAACGAATGAAGGTTCAGATCGACTTGAAAAAATTACAGGATGTGTAAAACATATGCCATTTCCGACCAAACCTCTGATATGGTCCGTAAAAAATCGAGATTTCCATAAAAAAATTAAAAAGTCACCGGATTTTAGTAGCGCACAAGCAAAAATAAATTTTTCTCGGAAAAGTAGCCGTTTTTCGGCCACCAATCGTATAATTTTGATTTAATTTCTGTTTTTATAGGTTTGGTCGGAAACTATGAATCCAACAAACAAGAATCACACCTTTAAAATCGAATTACGTCACATTTTAAGACCGATATTAGGGCAAAACGACAGAAAACCGTTAAAATGTTTACCCGTGTGCAGCGCCATTTTTAAACCACATATATATTTCTTACCATTTATTTCTTAATCTGTATGGTAGTAATAAACATTGGGTAAAAGGGTACACCTGAATGTGCTTTCATTTCTTTACAAATAAATAAAGGACCGAGTCTCTTTCTCACGAAAAACGACTGCCTAGTCCCCTTAATGATGAAATATAGATCGGTCAAAGTCCCACTTGTTTAAACCATTACTACAAAAACATGCATTTGCACTAAATTCCGCAGTCTATATTATACCTATTTCTTTATTTATTCATTTATACTTATTTAGCCATTAACAGGCAACACCCTTTATTAAGGGGTTAGACGAATTCTTTATACAGATACTATGAGGTTGGAAATTATTTCGTTAATCCTTATGTGCAGAGCATGTATTAAGGCATATGTTGTATAAATATTGTGCGCGCGATCGATGTATCAATTAATGATGCCCAGGTTTATCTAACATGAGAAAGACCATGATTCCAGTGCTCATTAATCAAATATCTACAAAGTAGCATACGGATTTGAGAAGAAAAAAATTTATTGTACAAATGAAAGCAAGGTAAATATCACTATTCATTTTTTACCTAACAAGGCAAACTTAAAACATTTATCATATACGAATGGGATACCGCATAAAACGAATGATATCCTACACTTTAGATAATACCATTAAGAATATGTGTACCAAGTTTGAAATAGATCGGACAAATAGTTTTCGATCTGCTCGAACTTCTTTCGGACCGCTCGTTTCTTTCCAAGATGCCCGGTTTCTTTCGGGCCGCTCGCTTGCTTTCCAAGCCGCCCAGTTTCGTTCCGGCCGCTTGGAAAAATTCAAATACTCGGTTTTATCCGAGCTGCGCGGTTCTTTCGGGTACCTGGCTCGGCTTGCTTTTTCCGGGTACATGAACAGCTCTAGAAGCAAGGAATGTGGTGGGCATTCTAAGCGGGCATGCACCACTAAATGCTCACTTACAGAGGATTATGGCCAGTGAAACGGAAATGTGTTCGCTATGCGAGGTTAGGAAGGAGGACTCTGTGCACGTTTTGTGCGAGTGTCCACGTACAATGGATACCCGGAGACGGATACTTGGCATGGAAGTTATTAGAGCAGAGGATGTAAGCAAGGTGTGTATGTACAAGATTGCGAGTTTCCTGGAGGAAGTGAACCCATGGAAATACACCTAAGGCTCATCTCCGCCAGAAGAGGAGGACCTTCACGCTGGCCCCCTCTCGGTCAGTGACTCGGAAGTAGACTGAGAAGGAGGCTGGAGTCGCGATTCGAAGGGGACCGTTGCCCCTCGGAGTGGTTCACGGGGGGGGGGGGGATTCAGGGGCCCCCTCACATCTCCAACAGAAAGGTAGCCAATGAGGGCAGAATGGTGAGGCAGCTATTCCGACCGTGGTCCAGTGGTGACTGAGCCTTGGAAAGTTCGATCCGGGACCACAGAAGGGTAGCAGTGCCAAGAGTAAGAAAGCAAGAATGGGTGCAGTGCTCCAAGCACTTAAGCGATACCGCCGCACCGGCCTATACACACCTATTTAGGAATTTGGAGTGCCGCTAGGGGCGGGTGGTGACCGCCCCGTTTCTGGACCGTGTCTCGCCATCAGATCTCGCAATGATTGATCAAGACTTGATTTAACCTGGGAATGGGTGGGGCAGGAATACGTCCCTGGGACCTTCTTGCCGTGGGGATTTTTTGTTTTTAATGTTACAACCTTAGGATTAAAGTGTGTAGGTCGGGGGGGAGGAAACAATGGGGCAGTGTTGCAGTGTAGTATAGATGCGGGAAGTCTCACGAAACAGGAATAGAGGGGGGGGGGGAGTGCTAGGACGTTGAGTCAACGCAGAGAGAGGGGGGAGTAAGAGGGTGGGATAGCTAGCCTTATGAGGGTAAACAGATCTGATAGAGCGGCGTCGAGACCAGAGTTGGGCTTTATTCGGCTAAATTTTCATTCGAATAAGTATTCGAATAAATTTGTGCGAATAAATTCTTATTCCCGCTTAGAATACTCTTAATAATTTCTTATTCGAATAAGAATTTAGTCGACTCAACGGACGAATAAAATGAACACGCGATTTCGGCGATGTATCATGACACCACTGACTGACACCCGTGAGACCTAATGTTTTAGGTTAAGTAACTCCTGTCATAGCTCGCACTTTGCAGGAAGGTGTAAGACCGCAGTACTACATAGAGTCAGGGCAGTTCCTGGCGGAAGTGCAGAAGGTGCCGGCGCACCTGGGCGGCCAAACCTAGGGGCGGCTGCAGGCCGTTTATTATATGTAAAATTTTGACTAATAAGAATAATAATCGAAACTCTTTTAAGGGTGCCGTCTCACTGAGCCTTGAATGTGTGCGCACGCTCACACAAGCTAGGAAAAGCGTGTACATATACGCGATGTAGTAAACAATCCGTTTCAACCAACTTACGTTGGGGAATCGGCAAGAAGGAAGCTTTTGCGGGTATAGTTGCCTCCAGCAGACATCCGTGCAGACGGGTCTGGTGCGTTTGAACGTTAATAAGCACCGTACGTTGAAATAATAATGAATTTATGACTCGAAAAGTGACAGAATTCACTAGATTCATTAGAATTCATTAGATTCTTTTACACAAGACAGTAAAATAATACAAAATGGATTTAGAGCTTCTGGTTTGATGCCGTTTAATCCTCGGGCTGTAGATTACAATGTTCTACAGAAAAAAAAGAAGAACAGATCTTCAATAGAAAATGAACAGTTTCTGTCAAATATAGATACAATTAAAGAGAATAAAGGACACTTAAATAGCTTAGAAATGAATTTATCTGAAACATTATTAGAAGAGTTCAAAATATCTGATGCCAGCGAATTTTGGACTGGTGATGTAGAGAAGAAAGGTTTATTTGAATACTGGCTAAAAATAAAAAAGGCTGCAGGTATACTGCGTCCGTCCTAAGAATAATCCTCTTCCGCGCAGGGATGATTCTGAGGAGGCGCTGGTTGGTCCGACCCCCACTTAACCGCCTACGATTTTCTCCGTCTTACCGCCAGCAATCGCCTGCGTCGGGCCCGTAGGCGGTAGTGGGGCTGCGCAGAACGGTCACAAAACGGTCTGGGCGTAGGATTATTCTTAGGATGGACGCAGTATAGCTATCTTTTGTAATTTTTTTATCTATTTTACAGAAGTTATATTTTTAATTTTAATGTTTGTATTCTTTGCCTAGCAAACAATGCAATAAATAAGCCTATAATTAAAAGCATAGAACAATTAACGAATCACAATGTAATGGTATTAGAAGAGTGTATAAAAAATGATGTAACAGTTGAATCTGTAAATGAAAATGTTTTACCAGTTAGTGATAGTGTGATACTAGAAACTAGTTTTCAACCAGATGAGATATTAGTTGATTTAAGTATTAAATCAATAAATGAGACAGTTAGCTGTACTAATGAATGTGTCTTGCCAGTGAGTGATACTCAAATATTATTAGAGGCTGATTTTGAAGAAACTATATCCGCAGCTGTTAATGTAAATATTAATCCGTTAAGAAATGAAACAGTGATATTAGAAAATAATATAATTAGTAATGAATCATCAGATTCAATTATCTTACATAATATTGAAAGTTTTGAGATTGCTAATGAAGAAGCACCTATTGATTTATCAAATAATACTTGGAATATTAATAGCAGCAACGCAGGTATATAAAATAATTCTTGAATTTTACACTATTATAATTTAATATTAATTTTCACATAATTCTCTTTTTAAGAAAATACATTGAGAGCCATCGTCAAAGGGACCAATAATGAACAAAATAACAATTATCAAGTGTTAAGGGAAAATGTTTTGCAAAAACATACTAGCAAACTGAATAATGAGGAACATATTAATCAAGAAGGTTAATTAATTTTGTACCGATCTTGTATTACAATGTCATGGAAACAATAACATATAATATTCTTTTAACAGTTAATGAAAACCTTCTACAAACTTCTGCAAGTTTTGCAAAGGCTTTTACCTTGCCGGTTAAGTATTTGCCACGCAAAAAAAGAGTCAAGGTAGAAGCTAAAGGAAAACCAAAACTACCATCAGTGGGAACTTCGGAGAAATGGTGGCAAGCTCAGCTTGAGAAGGAAAAAAAAACAAGAAATAAAGGAAAATAAAGCTTTAAGAAAAAGAAAATTACTTGAAGAGGAAAAGATATTAGAAGAGAAAAAAAAAACTTCAAGAAAAAATGAATGCAATTAAAAAAAAAAAAATCAGAAGTAGCATAACTTTTCAATATAACTAAATCAGTTCCCTATTTTATTTAAAATAAATAAAACACTTACAATTGCCTCTACAGTATCCTAATTATTGTAAGTGCCCAATGTTACACCGTGTCTAAACTACATATCCCCGGTTTCCCAATCAATTTTTAAAAATTTAAAATTAAAATAATTGTCATAAATTTATATGTAATTTTTTAATTATTTGGTGTATGTTATGAATTAATTTCACTTTGTTCTGTCACGTCCCGCGACGTGGAGTCTAATATTAACTAACCCTTTCAATCACTTATATTTACTATTTCGTACTTTAGAGGTGTTATAACCACCTCACATAAATATTGTACAACAATACCAACCGATAAGGCATTGTAACCAAAACTCGCGATAAGAAGAGCTCGAGCCGTGAATCTACAGACGGCAACAGCGAGCAGGAGAGCAGCTATCATAGGAAGTGGCGGCCAGCCGGCTACACAAACACTAGGAAGGCCCAACCAAAACCAGCTGACGTTCAGCGTGGGACGGAGGCCCCTATCAACCAATGCAGCCTACACCCTCATGGATCTGCGCTCCTGATTATCGCCACAAATTGCCCTCCCTTTATTTCCCGTAAATCGAAATCCAATACGGAACTAATGTATATTAACTTCAATCCCTAGTATGTGGACTGTACGAAACCAATCGTACAGTGTACATCGAAAAACCCAATAGCGTAAACATCTAAAAAATGAATTAGAATAACAATTTAGCTATCGACGCTGCTGAGGGTTTCGTGTAACTGCAGAAATACGTTTTAAGTCGTGAAGAAGACACCGAAATAGGTGCGCAATAGCTCGATTTCTGCGGTAAACAAAACTCTCCGGTAGCCCGCTGGAAAGAATTCTTCAGGTGGATCCCACGGCAGATGATTGGCAGATTTCATCTCCCACCGTCTAATTGTCATGTGACAAACCTGGAGAAGGAGTGATCAATAGCCCTATAAAAAGGGACTGACCACCCGCGGAGCTCAGAATTATCACAATATTATAATTATTATTAATATTCAAATACTATTGTCATTATTAAGATCATTATAAAAAGTTATCATAAAGTACCAAGAACTCTTAAAGGTGTAAAACCAGAAAATAACAATAAAGGTAAATTTTTATTATTATTAAATCAGTGAGTGAAGTGTTTCCACCCTTTACCTCATCCTATAAACCAACACTAGTCTTTTGAAATATTGAATCTAGATTACGAGAATGTGTATTGACAGTTCACGAATTGCGCCGATTGATGGTACTACCTAAGAGCAGAACGTTGCCCGCGGTTTTACCAGATATTAAGCGTAAATCGTGATCGACGCGATAAATTTAAATATTAACCAACTATTAAAAAACCCATGATTCCGAATATGAAAAATCACGCTTCCCCCGCCGATGGTACTACTGAAGAGCAGAACGTTGCCCGCGGTGGTGCCTGGTGCGGATGGTGAATAGTGATTTATCGTTTGATTAACTAACATTATTATAAACTCAAAAGACGAATGCCACGAAACCATCGTGCGGGACGACGAGTCCAACTCAGACGTTTAGCGGCTAAGTACGCTGGTGCTCCGGCAGAACAATTTAACTTGTTAGGAGTGCCCAGCACCCCTTGCGTCAAGGAAATAACACCCCTGGCCAGCCGAGAAATAGTGGTGGTGTGTGGGGATTGGGCCCCACCAAACCAAAATCCTACACCCGAGATCAAGGGGACTACGGACACCACCATAAAGTGGCAGCCAATTCCAATTGATCTGCCAGCATCGCGGGTGAATTAAGGTAATTACCAAATCAAAATGCGTTATAATTTATAATCAGTCGTACTCAACTATCCCAGAGCGTAAGTCCCTGGACTAGCTCGAAAGCGAATCGAAAATATAAACTCCAACAAAATCGCGGCCCCGAATAGGAACTAGGGACGTAACAGTTCCATTCATCTTTATATAATTAAAAACCTTAAAAACCAGAATCGAATAACAAAATAAATTTAAAGCAGTAGATTTTCTTCTGTTTCATAATAGTGACATAATTTATGGAACAGCGGTACAGGTGCGGAAATACCGTTTCATAATAGGTACATACGAGTGCTATTAGTATTTTGTTAATAAAATTAATTTTATACATTAGATTAAGTTATACAAAGTCATTTTTATTTCTGAAAGAACTAGCCCTTTGTATAGTTAAAAGATTTTTAACATTTTGTAAATTTATTAACTCGAATTTGATGAAAATTCTAACCTTTACGAAATTTCGTTCCACAATGGGTACTTTTACCTTAAATCGACCACTGGCGAATGTGCCGAAAATAATGTTCGTTTAATTCTTAATTCTATTCTGGTTGACTAAGACGTGTTTAATTGAGGTGAAAGTAATATCCATAATAACCCTAGTAGCACAAAATATTGGTTAAATATTTTTTCCAAATATTAAAAAAATATTTTTTTAGCCACACTTTTTAATATGAAAAAAATGTTGATTCTAAATATTATATACACATACTGAGAATGTGAAATAAATGTTTAGAAAATATGAACTAAATATGCATGGAATATAAAGAAATATTCAGAAAATATAAAGCAAATATTCTGGAAATGTGAAAATAATATTAAAAATTCCAAAATAAATATTCAAGAAATGTAAAATATATATTTAAAAAACGTAAAGTCCCTAGTAGCACAAAATATTGAATGCACATTCATCCAATATTAAAAAGAGGTTCAATCTCTTTTTAATATTTAAACATACGTACAATATTTATTCTAGATTAAAAAACAAATATATTTTCCAAATATGCTGGAAATATCCATTTTATATTATGAAAAAAATATTCTTTTTCAAATATAAAGTAAATATTTATTTACTGATAGAAAGAAAACATTTTTTCCGAATGTTCAGGAAATATTCATTTTCTATTATGAAAAAAATATTCTTTTTCAAATATTAAGTAAATCTAGAGACGCGGTAGCGTCTCGACGCCAAGTACATGAAAGAAAAGACACCTTGTATATGCCTGTCGCTGCCGTGTATCTTTACTCGACGCACAACTATTCCAACCTAACCTGAAACTTATTTCATTAATATCTCATCACGCTTGCAATATTTTCTAAATTTAAAGGCATTTTTCTTGTGTAAACCGCATATAAGCTTTCGAATAAGACCAATTTCAATAAAATCGGTCCACGCATGACAGAGATATCGTAATATCATGTCATGGATCTGTCAGAAACGGTAAGATTTTTCTTCTGATTCTTCTCCACAAATTTTCGTCGATATAATACGTATACGCGTTACACACACACACACCTTCAGCCAACACATGCTCGTTTTTCGTTCGTCGACTCTCGGGATTATTCGGCGGGGATCGTCGTCCGTCATTGTTCATACATACTTATATATACTATTTTGAATTTTATAACCTACCAAGTGCGAAGTATCAAATAAAGTAAGTTGTCCGAATTTAGAATGTCACGAGTTTTTACACTACATAGAAGACTGAATTATTGTCTCAATTAATAAGGTAAGTCGCCAAAATTTTTTTAATAGATTTCTTATGTAGAATCGCAGACTTGCAAGTTGTCCGAAGATGGTTCGACTGAGAAGCATCTCCTTCACACAAGTTTCTGGAAATTTGTACCATGCATGTACAAAAAATAATATATATATTGTAGTAAAAAATTGCACTGCATTTAAATTGCCAGATATTTGTATTTGTATACCAGCAATTTAGAGTTTTTATGTAAAGCTTATTATATTATAGAAATGAAGGGGACGCACAGGACTCCGATAAAAATGAAGGGGACGCACAGGCTTGGATAGTAGAATTGAAGGGGACGCACAGGCTTTAATGGATAGAAATGAAGAGAATGCACAGGCTTGGAGGTTGTCTGGAGAAGATTAGATAGATAGACAAAGCATCTTGTGTCGCACAAGTTTCTGAAAATTTGTCAAATAAGGTAAATCGACAAAATTTGTCTAAAGACATAGTATATAATTAAAATGTGGCTTTATATATTTACAGATAATCAAAGCAGAAGATGATGCAGTGTGATCTACGTCGGACTATATACGCACAAATTTTCAGGTAGCATTTTGCATAAGCAATTATTCATTCAATGATTCAATGATCATGACATATGAGCACGTGTGATAATTTACTTTAATAAAATCCACAATAGTTGCTACGCTATTCATTAATTCATTAATTTTTAGATTCCCATTAACAATATTTCAATTCACCAATAATTATACTGAACTAATTCGAAAACCAATCGTGTGTTGAAAATATTAGCTCGTTCAGACACATTTTGTTCTCAAATTTTGATCTCACCTCATTCAGACACATTTTGTACTAACACGGATACTTTTTGGAGTAACATTTCGGATGTTGCTGGAATTTGAATATGTTGTAGTCTTTAGTGATATTTAAACGTACCTCAAAGGATTTTGCAACATTTTGAAAAATGTCGATTTTACAGCTGTTTGAAGGTAAGTGTTTTTTTCAGTAAATTATAGCTATGGAAGTAGTAAACGGATGGATATAAGCTTTACGGTGCTTATAGAGAAGACATTGAAGTTTTAAAAAAAATTTCCAGTTGAAAAAAATAAAAATTTTATTCATTTTTGTGCATTATTTTAATCAAATGCAGTTTTTTAACATCTGGTGCGATTTTAAAAATCCCGCAAAAAAGGAGAATATAATTCAATCTTTCCCCTTGATGGAGAAATTTTAAAAAATATGGACATTTCAAAATTGGCCCTGTAAAAATTGCCGAAAGTTGACGCTGCGTCAAATCACACCGACTCGACTGGCTGAGCCGTGCGGTACTCGCAGCGGCCAAGCGGCTATATCTGCTATTCTTATACAATGTTCTCGAATATGGTAAGTATTTGTAATAATAAACTAAAGATGAACAACTTTTACTGTTTTTTATACACAACATAATAGGTTACTCAATTTTTGTTGTTCGCAATTGTTTGGGAATGCAGTAGTTCCCAAAGCCGCCGCACTTACGCGCGGCGTAGCACCTCCTGGGCGCCAGGCGCGCGGCTGATCGACGATCGATTTCAGATCGATACTCGCCGTCAGGCGGTGAGCCAATCAACGCTCGCCACGTCCGCTCGATCAGCCAATCGACACTGGCTTTGTCCGTTCGAGTAGCCAACCGACGCTCGTCTTCACCGTTTGATCAGCCAATGAGCCTCCACCTCATAACCGTTGCTTTTTGGGCTTTTCAAAAAGCGACGCTACTTCGCCATTCTTTGTTCGCAGCGAGTAGAGTAAAGACGTGTTTTGCAATTCTTATCTTTAACGTTGTGCACTATTCACAAAGGCTCAAAATCTTTGTGCTCATTGAACCCTTTTGCTCACGGTTCAATTACATTGTGTTAAGTGTTTTGTGGGGGCTCAGTGGCAATCTTCGCGATCGCGCATTGTTCAAATTTGTATCGCGAAAGTATTGCATTGTTGTACGAGGGCTCAACGCTCTTAGCTCAACAACCACCGCGCATCACCATCTCGCGTGGTGTTTTTAATAAACAGACAAGAACGTTTTAAATCAGTGGGCTTTCTTTGCACCTTTCCCACCGTCCTAACCTCACTTCTGAACCACGTGTTCAATCGTGACCTTCGCGAACAGCAATATTTTCCTTGAAACGAAGGTGACCCTCAGTTTTTTAAATGGAATGCTATGTATTTGATTAGCGAATATAAAAGCGACTGTCAAGGCAAATTCAACCATATGGTATACTATGACCTCCAAGGCTACACATGGTTAGGAATGAAATAAATATATCGAACTATGTATAGTAGATAAAAAAATTACGCCAAGTACACGAATTAGCTTTGTAAAAAGAAGTGAGATCCCCCAAAAAAACTTTAAAAAAGTAAAAAATACGCCAAGTACATGAAAATGTCGAGGACAAAAAAAGTATTATCCAAATTCACAAAAAAGAAGAAAATAGTATACATGAAAAAGTCGAGGAAAAAGAGTATTATCAACAAATTAATATAAAAAAAAGACAAAGAAACATGAAAAAGTCAAGAACGAATAAAGTATTATTAACAAAAAAAATATAATCACATAAATAAAAAATAAAAAATAAAATTACAATATAAAAAAAGATGTGAAATCAAAATAAGCTGCAAGTACATCACAAAAAAAATAATATAATCAGACAAAAAAGAAAATAATATAATCACACAAAAAAGAAAATAATATAATTACAATATAAAAAAAGATGTGAAATCAAAATGAGCTGCAAGTACATAAAGGTACTTTCCACTGCGCTTAAGATGACACAACTACATATACACAGCTAAAATGCTGTGTTATTTCATTACTCTTATCGCGGACATTTTAATGAACCCATCAAAAGGAATCCCATTTAAAAACATTGTCGTAAATTAATAGCTTTACAAAATTAATGATATACAAAAATTGCGCCAATCATAACAATGGCTATTCATACAACGAAAAAAATGTATTAAGGCTGCCGTCTCACCGGGCCTTGAATGTGTGCCTACGCTCACACAAGCTAGGAAAAGCGTGTACGTATACGCGATGTAGTAAACAATCCGTTTCAACCAACTTACGTCGTGGAATCGGCAAGAAGGAAGCTTTTGCGGATATAGTTGTGTTCAGCAGACATCTATACAGGGTGGTCTGGTGCGTTTGAACGCTAATAAGCACCGTACGTTGAAATAATAATGAATTTATGACTCGAAAAGTGACAGAATTGAGGTTCGAGTACATTAGCGCCACCAACGGAGAAGCCTTGAAGCTTCATTCTGTCACTTTTCGAGTCATAAATTCATTATTATTTCAACGTACGGTGCTTATTAGGGTTCAAACGCACCAGACCACCCTGTACAGATGTCCGCTGAACACAACTATATCCGCAAAAGCTTCCTTCTTGCCGATTCCACGACGTAAGTTGGTTGAAACGGATTGTTTACTACATCGCGTATACGTACACGCTTTTCCTAGCTTGTGTGAGCGTACGCACACATTCAAGGCCCGGTGAGACGGCAGCCTTAAACAATACAACGAAAAAATGTATTAAATAATATTAAACAGATATATTTTTATACAAATAAATATTTTAATACGAATAAATATTTTATTCAAAATATTTGGCGCTGCGCAACCGAAAAAATGTTTCTTTGTCTTTTTTGTGTTTTTTTTTATATTTATTTGTTGATAATACTCTTTTTCCTCGACTTTTTCATGTATACTATTTTCTTCTTTTTTGTGAATTTGAATAATACTTTTTTTGTCCTCGACATTTTCATGTACTTGGCGTATTTTTTACTTTTTTTAAAGTTTTTTTGGGGGTATTTATTTACTGATAGAAAGAAAACATTTTTTTCCGAATGTTCAGGAAATATTCATTTTCTATTATGAAAAAAAATATTCTTTTTCAAATACAAAGTAAATATTTATTTAATGCTAGAAATAATATATTTTTTTCAAATGTTTGGAAAATATTCTTTTTATAGTACGGAAAAAATACAGTATTGTCTCCGTATTTGCTCGCTGCTCGGGACCGGTGGTGAGCATATATTCTGTACAGAGTCCTAATTCCGAGTGTTCGTTCGTCGCGCACGCAACGCGTTCCATCTCGCTCTGGCCTTCGCCGGACAAGAGTGAGACAAATTGTGGTGGGGATAGCGACAAGTTTGTATCGCGTGCATAAAATCGAGCATATATGGAGACAATACTGTATATCTTTTCAAATATAAAGTAAATATTTATTTAATGGTAGAAGCAAAGTGTTCTTTTCCGAATGTTCGGGGAATATTCATTTTATATTATAATTTTTTTTTCAAATATAAAGTAAATATTTATTTAATGGTAGGGTATGACGTCCTGGCCCTACCACGGTTTCGCGACTTAGTGTCGGCGAGCGCCACCAGAGGTCTAATCTTCTCGCAAGTCCTAATTCCCACTCTCATTCATATATACAAGTTCAAAATTATGTCCACTTGTGTTCTCGTGTGTGTCTAGGGCAGGGACCGTCAGTTATAGTCCTTACTGGATGCGTCTTGGCTGACGCTCCTAAGAGAAAAACCGCTGCAACTCTTCTCTTTGTCTCCTCGATCCTTCAAAGCCAATCCACTCGCCACGCACAGTTGTGACTCCATTGCGGCGTAACCAGACCGGCCTTATTAAGGTTTATGGTTACGTTGGAGGGTTGAACAGTGTAGGAATAAAATTTTTTTCGAAAGTGCGAGAAATATTCATTTTATACAATGAAATTTTTTTCAAATATAAAGTAAACGTTTATTTCACATTTCCTGAATATTTATTTCACATTTTCTGAAAAAACGTAAAGTAAATATTCAGTACACATTATGTACACTCGAGAACAATTGTTGAGGTTAGATAAGAGAAGGTTAAATAACTAATATTCTGAATATCGACAATTGTGTAGATTCAGGTCAGTACTTATTAATTGAATTGGGTGTTTGTGTTATGTATGTAAATGTATGTAAATGTCATATTAAATTACAGTTGTAAAAACTACATCAGCACGTGTTGATATTCATTCGACCCGATAAAATTGGAACCCGAATCTTACACAGTAAATAAATATTTACTTAATATTTGAAAAAGAATATTTTTTTCATAATAGAAAATGAATATTTCCTGAACATTCGGAAAAAAAATGTTTTCTTTCTATCAGTAAATAAATATTTACTTTATATTTGAAAAAGAATATTTTTTTCATAATAGAAAATGAATATTTCCTGAACATTCGGAAAAAAATGTTTTCTTTCTATCAGTAAATAAATAAAATAAATATAAAAAAATATGTGAAATCAAAATGAGCTGCAAGTACATAACGGAGCTTTTCAACTGCGCTTAAGATGACACAACTTCATATACACAGCTAAAATGCTGTGTTCATACATTCCATTACTCATATCGCGAACATTTTAATTAATGCATCAAAAAGAATCCCATTTAAAAACATTGTCGTAAATTAATTAATAGCTTTACAAAATTAATGATATAAAAAAATTGCGCCACTTATAACAATGGCTATGTATATAAAGAAAAAAATGTATTAAATAATATTAAGCAGATTTATTTTTATACAAATAAATATTTCAATACGAATAAATATTTTATTCAAAATACTTGGCGCTGCGCCCCGAAATGGTGTTGCTAAACTGAATAAATATGTATAAATTGCATTAAATCTTTTTCTTTCTTTCTTGGGCGTGCGTTCGTGCATGTGTGTATGTGTACGTGTGCATATGCTACGTATGATATTAGAATTAAATATATGTAGAATAAATTTGCTGCGTTTCTAATATGTGTATGTATATGTTTATGTATTTTAGATTGTAAGAGAGTTATTGTAAATTACTAATACTAAGACAATTGAGGCATTTGATGGAAAAAGGGCACATAGGCTTATGTGCCCTTTTTCCGTAAATCGTTTAAATCGACTCACATATATGTTATATATATATAATATATCAAGGACATTTCTTCTCCCGCGTTTAAAGTAGCTAGTTTTGTTACGTTTTGTTATGTAGCGTGATCAACATGCAGCTACATGGTCGCTGAGCGGTCGCGCTACCGCGCTGTCTATTGTCGAGTCGTGCAATACGTTTTATTTTGTGTAAGCGATGAACTATGGAAACTGAGGTGAGTATCGAATCCGCAAGGAAAGTAATAGTTTTGGAAAAATTTAACAAAAATTACGTATTTAACTTCTACAAAAATACTTACTTAAAACATTACATTTTTTGTTTATTTTTGTGATTCATTTTGTATTTTTATTTAAACAAAGTATAAAACATGTGTAACTAAGTAAGTAAACAAAATTATATTTAAATAAATAAACAAAGAAGCAATTTTCTACGAATTTACCACTTTTATGGAAAAAGGGCACATAAACCACTTGCATAAAACTATTAAATAAAGACACATACCATTTTCAAATCATGACTTCTGTTTACGAAACGTTTCAAGGATATGGTACTACATCCTTAAAAAAAATTGGATTTAATTGCATTACTTTTCACTAAGTTATACTATAATGAAAACTTTGAAATCGATTTACTCGAAATGGCATTTTGGCGTATGTGCCCTTTTTCCATCAAATGCCTCAATTAACATTTCGGTTTCGCAGCGCCAAGTATTTTGAATAAAATATTTATTCGTATTGAAATATTTATTTGTATAAAAATAAATCTGCTTAATATTATTTAATACATTTTTTTCTTTGTATACATAGCCATTATTATAAGTGGCGCAATTTTTTTATATCATTAATTTTGTAAAGCTATTAATTTACGACAATGTTTTTCAAGGGATTCTTTTTGATTGATTAATTAAAATGTTCGCGACATGAGTAATGGAATGTATGAACACAGCATTTTAGCTGTGTATATGTAGTTGTGTCATCTTAAGCGCAGTTGGAAAGCACCTTTATGTACTTGCACCTCATTTTGATTTCACATCTTTTTTTATATTGTATATTATTTTTCTTTTTTGTGTGATTATATTATTTTCTTTTTTTGTGTGATTATATTATTTTTTTGTTATGTACTTGCAGCACATTTTGATTTCACATCTTTTTTTATATTGTAATTATATATTTTTTATTTATTTATGTGATTATATTTATTTTAATACTTTATTCGTCCCAGACTTTTTCATGCTTTTTGTCCTTTTTTTGTGTTTTTTTATATTTATTTTTTGATAATACTTTTTTTCTTCCTCGACTTTTTCAAGTATACTATTTTCTTTTTTTTTTGGTGATTTTTGATTATACTCTTTTTTGTCCTCGACATTTTCATGTACTTGGCGTATTTTTTTACTTTTTTAAAGTTTTTTTGGAGGTAAACTTCGCTATCGCTTCTGTTCGTAAACGCATAAACATCTTTTTTTATTAATATTTCGGAAACTATGGGGTAGTGGACCCAACACGTGAGACATATATTGGTCTACTACACCTACACTACAACATATATGAGTTTCATCAAAATCCGTGTCCCAGATGTAGCGGCCTGCCCTTGTCAGTGAAATTGTTGGTGCTCTTTGTGACTCATAAAACTGCACTTGAAACTAGTAGAATAATTATGGTTCAGTAGGTAGTAATAAGTACAGACCTATACTATATTTTGGTACCAATTTGAGGCGCGTAGCAATGAAGGGATGAAATTTCGATTAAAAAATTGCACCCCCTGTCACGACCACTGGTGAAATTATATTTAGTTAGAGAAAAAGTTTACTTCGGGGCTCTACCGAGCAAAGTTTCTTCTTCTGTCATTAAGAACAATACTTCAGCTGCTATGGCCCACACAAAACTTTTGCTCATATTTGCCCCTTTTTAAGAAAATCAATTTTATGTTGTTCGGTGCAGTGGTCCTAAATCCCCAAAAGATACAAATGACCGTTGATTTGTACAAAAATGAGTACATTAACGTTTTCGAGGTCGTTGATTACGAATATGAGGTCAAAATTGCAAAAGAACAAAATGGTGGATCTAAAATGGCGGAAACGCATATCAAAAAAACATTATATTTGGTCTAAACTCGGTATCCTGGAGTTTTCGAGGATGCTGATTATGAATGTTAACTCAAAGTTGCAAAAAACAAAATGGCGGACCCAATATGGCGGACGTGCGCATCAGAAAAACATCAGATGTGGTTCAAACTTGGTATCCCGGAGTTTTCGAGGTCGCTAATTACGAATCTGAGGTCAAAATTGTAAAAAAAACAAAATGGCGGAGCGAATATGGGAGAGAGACTCATGTCAGAAAAACATGAGATTTGGTTTCAATTTGGTATCCAATCACTTTTTGTTCTGTTTCTCAGCAAGTCTCTCCTTCACATGTTTAAGGGGGGAAGCCACTGTCAAAATTTATTTTTTCCGATTTTATTTTTTTTTTTTTTTTTGCATTTTTTTAATGCTTGGGATCTCAAGATTATTTTGGAGTATCTCGAAACAGCATTTCTCAAAACAGGGGCATTAATAACTCAGTCAATTTTTATTGGATTCACTTGAAATTTTCAGGAAATATTCCTAATACAATTATCTTTAGTTAAGCTGTGGCCATACTACCGAAAATATTTTCAATCTGAGAGCCTAAAATATTAGTTAAATATATGTATTTTCAGTTGGTAATAAAGATTTTTCGTAGAAAGTTACATTTGATTCTAAAATAATGTCTTAAAAATAGCCTTTATTTTCGACCGTCACAGTGGCTTCTCCCCTTAATTTCGTTTTTGTTTCAGTCGTATCATAGTAACCAAACCATGTTTGGTAGCCAACTGATTCTGTTTGTGGCGAAATAGTATTTCTGGAATTGCGGTCTAATTATATATTAGATTTAATAATTATGGAACGCAATGTAAATTCGGGATCTATTACTTTAAGTAGAAGACAGTTAGTCGAAGTGATGCTGTCGTATAGTTCACGTTTTGAAGAGAAATTGAAAATTCTTTTGAACCACGTTAGGGAATTGATAAATTGTCCAGAGGACTTATTATATGGAGTGAAACAGAAGCTCTATTATGCTATCTTGGAATTTAAAGTGAAATGTTAAAGTGCTAGACGTATCAAGGAGAGATTTCTAAAACAAAACAAAAATTGGTTGGATACAGTCATAACTCTTCCTTGTTATCCTCAACTCTCCTCATCGTCATCTACTTCAGGTGGACGTCCTTCTGTCGTTTTTTCCAAGTGCAGTGAAAGATCGAAACGCAGGAAAGTTGACTCACTAAGATCTACAGGTACTGCAGAACTGGTGTACGCTGCACAAATGAATCTCCGTGCAGAAGGAAATGTAGATGCTGCAGCAGTTGTAAAGGACTCAATATTTACAACGCCAACATGAGCGTGGAAAATTAGGATGGCATATCAGAGAAGCAATAATGAAGTAGTATGACTTTCTGGAGATGAAGCGTTGTCTGTATTAGTGGAGGCGCAACTTACCAAGCATCAATACAAAATCATTCAAGAGCAGGATAAAAAACACTTTCCTCCTTATGGCAAAGTGTTAGAAGCTAAGAAACGTTGCTACCCTAAACCTGAATTTATAACAGTAACCGGTAGAAGTGCTGAAGTGAAATTACAAGCCATATTAGTCCACACAGTTGATTGTATTAGAAATATGCAGAATGATGTCATTCTATCACTGACTACTGAACAACTGAATAGTTTCTTATTAATATCGAAGTGGGGATGTGATGGTAGCTCAGGACACAGCCAATATAAGCAGGCATTTGAGAATGACAGAGACTCAGACTCCAGTATCTTCGTTACATCTTTCGAGCCACTTCAATGGATATCTAATTCATCTAAAAAAATTATTGTGTGGCAAAATCCACATCCAGCATCACCTCGCTTTTGCCGTCCAATTAGATTACAATTCATACAAGAAACATCTGAGGTTATTACTCAAGAGAAACTGTACATAGAAACACAAATAAACGAACTTCGCCCATCTTGCATAAATATAAACAATACCGAAATTTCCATTAAACACCATTGAAAATTTACAATGATTGATGGTATAATATGTAACGCTGTATCATTTAACAGATCAACACAAATATTTTATATTTGTGGATTCACATCCAAATTTTTCAATAATGTAGACGATTATTGCTTAAAACGAAAAGTTGATTCAACAAAATTTGAATTCGGTTTGTCCACTTTACACGTGTGGATACGTTTCTTCGAGTGCTTATTGCACATGGCCTACAAGATAAAACGTGTCGCTCGCGATTATCGAATTTCCGACGTAACGTGTAAATTCTCAAACTCACTACAGCTCATTGAATCAATATTCACATTGTAATTTCTCACGCTCAGTAGTAACGTGTCTCAGCTAAAATTTCCCGTGCTTGTCGATTGTAGATCGGTCATCGACGTACCACTGCGTGGCCGCTGCAGTGCATGCTTTCTCAAAGTTCCAAATATTCATAATATGTGCCTTTTTTCACCGCTCAAATTGTTATTAATTGACTCACTCAACGAGTGTTAAAATAAAGGAGCGTTAAAATAATGTTCAGTAGGGATTGAACAACCCAGTCTGCCCTGCTTGTGCAGAGGGCAATATGCCAGGCGATACGCATAAGTGTTACTTATGCGAAAAACCTGTGCATATTTTTATTCAATGTTTTATTCCTTTGGTGATAATCCTTTTCGTGGATTTGAAGGCCGCGTTTGACTTGGTGGACAGGGGTGTGTTGATGAAAGCGCTGAGGGGGAGGGGGCTAAGGGAAAGACTGGTGGAGAGGTGTGGGGAGGTGTTAAGGGAGACAGTAGGCAGGGTAAGAGTGGGGGACGAGGAGGGGCAGAGGTTTTGGGCCGCAAGGGGGGTGAGGCAAGGGTGTCCACTAAGCCCAAACCTGTTTACGTTGTTAATAGCGGATATGGATGAGGAACTGGTGAAGGGGGGGTGGGGGGTGAAGGTGGGGGAGAAAAAGATTTTCATGCTGGCATACGCAGACGATGTGGCGATGCTAGCAGAGGATGAGGATGGGATGAGGGGAATGATGAGAAAGTTGCAGAGATACGTTAATGGGAAGGGTCTGCAAGTAAACGTGGGAAAAACGAAGGTAATAAGGTGTAGGAGAGGTGGGGGAGGTGGGGGAGGTGGGGGAGGTGGGGGAGGTGGGGGAGGTGGAAGAAAATGACCTGGAGATGAAAAGGGAAAGAATTGGAGGAGGTCAGGAGTTATAAATACCTGGGTTACACGGTGATGGGGAATGGGGGGCAGGAAAAGCATGTGGAAGAGAGAGTGAGGAAGGGGGCAGCGGTAATGGGGAAGGTGTGGGGGATAGGAAACAGGTTATTTAGAAAGGATTGGGACAGAAGGATATGGCTATTCGACAGGTTAGTATGGACGGTGGTGGGATATGGGGCGGAGGTATGGAGTTGGAAAGAGAGGGGGAAGGTGAAGGCCCTGCAGGATAAGTTTCTAAAATGGGTGTTGGGGGTTGAAAGAAGCACCCCGGGGTATATGATCAGGGAAGAAATGCAAAGGGCGTTGTTGAGGGGTAGGGCAGGGATGAGGGCGTGGAGCTATGAGAAAAAATTGGAAGAGGAGCAGGGAGGGGAACTAGCGAGGGCGTGTTGGGAGGAGATGAAAGGGAGGTTTAAGAGGGGAAAGTTGCTGGAGGGATAGGAAAAGGAAAGGGAGCAATTTTTCGGGGAAAGGGATGGACAGTAGAGGAGGTAGAAAGAGGGAGGGAAAAGGGTGAGATAAGAGGGGAAGAGATAGTGGAAAGGGAAAGAAAGCTGCAGGAGGAGGAGAGGTAGAGGAGGATAGGGGAGGCAAGATACAATAAGTGGTACGAGAGGGTAAAGGGGTCGGGGCTGCTGGGCTACCCGAAGAAGGGATGGGAGGAGAGTAAATGGCAGAGGGTAGCAAGGTTTAGGTTGGGGAATGAAATGAGAGGGGGTATTGGGAAGTGGAGAAGAAAAGGATGTATATTGTGTGTGGTTGGGAGTAGAGCTCTTACTTTTGACCCGTCGGGTACCCGGGTACTCGGAAATTACCCGGGATAACTTCAAGCAATTGAATGTAATATTGTCTGTAGTATAGTGTTACGTTCGGAACGAAAATTTTTTCTTTTATCAGGGTATGCATCAACAACGCTTAGCGTTATGGGAAATCCCTCGTTGATCATACTCCTGCCTATTAATTAAAAATATTCTTGATAGAACAAAACCTCTTTTCTTGGAGCGTCGTCGTCTCGACGCATTGCCGTCCCGCGATACAGATAAGACGGTGCTGACGCAGAGGCGTTCTCACCAGATAGTCGCGTTCGAAAAGACCAGTGGTTCTCCTGTTGTGCCGAATTCGTTCTGTGTAAGCGGCAGGGATGTATTTCAACAATGCCTTGCAGCATTGTGGGAGAACCCTCGTTGAGAGCACCTCTGACCGCCGCGTTAAACATTGTAACATAATCAGTAACGGCTACAGCAGGAATGCGCAGACTGGATCACTTCTTAGAAGACTGACGGAATTGTATACCCTACATCCGGTGCAGGGAACCGCGCCTTCCCACGGTTTTGTCGCATGAGTGGAGTAATTAATTAATTCGAAGTTGTAAATTAGATACGTAACACAATTTTTGATAGTCCAAGGACTGTGGGGTCACCCTAGTCAGAAGTTGTGTATATGAATTCATGAACATTCAGGGAAAGTCTCAATATGTGTGAAATTGTACTGTGCGATGTCATGGTTTTCCGTGCGTACGTATATTCCGTAGAAATCAATTATAAATTTGAATCAAAGTCCGATTCGTAGGCATGAACACACACACATCGTCTCGCTAAGTAGACGGGCCCATGGTGACGCGACCGAGCGATAAAATGCAGCGTAAGCATTTTCGGTACGGACCCACTCTGGTCGCTGCCGAGAGCGTGAAGCTGCGACACTCTGTGACGATAAATCGTGAGGTGCGTGTCGCTGGGTCCGCAAGTGTTTTAGAGATAGAGTTCTCCGGTCTACTGTGTAACCGTGTGAAAGACTCAACTTTGCGAAACAAATTCTACTAAACTTTGCTTACAAAATATATTTATTCAATTAACGATTTAATTTAAATTTTCATTCATTTCGTTCACTTAGAATTATTGTTATTCGCTTCATAGTTCAATTTGCGTGTATTTTATCCATAATCAAGTGTGTGCGTGTTCGCATCTTATTCCTCTTTCTGATTCAGGTATACCAACGCTCAGAATTATCCAAGCATAAAAAGGGAATTCAAGTTATATTGTCATTTATATTATTGTGACTGTCTGGTGAGTTGCATTTTTTTTATCTCTTTCTGTATGCTATATTATATTGTTAATATTCATTCGTATATAATGACAATTTCTGACAATCAAAGCATTGTGGGATTCCCCTAGTCAGGAGTTATTCATTGAATATTTCCATACTTTATTATGTTCTTTTGATTGTTTCAATATTTCAACAATAAAAGCTTTATAATTCATTAAATTCTACTCTTTTATTACCTATCTGATTCCATTGAAAAGACCCGTATGGGACTAGAGCATCAACGATCTCTAAATCTACCCCTTATCCATCTGATAAGGTACTTAGACAATTAAAATAAAAAGAATTGACTGTTACAACTGCGGCGAGCCTCCATGCCATTCTATACTCAATACAACGAATTCTGATAGTCTAACGACTCTGGGATACCCCTAATCAGAATTTGGCTGTCTAAAACGCGCCGCTCGAACACTAAAGGCCGCGGCACGTAACAATAGTCTGATGTTAGCCAAATATGATCGAACAATACCACATTCAATGGCTTGAAATTGTTTCGGGTAGACGGGTACCCGACGGGTCAAAAAGTAAGAGCTCTAGTTGGGAGGAAGAGTCGTGGGAACATGTATGGAAGGTATGTATGGGATGGGGGGAGAGGGGGTGGCAGGAGATGGTGGACGGGGCGTTGGGTGAGGAGGGGTAGGGAGAGGAGTGATTGAGGAGTATAGAGGAGAGGAGAGAGGGATGTGGATGAGAAGTGTAGGATGAATGAGGAGATGAGAGAAAATGGGCGGCGAGTGGAAGCGGAGGTCCAGGAGGGGGAGCGGAGAGGAGAGTGCGGACGGGCGAACGACCGTGCGAGCGATCGACGGCGATAGGTTTAAGGAATAAGGGGTAGGATTAAGTTGTAGAAGGTTAAGGATTAGGTTAAGATGAGTGGAGAATGTAAAGGGAGATTATAACCCCTAGGGGAATAATAAAGGATTATATATATGTAAGCCGGGGCGTAATCAAGCCTGGCTTCGTCGCGTGTCGACACGCGCGTGAGAGTCAGAAGGTAACAAGACTCCGAGCTGTTAGCATTGATGTTATTGTATCGATGTATACAAAGGTTTGCGATCGGCAATTGTATTGATTCAGGTTAGTTTAAGCATACTCGTTTATTATAATATTTCTGAACTTCGCTAATTTGTACATATTATTAATATTACAGTTGTTTACTGCATCATATAAGTGTTGATTCTTCCCGAAAACTTCGCTCCATTTAAACTCTTTAAATTGTCACTTACATATATATCCTTATATATATATATATATATATATATATATACATAATCCTTTATTATTCCTTTATTATATATATACGTAACCTTCATCTTCTCATTTCTTTGGAAGGAGAAGATGAAGGTTACGGAGAGAAAAGTCTATGCCATGATTGCGCTAAAAATGACAATGTAAAAATACAAAACAAGTATAGACTTAGATCAAGAAAACAAGGAGAATTCACAGAGAAAGAAGAAAACATATAAACAAGCTGCGAAATATTTAGGAGAAAGGAAAAGTGATATAAAAGATATATTACAGTGGGGCAGAAATCGGGCCATACCGATAATAATTAAAAACGGTAACAATCCTCAACTGGCACGAGTAACAATTGACAACAAAACAGTTTCGTTCGAGAAATGCGTGTTATATTTAACACTATTGGCCGCAATCGATTTTGTAAATATAAGAAACAAAGTTCATAATTTTAATTACACGTAGTTGTTGTACATAAATATATCATAGATATAACGAATGAAAATTCTTACAAATTTTGTTTTACAATTATTCTAAACTGTTAGTAATTGTAGGGGAAAGTGGGGTAAAACGGAACGGGTGGGTAAAACGGAAACCAATGTTTCTGTTAGATAAGAGCTACGAATGAGTTGGTATCGCCTGACATGGAAGCAAAGGGTCTTCATAGCATTATGTGATAGACCATAGACACCTGCACACGTTATTTTTCCATTAAGAGAGTTGGAAAAATTTCCGGTACCGACGTTTCAATATTGCGTTGGACTTTCGACCACTTTTCGGTACTTGAATTTCGAAAATTAATAACGGTAAGTACATCGTTGGAGTGAAATAATTACTCAGTCAACCAATAAATATAACCCATAGCCACAAATCCAAATGATTTGAAATCAGCCTGTAACCACAAATCAATCAGCATATCAACAAATCAAAACTTAGACACTAAAAATTAAATAATAAACAAATATACAAAAAAAATTTTAAACAATTTTATTTAAAATGCACTAAAAACTGAAAAATTCTGCATGCACGTGTTGGTATTATTCATTATTCATTTAAAAATCCATGTATATTTGATTATTTTCCATAATTTTTATGATATCTGGTAAAATATTTTTTCTTATGTATATAATATATACAGTATTGTCTCCGTATATGCTCGATTTTATGCACCCGATACGGGCTTGTCGCTATCTCCACCACTTTTGTCTGACGGCGAAGGCCAGAGCGAGATGAAACGAGAGCGAGCGACAGCCATTGAAAGCGAGCGAGGACGGTACGAGACAGACGACGCGTGGATGTTTTGTCTCACTCCGTCTTTTGCCCGCCGTGACACTCCGTCATTTGCGTGCGCGACGGGCGTGCACGATGGTTGCAGGCACTTACGGAAGCACGGGAACCGCTTTGCAGAATCTTCGCAGAGGCCCAGCTCAAGTCTTTTTTGCGCCCTAGGCACCCTAGGAAACACTAGTCAAATTGCGCCCTTTATTATAATACATTTATTTCAGATTATTTATGTCTTTAGTCTGTAAAATTAGGCAAATGCTAGGGCGTAAGGTTCACAAGAGGTACAAAATAGTGGTTTCATTGTTGGGATTGTTGAAAATAAATTTTTAAGTGAAATACTACAAATTGTACTACAACGGCTTTAAACTACGAGTAAAAATTAAGACTAAGGATATGAAAAAGCTCAATTAAATGTATTATAATAAATGGTGGAATTTGGCAAGCTCGCCTAAGGCACAAAAAAGACTCGTGCCGTGTCTGGATATCTTACCGCCGCACGCATGCGTCGAGCAGTCACAGCGCTCGTGCCCGTCGCGCACGCAAAGCGTTCCATCTCGCTCCCCCCCTTTGGCCAGAAAGAAGCGAGAAACGAACCCTCGGAATTAGAGCTCTGTACCTGATACGGGCTCACCGCCGGTCCCGACCAGCGAGCAAATACGGAGACAATACTGTATTTTTGTTATTTTTTATTTGTAATAGTTATACCTCAAACATATATTTATAGATTTTAACATAAAAATAAAGATTTTGTACGTTTACACGGTCTTCGAGTGGGTGTTCCGTTTTACCCCACCATTTAAGCGAGGCGAAGATTTCAATACCTCCGGTAAATTTCATTTTCCGCCGTTCCCAAAGAATTTTCTTAACAATGACTTTGATTTTCTTGTAGTCTAAGGTCCACTGCAGACTCCTGTTGAAGTCTCGTGTTTTTTTCTCCTCCCGATTTTAAGTTATCACCCACCAAAGTTAAGCGTTCCGTTTTACCTCACCTTCCCCTACCTACAGAAATACAGTTTTTCTCTTCTCATTCCTTCATGTAAAACTATTGTTTTTACCCCAAATATTTACAAAAGATTTTATTAGTAGATGTATCAAAATATCATTATAAATATTATTTCTTATATTTCATATATCAGATCAAATCGATAAATACATTATTCTTCAAAATGGTTGAAGACACCCTTAACAAAGGGTTGAGAAGATATACATATATAATGCGGGCAGAATTGCTGTCAAAGATATTTCCTATGAAACAGTCCACATTAATTGATAAAATACATTACATTGATTGTAACGCAAACATTGGATGGCTAGCGCAAAATTTATTCAAGGAACTGCCTAGCTTTACAGAGAAATCAGAATGTTCAATATGTAAATTTTCAAAAATTAAACACCTTACCGGTACACAAATCGAAGATGTAAAGCTTAAGAAATCAAAAAGCGAAAGCTTTATTCGAGATTTCTGTTCGGTAACGAATAGTACATGTCCCAAATGTGACAGTCCCGGTGCCGTAGAGAATAAATTAATAGAAATCGGTAAATATCACGTTTTGTAACTAAATTATTAACATGGTTTTATTGCAATTTTTCTTGAGTTATAAAGAATTGGAAAATGCTTTTCTAACATAATTAATCATACATTTTCATTTCTAGGCGATAAACTTACAATAATTACATAAAAAGATTGATAACCCATTGTCTAAAACAAAGAGCTACATTTGGTGGGTTCTGTTAACCGGTTAACTGGCAATGTATCATATATGATCAAAAAAAAATTTGGCCAATTCTGCTTATGTATCATATATGATTAAATGGAATAACTTTTTTGATTTTCAAACGATTTGAATGAAACTTGGTATGTAATGGTTTTTGGGGTCGCTGAATGTGAATTTGACATTGAAATTGTAAAATTCAATATGGCAGACTCAAAATGGACGACCTAAAATGGCTACCAAATATTAAAATTTTATCGAGATTTAGAAAAATTGTATACCTATTTTGGTTTTTGGGGTACTGAATCTGAATTTGGCATTGCAATTTTGAATTTTGAAATGGCAGACTCAATATGGCTGAACCAAAGGGACTAGCGAATTGTTGGAATTTGTATAAATTATTTGTACTGTATTCAATTTCATAAGTACGCTCTTGCTCCCGTAGTTAGCTGGTGAAAATTTCACGACCCCAGAGTGTACCGAATTATTGACAAGAAAACTTCACAAATAAAAAAATTTTAACCCTTATGTCAATAACCGGGTACCCGGGTGCCCACCTGGGCATGTTTTATGAAAAATTTGTATGTTCCCGTGAAAATTTCGAAATGGCCGTTTGGATCCTCGTTATTTGAACATTTTGAAAGAGGAATATGCTTTGAGACTTCGATTTTTGATGTTGGAGTCGGAGAATTATCTCGTCAAAGTTTACGTGCTGGTTCTCAATAACCAGGGTACCCGGGTATAGAAATGTAAGGTTTATAAACGAATTCCGAATGAACGAAACAATTTACAATAAGATATCGTTGCAGGGATCATTTAGTAAATAAAACCAAATATTTATGTGCAAAAAAGCCGTAAGTATTTATTTATTTATGCATTCTTTACATTTTGTAAGCGTGATTGCATGCTCATCGCAGACTGGATTATCGCATACGATGCAAGATTTCCTGGTTTTCCTGCGTTTCCTTATCGTTGCTTTATAACATATTTGGCACGAGCCTGTTATCATCTTTCTTCCCGACTTATCTAATGCTTGTGAAGTCCCAGGCTGAATGTTCGGAGGACTGGTCGACCGGCCAAGTACGCTCTCGACAGCAAGTTTAGTCGTGTAATGCCTCATAATTTGCACATTTGTAACCCGACATTCAATAATAGGCATAGCAAGTTCTGTTCCCAATTGTCGCAAAAATAGTCTACGCTGATTTGTTTTCTGGGGCAACATTTTATTATTTTGATAGTAAATAATGTATGCAGCAAGACTAGCAATGTCTACCATATTATAAAAAAAAGCGAGAGGCCACCTGTTTGTACGTCGACGAGTTGTATATCTACCTAATAATTGGTCCATTGTATCCACTCCGGCCTTATACTTATTATAATGCAGAATAATTTCCGGTTTTTTTCTCATATCATTTGCCACAGCCTTATTAGAATGCATCGTGGAAAGTAAAGTTACTGCTTTATTCTTTTTCGGTATGTACGAGCAAATTACAACTTTTTCATGAAAACCGAAGAGGGTCGAAAATTCTTCCCTCGTTTTAGAGGGAGCCATTGATTTTGGTATATATGATTTATTTTTCCTCAATGTACCAACGATTGTTAGTTTCCATGATAGCAAATGTTTAGCTAATGGCAAAGAAGTGAAAAAATTATCCATACAGATATTTCTTCCCGAACCTTTATAGTTTGCTGCTAACTGCTTCACTACTCTTTCACCTTGATTAATTTCACGCGTATTTCCTGTTTTGCCCGTGTAAATTAATCCATTTAGTGGGTACGCATTTTCGGCGTCACAAATCCACCATACTTTTATCCCATATTTGGCTGGCTTTGATGGGATGTACTGAGTGAATTTTGTTCGTCCTCTGAAAGGATAAAGTTGCTCGTCGATTGTCAAATGTTCTGTTGGTTTATACATTGAAGATAAATTTGAATTCAGCATATTCCAAATATCTCGAATTGGAGCAGCTTTATCCTCGCGTATACGTGCTTCGCGTGTATTAGAGTTGTCAAAACGTATAAAACGCATAATGTTCCAAAACCGATTAATTCCAAATGTTGCGCGATATAGAGGATATGATGAGGCTTTCCACATATCAGTTGTGTGGTCAGTATTCGAGTTATTAGCACCTGCACATATCAAAACACCTAAAAATGCGTACATTTCACTAGACGTCACGGCTGTCCATGTTAACGTCTGTCCGCGATTTTGGGCGTTATATTCTTCGTACATTACCGATGCCTTTTTGTTGGTGTGACGAACTATTATATCTATTATTTCGATAGGGAATATTTTTTTGAAGGTATCAGAAATTGTCAAGGTATCTGTACTTCTATGTGGGCCATCTCTTTGTCGCACAATATTATGAATTGCTGTTTGATGTTGCCTAGGCGGGTTTTTCTGCCACACTGTATTATCTTTCGCAATAAATGTGGTCACAGTTTCGGCTACGTTCTCCGCTTCACTTTCGGAGCAGGTCTCGGCCTCTGAATCGTTTTCCGATGCGGTCTCTGCTCCACTCTGGTCCTGTACAGCAGCCCTCGCTTCACCTCTTTCACTTTGTTCTGTTACAAATAATAGAATATGAGTAAAGACAGTAATAAAATAAGTATAATTACATAGCAGTGTTCTATCTTACGATTTTCATTAGTGTCTTCACTGTCAGAAGACTCCGTGTTTTGTGACTGTCTTCTTGCGCGCGGCACAGGACACCAATCGTCGTCGTCACTATCTGAAGGCACATTGCTTTCAGCATCTGTTTCGCCTAGTAATTCATTCAAATACAGACGCTGCTCTTCACGACTTAATCTATAAAACAAATGTACATCACCAACAATGCTATGAATGATATCCTTTTGTGAAAGACACAATCATTTATCTTACCTTGCAAACTCTGATTTCGATAACTCCTCCATAGCACTTCTATTAGATTTTGTTGTCCCAAAAATTGCGTACACACTTTTATCACACGTTTTTAACACACGTTTGAATGCTAAGTCTTTATTTCTGGTGTTTTATACCAAACGACTCGAGGTGTCAGCGAAGACTGACGTCTGCCGGCAAAACGCGCGCGACAGGAAATGCCTCCTAATTGGTTTCAGGTAAAATAACGCCACCTATTTCCACCGTAACGGGGGTGTGATTTGGTGGGAGAAACACCCCTGGCGGAATATGACAATGCAGCGGGATTTCCCCCAGGTCCGAGCTCCGAGGCGCATGACGCGGCCGGTCGCGGGCCGCCTGGCCTCGCATCGCGGGCCCTTCAGAAACTCGGGGTTTATGATACCCGCAATAACTATTGAGGCCGTAAAAGAAAGTCTCGAAGGAAAAACATACTTTGTTCAAAATTCAATCACGAAAAGAACGGCATTTAGCAGCTGTCGAAGGCTGGAGTGCCAAAATAACTGCGCGCGGCTACCTACGGCATACCATTCAAGGCCCATTTATATTATCTAGCCAGGTCTTTCTGGCTATCAGAGGCCTTGGCAACTTGAATGTAGATAGAAATTATCGACTAGAAGCGTAAAACCCCAAAAAGACGCGGTAGAAACCATTTATTTTAAAAAAACCGGAGGTGGGTACCCGGGTACCCTGGTTATTGAACAACGTAGTTATTTTTGGTTATTGACATAAGGGTTAAATAAGAAAAAAGGTTTAGAAAAGAATTGAAAAAACTCACCCCTAAATCCTATTTTTTAGGGGTTCGAATCATAAATTCATTATTATTTCAACGTACGGTGCTTATTAGCGTTCAAACGCACCAGACCACCCTGTATAGATGTCTACTGAAGGCAACTGTACCCGCAAAAACTTCCTTCGTGCCGATTCCAGGACGAAAGTTGTAATTTACGGTTTGTTTACTACACGCGTATACGTACATGCTTTTCCTAGCTTGTGTGAGCGTACGCACACATTCAAGGCTCGGTGAGACGGCAGCCTTAAATGCCGACAGATAGAACGGATTTCTGTGAGCCTTCAGTGGAAAAATCAACAGAGTACAATATTGATAATTGTAGTGAAATTACTTGTGAAAATATACTGCCAGTGGCAAACAATTATTTGTTTGTTGATGTAACTAATATGAGGACATTAGACAATCAAGCTGTTCCAGGCACATCAAAAAGTTTAGCAAGTAATATTAATATTCGTGATACATCTGTGATAAGTACGATAGAAAGTGCCAAAGATATAATTAATAATATCTTGCCAGAACTGAAATGGTATCGCCGATGCGCCGATACCATTTCAGTTAAGATCTACGGTCGAAATCTAATTTATAAAATGCCAAAGATAGATTGTGATCGAGTTAGACGGTCCACAAAACGTAAAGGGAGCAGAGCCGTAATAACGTCAGATATATGTTTAAAACAACTTCAGGGAACAAGTGCTGTTAGAAAGAAAACAGAACCGAAACAGAAAAATGTATTTATAAAAAGAAGAAAAACAACAATCAAACAAGAAAAGCCCTTCCGAATAATAAAGAAAATGCAGATTGTGCTTGTTTCGTGTGCACAAAATTATACAGCCAATTCGTTAGCAATGAAAAATGTAAATTATAGTGCCATGAAAAATGCGTTCAGAGCCAAATAAGACATTCATTTTTTGTGTGTGAAATTTGCTGACCAAAGATTATTCAGGCTCATTTGTTAAAAATATAGGACGTAATCGTTAATTAGTTTTTAAGCATTATACTATTGTTTTAACATTTTATAACGAATAGCTATACCTACATAGGGTAGATATCCCTATTACTGTCAGTGTCCCTATTACTGCCACTTTATTTATTTTGCTTAATAAAAATGTAACGTATAAAGAATAGTGTACAGCAATAATATTATTATTAAATTGTGACTGTTCTTATTATTATTATTAATATTATTGTTGTACACTATTCTTTATACGTTACATTTTTTTAAAGCAAAGTTCCTAAACCAAATTCCTAATGCAATTTAAAACTTTTCAAATTATATTATATTACATTTGTGATAATAAAATATGTTTTACAAAAAAATAGTTTGAGTATTTTAAAAAATCCTAATCAAGTTAATTTGACCCCTTGTGCTGGAAGTGAATTTGTATCTATTTACTTCCATTTATTGCTTGGCAAAAATAGCAGTTGACTACATAAATTTAAAACATAGGTACTTAATTGATTAAAATAATAATTATACTTCGAGGCTCGCCCTCAAGATTACATATGTAGTACCCTTCTTTGGGCCTACAACTAACCACGCTTTTAGAGTTTTTGATTTCAAAACTGGCGCGCTCACGTGTCCACCGCACGAGGCGCCGCTCCCTGTAACGCTCCTCATAACATTTTTTCGTGCCGAAGCAACCACGTGCCTATTAGCTTATAATGGGTAAAAGTAAAAGGAAATCATCGAAAGATAATAGAGAACAGTATAAAATGTGGAGAAGAATCAAAAGATTGGAACATAAATTGAAGCGGAGGACCAGGCGTGACCGTTCGTCCTCAAATTCGCTTAATTCCGATAATGAGAATAACACCGATCACAGTTCGACTGTTATTTCGGTCAGGAATGCCCAAATTCCAATGGATTTATCAGTGCAGAGAGGTAAGTAATTACCAAAAGACCCAGATATATTTGTGGTCAAAATAATCAGTGCGCACGTGCCAGGAGGTAAAGTTCGAGGTTAGCTCGACCTAAACATTGACACGTGCGACATAGCGATCGACCTTATACGAGAGATAAGGCAATGATCGACTAACAATTACGGTTGAACTTACACGAGAGGTAAGGCAGAGCCGAAGTATTGTCACACTAAAGACCTCCTTTTGGGGGACTCTGGAGATTATAGGAACTAAGACAGAAGTGAGGTTATATCTAGCCTTCTGTTCTCCTCGCTACAGGTCAAGCGTCTAGCCAGGCAGACATGGTCATGTTATCACTGAGGAGGCCTTTGATAGAATTGCAGGAGGCAGCTTCCAGGCCAGTACTGGAGAATATTGACCATAATTTGGCCACTACCTCGACGGATTCAGTCCCAGAGGCACCTGCTTAGTTGGGCGAGGAGGTAATTAAAATAATTGGGGAAGAGCCAGATGCGAAGGAGGGAGAGTTAATACTCTCACCACATATTTCCTCACGCTGGTCGGTTTGGCTTAACCCTCGTACAGCGAATGCAGGGTCATTTTGACCCAGCTTTGACAAAGTCAGATTCCAGCTAAGGCGCAGGTTACAATCTACGGCGGAGCGTTCGAACGATTCCCGTCATCACTCTAAAGCAACATTGTCGGCACTTCGTTTCTTTATTGTTCCGCTATGGTGGTGGGGCTATTTTCTTCGAGAAAACACATTATTTATGTGCGATTATGTATATCTGTATTCATTATTTTAATTAAAATATTAATTTTATATTCAATTTCTTCGCGAAACCCGTGTACAATAGAAATTCTGCTATGGGTCAAAATGACCTGCATTCGTCTCACGGGACCATCCCCACCATTCGCCTTCCGAGGGTTAAGTCAGGACAGAAGAAGGAAGTGCGAGAAAACCTTTTAAAAAAGCTGCCTCGTGTGGGCTCCTGTTTGTTGGAGGCCCCAAAACTAAATCCAGAAGTAGTGGCCTCTTTAACTGATTCTGCATTAAAGAGAGACAAACATTTCGCTAACGCCCAGAATTTAGCGGGTTAAGCCTTGGCAGCACTGGGCACTGTTATAGATCCCCTCCTAGTACAAAAGAAGGAGAACTGGGACTTAACGAAAATGTTGGAAGGCCCGTGGGAAGCGTCCCAACTGCTCACAGAAATTCATAGAAGCCAGACAATAGCAAGGAAGGCTTGCATTATTCCTAGTCTGACTAAACAGGTAACTAGTGTGCTGGAAAAAACTGAACCTGACAAGTTCCTGTTTGGAGAAAAACTGGGCGAAAAACTGACGGAAGCGAAGTTGATTGGCAAATTGGGACAAGAGATGAAGACACAGCCCGCTCTGAAAAAAAACAGTTTCGACTGTTAACCAGGGAAACTCGAAGGGCCCGTCTGGATTCAGACCGACATCTCAGACGGGCACGAAGAACAGATACTTTCAGAGGTCTACCTTGCTGCGCAAAGGAGACAATCCGACCAGGAGACCGTTGAGCAAATATCGCCCAACGGGCTCCACGCAGAAGAATGCAACCTAGAGGAAAGCGCCTCAGAGGTAAACAGGACAGCGGGCAGGTTAAGTAGATTCACCAACCAGTAGACCAAAATCACTACAGATAGGTTTGTCTTGGAGTGTATTCAGGAGTATAAATTACCCTTTAGAATTCAGAAAGAAGTAAATAGACTTCTGTCAATAGGTGCGATTGTGGCCTGCGAGCCGGTAGAGGGCCAATTCATTTCTAGCTTCTTTCTAGTCCCGAAACCTGACGGTTCAAACAGATTTATAATTAACTTAAAAGAGTTAAATAACTCCCTTGCCTCCGAACATTTTAAGATGGAGGACATTCAGACAGTTTGCAAATTGATTTGGCCCAACGTGTACCTCGGCTCTATTGACCTAAAAGATGCCTATTTCTTAATTCCTTTGCACAAAGATTACAGAAAATTCGTAAGATTTATAGCTGGAAATTATTTGTATGAATTTACGTGCCTTCCTTTTGGACTCTGTACAAGTCCTTTTGTTTTCACTAAGGTTATGAAACCCGTCGTAAATTACTTACGATCCAGAATGTTGCTATCAGTAATTTACCTGGATGATATACTGTGTATAGGTGAAGATGAAGAAACAGGTAAAGAAAATTTGCTAACAACTTTAGATATTCTGACTGGTTTAGGGTTCCTAATTAACTACGAGAAAAGTACCTTCTTTCCTAGTACGAGATGTAAGTATCTCGGCTTCATCATCGACTCAGTTGCTTTCACAATCGAGCTAACACCTAATAAGCGGGAATCGTTATCTAAGTCAGGCATGGAACTAAAGTGAACGCAGCGGGCCTAGGAGCGCATTGGGGCGACACCCGTATCAATAGATTTCCGCATCACCCGTGGGGTACTATTATCGATGTGTTTTTTTTTTTGTCAGTGGTATCCCCTGTGGGCCTATTCCACTGTGTCACGTGATAAAAATGGATAGGAAAAACGCGTTTTACTATCAAAATTTTAAATACGTTTGGGAAAACTTAATTTTCGAGCATGTTTAGACGTGCTGGGCATATCTAAAATATCAACTTTAATACGTACAACGTCGACCAGCCTCCACGTTGATATTTTAAATATGCCCAGCACGTCTAAACGTGCGCGAAAATTAAGTTTTCCCTAGCGTATTTAAAAATTTTGATACTAAAACGCGTTTTTCGTATCCATTTTTATCGCGTGACACAGTGGAATAGGCCTACAGGGGATACCACTGACAAAAAAAGAACACATCGATAATAGTACCCCATGGGTGATGCGGAAATCTATTGATACGGGTGTCGCCCCAATGCGCCACGCGCGGTTCATATGGTACAGGTCTGAGGCGCTCGAAGCTCCTAGGCCCGCTGCGGGGGCCAAGACGCGCGGCGGGAGAAAGGAGGCGTTGCCTCCGAAAAACGGCCGCTGCGTTCACTTTAGTTCCATGCCTGATCTAAGTTAACAAATCGATTTCTGAGGAAGCAGGACTGTCGTATTAGAGACTTCGCGCAGCTTATAGGTTCGCTGGTAGCAGCATGCCCAGCTGTCGAATATGGGGCACTGCATTGCAAAACTTTAGAAAGAGCTAAATGTGAAGCTCTAGAGATTAACCAGGGAAATTTTGACAGGATTATGAGACTACCGGTGTATATAAAATCGGATTTAAAATGGTGGCAGCAGTGTTTATCCAGAACGTCGCGAACTATTCGGACTGGCAACTACAAGAAAGAGATTTTCACTGATGCTTCTTTGTCAGGCTGGGGGGCCTTCTGTAAGGGAATGACGGCGCATGGCCTATGGAAAATAGAAGAGAGGGAATTACATATCAATGCGCTAGAACTGATGGCAGCGTTTTTAGCACTAAAATGCTTCGCTTGCGATATGCAAGGCTGCGAAATTTTGCTTAGGGTAGATAATACCACCGCCATGTCCTACATCAACAGGATGGGAGGCTCGCGATTTCCTCGCTTGCATAGCTTAGCACGCGATATATGGGATTGGTGTGAAGTACGCAAGCTCTGGGTTCAGGCAGCGTATATACCTTCCCGGGAAAATAAAGAAGCGGATACTCAATCCCAAATAAAGAATATGGACACGGAGTGGGAATTAGCGGATTATGCGTTCCGCCGGATAGTAAGTCATCTTGGCGCCCCTTCCATTGATCTTTTTGCATTTCGTACGAACGCAAAATGTGAGGCCTATTGTGCATGGGAAAGAGATCCGGATGCAATAGCTATAGACGCGTTTACATTAAGATGGAGGGGAAAAGACTTCTACGCGTTTCCACCATTCGCGATAATTCCTAGGGTTTTGCAAAAAATTATAAACGAGGAGGCTGCTGGAGTGGTTGTGGTCCCACTGTGGACAGCACAGCCGTGGTACCCTCTATATCAAAGATTACTATCGTCCGATCCGCTGTTTTTCAAGCCTGATTGCAACCTCTTGTTTTCCCCTTTCAGCGAGCGACGCCATCCTCTGGCATCCAGGCTTACCCTGGTGGCTGCGAAGTTATCAGGCGCGCATTTTCGAACAAGAACTTGCCCGTAGAGTCAGTTGATATTTTGACAGCATCGTTAGCAAGCTCAACAATGAGTCAATATGATAGTGCAATAAATGGGTGGTGGCACTATGCGAGTGAAAGAGATTGGGACCCTCTGAAGACGGATCAGGCAAGGGTGTTGGAATTCTTAACAAAAAAGTTTAAAGAAGGAGCGTCTTATGGAACGCTGAACTCAACAAGAACGGCCATTTCTCTAATAGCATCAGAGGATTTGTCGAATAATATTTATATTGCACGTTTCATGAAAGGAATCTTTAGATTAAGACCAAGCAAGCCAAGATACGAGACCACTTGGGATGTAAATTTAGTGCTATCGGAAATGAGTAAGTTATTCCCGCTAGAAACACTAATCCTACGCCAGCTGACGGAGAAAGCGATTATGCTACTAGCGCTGGGCACGGCCCATAGAGTACAAACGTTCTCTAAGATCTCTATAGACTATATTGCGGTGACACCTTTGGGAATTCAAATCAAGATTCCGGACATTATTAAAACGTCCAGACCGGGAGCAGCTCAGCCTGTGTTAAACCTTCCGTTTTTTGTTGAAAAATCGGAGCTGTGCGCTGCTAAAACAATTCTCAGATATGTAGAGGTCACTAAGAACATTAGGAGAGGTGAAAGGGCTTTGTTTATTTCGTTTCGTAAGCCTTATAAGCCAGTTATATCTCAGACGTTGAGCAAGTGGATAAAAACAGTATTGTACAATTGCGGGGTAGATGAAAAGTTTACAGCGCATAGTACTAGACACGCCTCCACATCGAAGGCGTCAGAAAGAGGGATTAGTATTGACCTAATTAAAAAAACAGCAGGATGGTCCAGAAACTCACAGGTGTTCGCTACTTTCTATAAGAGACCGATATCTGCGCAAACCGATGCGAATTTTGCCTCAGCAGTATTACTGGATTCACTATGCCAAGGTGCTTCCAAACCGTAGGTTAAGGTCTGTTCATACTGCAAGGTAATATGTTTGTATATGAAAACATAAGACAAATACCTACCTGAAAAAAAAATGTTCATGCTCTAAAAAGCTACATATGTAATCTTGAGGGCAAGCCTTGAAGTATAATTTAACGATCAAACGAACTTACCTGTATGTGAAGTTCGATCGTAGTTATACGAGAGGCTCGCCCGAGAGATTACAAACCCTCCCAGGAAAACTCTAATAAGGACCCTGAAGAAATTGGAAGATAATTTCTCTTACCCATTAAATGTATAAACAATTTTTTCTTTTCCGTCTTAGCCATCTCTAAACGTTATGAGGAGCGTTACAGGGAGAGGCGCCTCGTGCGGTGGACACGTGAGCGCGCCAGTTTTGAAATCAAAAACTCTAAAAGCGTGGTTAGTTGTAGGCCCAAAGAAAGATTACTACATATGTAATCTCTCGGGCGAGCCTCTCGTATAACTACGATCGAACTTCACATACAGGTAAGTTCGTTTGATCGTTAAAAAATACTGAGAACTTGAGTAGAACCCACTTCAACTCTCAACCTACTTTTTGTCTTAAGGCACATGAAGATAGGATAATTCCATAAAAAAAGGTCCCAGTTTTTGACAACCACGGTGTTAAAAGCCATAAACTGCCGTGCTGCATACATCATTTGGTAATTATTTAGAAGTTTTCCATCCTCACCGATTTGAATGATTTTTGGATATGTTGTCGGGGACACGATTCTGAACAACTATTTTCTATACATGTTACCGCCGCTCGACCTTCGTTTCCAACATATTCACGAAAAACTGCTGCTACTACACAATGTATTCTGCCGTATACCTTCCTACAGTACGCGTCTGTGGCAGCGTATGCGCCAGCATGGGACAAAACAAAAGACAAAAATGACCTTTGTTTCCGGGATATTTGCGAAAAACTTGCTTTGACTTATTCCGACCGAACGCATTCTACTTTCCAACTTGTCTCGAGTATTAGTATTGGTTTAGGCTAGATTAGTGAGGGGGCGCGCGCCCCCGTTCGCGGGCGCGTAATGCGTGGTGGCGAACCGATGTAAGTCGGGATGTTGATGGAATGATATATTTAGTGTTTTTAAAAATAGTAATTTTCTCCTCTATGCTGACGACCTAAAAATTTTTCGACCTATAAAAAATGCGGAAGAGGCTATCCTGCTTCAGGGCCATCTTTTGTCTCTCGAAAAGTGGTGCAAGGAGAATAGCCTTATGTTTAATATCTCCAAGTGTTATGCGATCCGTTTTAGTCGTAAAGGTATAAACATCCAACACCAATATACTTTAGGGAATACTTCTTTACCTTTAGTTAACAGTACAACTGACCTAGGGATAATCTTTACGTCAACGTTATCCTTTACGGATAACTATAAAAAAATAATCAATTCTGCCTACAAAACTTTAGGTTTTATATATCGTTTTTCTCCGCATCTTTCTACCAAGTCAATCTCACTTTTATACAATACCATAGTACGGCCTCATCTCGAATATGGCTCTATAACTTGGTCTCCTTACTTCAGAATACACTGCAGTAGAATCGAGAGCGTTCAACATAAATATCTAAGGTTAATAGCGTACAAATCCGGTGCTAGTATTCCTATATACTGCCACAATTACAATCCATGGCTTTCCAGTCTAAATTTGTTAACTCTTGAAAACAAAAGAATTATATCAGACCTGACCTTTCTACTCAATGTGATAAATAGTCGAATAAATTGTCAACCCGTACTAACATAACTTAATTTCAATGCAACCACTGAGAGCCTAAGGCATCGTAATCGTTTCTACGTAAAAACTCATACAACCCTCTATGGAAAACTTAATTGCATCGATCGCATATGTAGCATTGCTAATTCTTATCATGAACAACTTGATTTTTTCTCCGACTCAATAGATAAGATCCGTACAAAGCTTTTACGTCTGTTGCGTTGAGTGTCTCGCATTGTATATTCATGCTTTTCTTTTTTTGTTTTATCTTTCTTTTCTCTGTGTCCTTCTTTCTTTATATGTGTCCGTTTCTCTACCTCATTTTCTATTGAAGTGTACCAAAGGGTTGTTTACCCGTTTATTGTAATTAAAATTAAAAAATTAAATATCGGCAAGTTTCTGGTTCAAATCTCTATACTCACATCAGTTACGCACTAATCTAGCCCCAACCAATACTAATACTCGGGACAAGTTGGAAAGTGGAATGCGTTGCTGCACCAAATAAATTTAATATATTTTAAAATTGGCCTTTCATTTATCACCAAACTTGTTGACAGATCAGAGATGGGTTAACTCGAACCTTTTAGTTTAACCCGGTATACACGTTGCCTGCCGGTCACCGCGACGTACATTCAGAAACAGTAGATAAGCGGCAGTTTCGTGCTGACGCACACGCTGTCGCGTCATACACGTATAACCCCATCAAAAAAAAATCCATTTAAAAACATTGTCGTAAATTAACACCCATCAAAAAGAAACCCATTTAAAAACATTGTCGTAAATTAATAGCTTTACAAAACTAATGATATACATAAATTGCGCCAATTATCACAATGGCTATTTTTACAAATAAAAAAATGTATTATATAATATTAAGGAGATATATTTTTATACAAATAAATATTTTAATACGAATAAATATTTTATTCAAAATACTTGGCGCTGCGAAACCAAAAGAAGGTTAATTGTCTTGGTTAATAAATAAAATAAAACAAGACAAGACACCACTGAGACAAGAAAGAAAAAGATTTTAATGCAATTTATACATATTTATTCAGTTTAGCAACCGACCAATTCGGAGAGCAGCGCCAAGTATTTTGAATAAAATATTTATTCGTATTAAAATATTTATTTGTATAAAAATATATCTCCTTAATATTATATAATACATTTTTTATTTGTAAAAATAGCCATTGTGATAATTGGCGCAATTTATGTATACCGTTAAGGAACTAGTTCTTGATCAGGCACTAATTTTTGATCAGTTCATGAAATAAATCGTTCTTTTGAGTTTATGTCAATAAATAATTGCTTGAAATAATTACTAACATAAAAACTGATAATTCAAAAACATAGGTGTTGTCTGTGAAAGCAGTTAGTAGTGTTAATTTTAGATGATCAAAAACTAGTTCCTAGTCACCTTATTATTTCATACCTTATAAATAATTAAATTATATACTTATTTTCAACTTTTTAAAATTTTTCCTTGATGTTTAAACATTAATTCAACTTTTAGTATAAAAAAAGTCTATGGTTTAATGTTTTATTAGGTTAAAAATAAATATTAAAGCGGGAAACCCTCTAAACTGATCAGAAACTAGTTCCTTAACGGTATCATTAGTTTTGTAAAGCTATTAATTTACGACAATGTTTTTAAATGGGTTTCTTTTTGATGGGTGTTAATTTACGACAATGTTTTTAAATGGGATTCTTTTTGATGGGGTTATATACTTGGCGCTCTTTTTGTACCTTTTTTTAAAAAAGGTAATTTGTGGGGATTTCACACATTTTGTAGTGTTTATGTATTTACGGAAATCGTGAAGCGACTAGTGACCCGAACGTAGCGGCTTTTTGTCTTTATCGCGAGTGGCTGATTTCAAGTCGTTTGAATTTATGGTTATGGGTTATATATTTATTATTATGTATATCAAAAGTCATTTTAGAATTTTTTTATTTGAGAAATAAAATGAAATTATAGGAGAAATATTTAGAATCGAATCTGGACAAATGGAATAGAAATTAACGGAGATAGGTGATCGCAGCCAATCGGCTCGTATTACTTGTCATGTATTTAATATCGAAGTCCTGTGCGTCTCCTTCATTTCTACTATAATATAATAAGCTTTACATAAAATAGAAACTCTAAATTGCTGGTATACAAATACAAATATCTGGCAATTTAAATTCAATGCAATTTTTTACTACAATATATTACTTTGTACCAGCATGGTACAAATTTCTAGAAACTTATGCGAAAGAAGGTGCTTCTCTGTCGAACCTTCTCCGGACAACTTCCAAGTCTGTGACTCTACATAAAAAATCTATTAAATAAATTTGGCAACTTACCTTGTTAATTGAGACAATAATTCCGTCTCCTATTTAGTGTAAAAACTCCCGACATCTCAAATTCGGACATCTCACTTTATTTGACACTTAGCACTTGGTAGGTTATTTATCTGTCTAGCTGTCAGGTTACAACAACTTGTTACGCGATTGGCCGAAACCCGCATCCAATGAACGACGCGCCTGAGGGACATTTCCTCACCCTTTCATACTCCCCTCTTGCCTAGAAGTGTAGGACGACGACGATGACGGGGACGATGCTGAATTTTAATAACATAAAATTCAGCAAATTGCAACTTTACATCGAAATATCTCAGCTCATAAGGCCCGTAGGAACAAAACGAAGACACTTTTATTATGTAAATCAAACCCAAGCTATCCATTAAGACCATTCAAAACCTAATCGGATCAGCCGTTATTGAGATTCGGAAATCTCAGGGTTCTTGATAGCGAGTCGTGGCGTAATAGATACACTCCGTGTTCGCGCTGCGCATATATATATTATATACTTGGCGCGAGACACTACCGTGTCTCTTGATAGGTCGAATTCAATGCAGTGGTAGTAACAGTTCTTTGCGAATATCTCGGAAACTACTGGCGTGCGGCGGTAACATGTATAGTAAAAAGTTGTTCAGAATCTTGATCTTGATAACATATCCAAAAATCATTGAAATCGGAGAGGATGAAAAACTTCTAAATAATTATCCATCATTTCAGCGCAAAGGAGTTAATAATTAGCTATATCGATAATTAAAGTTTTTATTTTGTTGCAGTTCACTCTGAGCCGCCCATAGCACCGAGCAACCGCGGCCCCGGGTTCCGCGCTTAGGGACTTCACTTTGTAAAAATTTAAGAAATTAAGTATAATTGTCAAGGTATCAATTCTTCTGGAATAGGGTAAGTGTGGGTATTATTGCGGATGCCCCGATTACTGCGAATATTCTAAAACAGACTATATTTAATGTTAGAAACTACATAATCTCTTGAAAAATTTTGATAAAATTATTTTAAACTTTATTACAGGTAATTATTACTAAATATGTACAGCAAAGTTATTATTAATTCTTTTATCATAGTTTGAAATTCGTCAAGGCGAAACTTTGGTCGATTCCCGATATGGCGGTTGTTGTAACTAGGCCAACGACCAAACGTTACAACCGCCGCGCATTCCGATATCACGCGCGAGCGCCAAAGCGCGGGCAATAACCCGCGAGCACCATCAGCGTTTCCCCCAAAATCGTCGAAGAACGAGCCAAAGGCGGTGACCCCTCTGGTCCCCGCTTCGTCCCGATTTAGATATAAGAACTCCTACAAGCTAGGGGACGACGTCTTTGTAATTAGCGCTTAACCGCTACAGTACGCGCATAGCCTGTCATCCAGATCGGGACAGAATAAACTTGTTTAACCTTACGGTGAGTTCCAACTCTTTAACCCGCAACGATCCCCTACCTTCGGTTTCAAACCGAATCCTTCCGTCCCGGTACTCTCTCCCGAACCTTCGGGGCCCGTTGGACGACGAACGTGAAGGACGACCCGGAGCAACCCGAGATTCTAGGCCAGAATCTCGCCCCCAGGCGTCCAGACACAACAATTGGTGGCAGCGGTGGGATTCTGCCAACGTAAGGAACCAGCCTGCCCGACGAGGACAACAGGACTTAGCGGAGACAAGGACCCACTCAAAAGCAGAGAAATTTATCACGCAGTATCGACGGACGTCACCAGAGGACGCCGCCAGGACAACCTGCGACCAACACCAAGCGAGCGATGCATCACCTGTTCTACGTTCTGTAAGTGCGAAATACCACACTCAGCGAGTTCAGGCGACACGCCGTTATTCTCATGCGTCGAGCGAAATCGTTAGAAAAGGACATAGCGACATAGAATTAACCGAGCGAAGGGAAACTCTTTCGCCTAAAACACTTCGCCGAGGTGCTCCACGTTGATACTGTAGAGTCCGTACACCACGAACCCCCCACGGCTCTATCTTGGACGAGACAATTGAAACGTTTCGTGTTCTTGGCGAACGTACGCGACTTGCTCTAGAAGCAGAATCTAGCGAAGAACGCAGCGATACGAACGCGTTACCCATTACGTCGAGTCACGCCGGACACTTAACCACTAGGAAACTATATCAGTTTGACGAGTTAGATTATAGTTTAATACCAAGCGGAGAAATAACCCTCGAACCTAACATGTTGCAATCTCCCTCGACGGCCGCGCACGGAAACGCAGAACAGGGTGCCGCAGGAAGCGGAGACCGACTTGCAAACGTAGAAACGCTACTCGCGGGAATAACTACCACACTGGCTAATATGACCGACGGAATGTTAGTAATAAACGAGAGGTTAGGAGCGATAGAGGCTATGCAAGGGCCAACACAAGGCTCGATAGACCGAGAAGTAGAGAGGTTAAGGGACACCCTGAACAATATGCACGCCACCCCCGGCCCCTCAGGCAGGGCTGCGGTCCACTTCCATCATCCCCGCGGTCCCGAGGAAGAACCTAGGCGCGCTAGTCTTTTCGTTCCCACTGAATTCGAGCCAAACGACTCACACAACATACCGACGGTACTAGACGATCCACGAGTATTCGGGGCACTTAAAACTGTACCCCTATTCGACGGAAAGGACCCCAAACGATTACCCGGGTTCCTAACCGCTTGCAAATATATATACTACACCTACCCGACGGCCGAGGAAAAGGCACAGATTTTGCGAGGAATAATAGCCACACGGATTGAAGGAGACGCCTTAGACGAAGTACAGACACGCCATATAAGGTCAATACAAGACTTAGAGAACGTACTAACTTCAATCTATAAGCCGTCACGTACAGCTTCAACCGTCCAAAAGGAACTGCTGTATAGTAGGCAGGGTCCCAATGAAAACGCGCATCAATACGGAAATCGAGTATCAAAATTGTTAAAGGTGGGATCTCCTACCCGCGATTGGTCGCTGCGATTGGTCGCAGCGACTGGTCGCAGTATACTGGTGCAATGGGAAAGCATGTATCCGTTCTCCTACATGCGACTGCGATCGTCGGGTATGCGCCAGACGTAGGAGCCTGACGCGAGTCTGCTTGAGTACCAGCCTAGGCTACTCGAGAGGCAACACAATGCGAGGAGGTCTGTTTCCCATTATACCTAGTCGCAGGCTAGGCACTGCGACCACCGGTCGCTATACTCCTCCCGGAGGGAGTCTAGCGACCAGTCGCACTGCGACCTATTGCCACAGTGTGACAGAATCCCAAGAAATAAGGAAAGAAGTCAGAATTCAAAAGATATGTATATTTATGTTACCTGTAGACTACTAAAATGAGCACCTAAAAACGGTTAAAATATCATGACGCCTACTTCTGATCTGTGTGTAAACACGTGTCTGTGATTGTATGTATTTTTCGTGCAGAATTTTAAATCGAGTCTTTTAATTTTTGGTAATATAAAAGAAAACAATTTTTGGAGCCCCAAAATAAGTGGTGTCGATTCTGTTAAGTAATAGCAAATAATTAGTTACATACAGTTTTTTTCCATAAGAAACCGATTGAAAAATTGTCAGCAATCATCTCTTTTTTAGTTCCACTTCCGGGATCTTCTGTACAAATTTTTTGTTTGTTTTCTAATCAACATAATCTAGAGCTTGCTACTGCGGAAAAAGCATTCGCGAATATTTTTCAGTTATGGATTAAATACGTGTATTCTATGTCGCACAGTGGTGGTAAATCCCAAAAAATGTGAAAAAATGCAACATCCTGTATTTTGCAATTTAAAAATGCTGAATATTATTAAGGAAATTGGTACTAAAAGTGTTAATATATAAGTTTGACGTTATTTCAGAAAATAACGTCAATTCGTCATGAATTAGCGTCAATACTTTCAATAAAACTACAAGAATTTGATAAATATGCCATGGAAAGTGTTCCTATCGACACACGCGCGAAGTTCCATGATGTAGCAGCGACAGTACGCCTCGCGGAGAGCCACAGGAAGAAAAGGGGTGGTCCACTGACTGCGCGTGATGAGGCCTGCTTCGTCCTCAGGACAAATTCGAGACCGATCCCGTATCTCTCGAATATAAACACGCGTTGGAATATTAAAACAAAAGCACGCGCTGACGTATTATGATGTGAGAGATGGTGGGCCATTGGGAGGATAGAATATTTTGAGCTACAATTTTTTCTATAGTTTTTAAAATCTTTATTTCTGGCTTCTTTTTGGGTTTTTACCTTTTTTAGGAGCTCATATTATTAGCTTACAAGAAATATTCGGGTCAGGCATGAATAACAGCGACGCTGAGCCTCGCCCATTCTGTACTTTGCGTTTCTACCTCCACTGCGTTGTATCAAATATTATAAAAGAATAAACACGATTTATTATTATTATTATTATTATAAATATATAAAAATACATAATCCTCCCACAACTTTTGAATTCTGATTCGTTTCCTTGTTTCTTGGGATTCTGCCCCACTGTGGCAGTGGACCTGGTCGCAGGTAGGAGTGTGCGGATCGTCCCGAGGCTCGAGTTCCTGGCCCCGAGGGACGGATTCGATTCGGACTACAAGCAAAGAATAGACAACCAGTTTAAATGACAAGGTCAAGTAAAGACTTCAAAGGTTCCGCCCATTTTTAAAATATTCGCCTTCCTGTATATTGTTGTTACTATGAAACATCCAGGAAATATTCCTTTCTGTATGCTTATAGTTGTTCGTACGTTTTCTATTTTAAATCTGAACCTATCCCAAAAAAGATAATACCCTATATATCCCCTTTACATAAAGTACTAAGTATGAAGTATATTTTATTAAGATTTTAAAATATTGTCGATATAAAAATAGTCTTCTTCCCAAGTTCTGAACGTGGTATTTATTTAAGTACGTATATGTACATAAATAGTAACAATAGTAATACATAGTAACAACAATATACAGAAAGGCGAATATTTTATTATTTTAAATTAACGTGTAAGAAACATCATTTTTCTATGTTCTCGGGTAATAATTTTGATCTATTATTACTGGTAACGATATCGTCCGATCGCGTCCGAGTTTTACCGAGCCGACCTGAACTCAAATTGTCTCGGGACCCCGTCCGATCTCGCCCGAAAGTTTCCGGCCCGTCCCGAGCACACCCTTGGTCGCAGGCAAGGAGATTCAGCTTAGGGCCAGTCGTTGGGTCAAATCGCTGCGACCAATCGCAGCGACCAATCGCGGGTAGGAGATCCCACCTTAAGGGAGCTAATCGCGACCGGAATTAACGACAAAGCCAGTCTGATAGAAAAATCCACAACGGTAAGGGTATTCAAAGATCAGACATTGAGTATATTCGAGGACGGGCTCCGCGACGACGTGAAGGTCCTAGTAAAATCACGAAGACCTGCTGACCTACAAGAAGCAATCGCGATAGCCATAGATGAAGAGCGGTCGATCACGAGACGACCAGCCACGCGTGGGACAAGTTCTTATTCGCAAACTCAACAAAATAAAAACAAGACAGCAGCTCGATACTGCAACACTTGTAAACGATCGGGGCACGACACTAAGGAGTGCTGGAAAAATAAAGATAAAGATAGGCAAACAGGGAAAATTTTTTTTTCGGAAAACAACCGGCGAGTACAAACTGAAAAAGCCAAAAATGATAAATCAACAGGACGTAAGACAGAAGAGCATCGACCAGCCTCCGAAGAAAAACGACGTTCCCAAAGCAAAAGTGCTGATCGCGAGCATTCCGCGAAACACAACCGCGATAGGTCGCCGACAAGGTCGCCGAAACGCGACTCACTGTCCCGAGAAACCGCGAGCTCCTTCCGTATGATTAAAATAGGATCCCTCTCCAAGGATGGACACACATCGGATAGGATAGAGGTAGAAATAGAGGACAGTAAAAATAAACAAGCCATAATGTTAATAGATAACGGGGCAGAAGTATCTCTAATTGCTAAAAGAGCTCTTGCGGACAACGTGGAAATGGAAAAAACCAACGTCCGCCTTATGTCATTTTCAGGGGAAAAGACAGAAACGCTAGGGAAAATAGATGCCACATTTAGTATAAATGGGAAAAAAGTAATACATCCGTTATACGTAGTAGACGGAAATACGTTGACAAACGCAGACGGAATACTAGGGGTAGATTTTCTTAAAAATAACGGAATAACAATAAATTACCTCAAGCAAAGCTTATTGGTAGACGAAAAACCATGGAAGGAATTAATCAGAAGCATGGAAATAACCATACCCGCGCGCACACAACAGTTAATAATGATTCCTACGGATAGTATTAAAGATGGCATAATAGAAAAACAGCAATTAGCGGAAGGCATATATTTAGGAGAAGGATTAACAAGACCCGAAAAGGGAAAATGTGTGGCCTGTATTATGAATACAACCACAGAAGAAACAACAATAATTGTACCGCGGACTCACTTAAGCGAAATACCGGATAGCGAAATAATTAACTGCAGCGACAGCGCCGCAGCTGTTCGGGCTTTGACCGCGAGGGAATCGCTGACAACGCGCATTGCTCGAGTTAAGGAAGAGATAAACCGCGGGCACATGAATAAAGAGGAAAAGGAATCAATGAATGAAATATGCGAGGAGTACCACGATACATTTCATTTACCGGGAGATCGACTAACATTGGCCACCGTAACCGGCCACCGAATCCCCGTAAAAAGCGACACAGTACCCTGCAATGTCAAACCATATAGATTACCCGAAGTCCACAAGCGGGAAGTACAGAAGCAGGTGGAGTAGATGCTGGAAGATGGCATCATCCGACATAGCTCCAGTCCATGGAACGCACCCTTATTAGTGGTACCCAAAAAACCCGATTCGGAGGGAAAAATCAAATACCGCGTAGTAGTCGATTATAGGAAACTCAATGATGTCACCATAGGAGACTCATTCCCACTACCAAATATCACGGACATACTAGATCAATTGGGGAAAGCACAGTATTTTACCACTCTTGATTTGACGTCCGGATACCATCAGATTCCGATGGACGAACACGAAAAGTGCAAAACAGCATTTTCGACTCCACAAGGCCATTACGAATTTAATCGCATGCCTTTCGGACTAAGAAACGCGCCCGCGACGTTCCAGCGGGCCATGAACGCCGCACTTATCGGATTACAGGGAATAGACTGTTTCGTTTACCTCGACGATATTGTCGTCTACGGAGCAAGTTTAAAAGAACATAACAAACGACTACGGGAAGTTCTAAAAACTCTACGCAAATACAATTTAAAACTACAACCAGAAAAATGCGCATTTATGCGAAAGGAAGTAGGCTTTTTAGGGCACATAATTACCCCCGAAGGGATCAGACCAAACCCAGAGAAAACGAAAGCGGTAAAAGAATTTCCTGTCCCAAAGAAATTGAAAGAATTACAGGCTTTTCTAGGGTTAGCGGGATATTACCGTAGATTCATTCCAGAGTATTCAAAAATAGCTAAACCCCTATCTAAAATCACAAGCAATAAAGTCGAATTCACATGGACAGCCGAACAGCAAAATGCTTTCGACACATTAAAAGAGGCACTGACCACGGCACCCCTGCTAATCTACCCAGCAAGCAAAAGAAAAATCAAAGGAAAACTAAGTTTGGCTTTATGATGAGGCGGTGCGACGCGGTAGATCAAAGAAACTAGATAACAAATGGATAGGGCCGTATGAAATAATAGAAAAAAACTCGAAAGTTAATGTGACAATAAAGAAGGGGCGTAAAATCCTACGCACTCACGCAAACAGACTAAAACATTTCATTGAATAATGAGAGAAAAAAACAACGCCTCGGAAAATAATGAAACATAACGACGAATCTTAAAAAATACAGGTAGGAGCAAGGAACTGGCTGTAAGGGAAAGTAAAAGGGAACTGCACATGGTAACCGATTCGTGGAAGATCGTGACCCACCTAAAAATGGACACCCTCCTCGAAAGAAATCGACAGATAGCTTCGTATATTAATCAATTACAGCATCGTTGTGAAAACGAAATTGCAATTCAACCTACGTGCGGAGAACATTTAAGCCCTCTACTCAGAAGGGCAGAAAAACTGTATGAAAGAGTAAACCAGGTATCGGAAATGCTCAACTATGTACCGAACGAGCGACGGGGATTAATTAACGGAATAGGGATCTTAGCCAAAACAATATTAGGGACTATGGACGCCAATGACGCCGAACAGATTAATAACCATTTGTTGCGATTAGACGGAACACAAAGTACGTTAATGGCCGCCATGAAAAAACAGGTCCAAATAACAAACAACACGCTGCATCACTTGCATGACGCGGAAAAAACGATACATCGTAACGAGGAAGTACTAGCAAAACAGACGAGACTATTACGTACACAGATTGAAACGACCATACTTCAACAAACGCGAAGAGCTGACGTAGTAGATCACTTTATTACATTAAATGCCCTACTGACCGACCTGACTCAGGACGTAGACGACGTGTTGCAATATTACACCGGTCTCAAAGGAGGCATCATCAGTTCAAACGTACTGGCTAGCGCGCAAATCACTAAATTATTACAAACCGCAGTACAGCATCTCCCAAATGGACTCACATTTCCGATAGCACCCAACTTAGAAACCACTAATGTAATCGAGAAATTATCATCGGTCACCGCATATTTCGATAGGACCACGTTGATAGCAGTAATAACCGTTCCCCTCATTTCCTCACAAACATTCACAGTGATCGAGGCAACCCCAGCCCCAATCCACGTGCACGGAAATTCATACGCGGTATTAGTAATAAGAACACCGATACTCGTCATTGACGCAAGCAGCAACCAATATGTGCTCACCGATCAAGACGAGTTAAAGGGTTGTAAACGAGTAGTCACTCAATATTACTGCGATCAACCAATGTTAGCGCATAACGTAAATAACGACCTCGAGTGCGAAGCAAGCCTATGGGCTGCAACCCGCGTATCAGTCCCCCAAAAATTGCGAGATAAAACTCATTGCAGCGAACCATACAATGTGGATAAGAACCCCAAACGTGGACACGTGGATTTTTGCGACGCACCAGCCCGAAACACTAACTGTACAGTGTAACGAACGACAGCCTGAGCACGTCAATATAGATAAAACAGGAATCCTCAGGATTACGGGAAATTGTAACATCCGAAGTAAAGACGTAGTATTAAAAAAGCGACAAACATCGTACAGCCAAGATTTCGAATTACCAACTGCGCCACGTTACGACATAACAGTAGCGCTAAACGCAACGCGAGCAGACAAACCAGCGCACCCTCTCTCGCGTTTCCAATTAGATAAACTTCTGAAAAACCCATCTGAATTCTCAGCGCTGTATAGCCAGCTTAACCAAATAGAAAACTAGTTAACCACTAACAGCTGCAAAACAGAACTGGCGACTTGGCAAATTGTACATCCGACCACGTCAACCGTCGTACTAGTAATACTCATTATACTCGTCATGTACTTGTTAACACGCGATTACCAATTGCGCCGAAAACTACAAATTCCCAGACCGGCGAAACGAGGGAAGACCAGGAAGTCAACGAGCTCACCCAACACAGCACAAACCGGAGAAAACGCCGCGGACCCACTGTACGCCGCGGCCGATTCAATTTAGGGCGCAGGGGAAATTGCCAAAATTGTAAAATTTCCCCTAAGCACCCTTCCCTTAAGGGGGGGGGGGGGGGGTGTTATAACTAGGCCAACGACCAAACGTTACAACCGCCGCGCATTCCGATATCACGCACGAGCGCCAAAGCGCGGGCAATAACCCGCGAGCACCATCAGCGTTTCCCCCAAAATCGCCGAAGAACGAGCCAAAGGCGGTGACCCCTCTGGTCCCCGCTTCGTCCCGATTTAGATATAAGAACTCCTACAAGCTAGGGGACGACGTCTTTGTAATTAGCGCTTAACCGCTACAGTACGCGCATAGCCTGTCATCCAGATCGGGACAGAATAAACTTGTTTAACCTTACGGTGAGTTCCAACTCTTTAACCCGCAACGATCCCCTACCTTCGGTTTCAAACCGAATCCTTCCGTCCCGGTACTCTCTCCCGAACCTTCGGGGCCCGTTGGACGACGAACGTGAAGGACGACCCGGAGCAACCCGAGATTCTAGGCCAGAATCTCGCCCCCAGGCGTCCAGACACAACACGGACATGAACACCTACTTGAAAAACATTTATATTTTTGTTATTAACAGTAATACATGTAATGTAGCGTTATTGTTCGATAGAATAAGAGTTATTTTTTTTCAGAAAAACAGTAAATCAGTCGCCTACATTTTAGTTTTAATTTTTATTTCTCACCGCAGTATTATGTGCAGTACTTTACACCATGTGCATGTATTACTGCGAACCGACGACTGTGCCACCTAACCTCTTATCCGATCGTATTCACTTCTGTCTACGTAACCTGCAAAGGTACTAAGGTTATGTTTCGCCTGACATCAGACCGCAGTAATACATGCGCAGTAACTTGTATTTCGTTAGTAACTGGCACGCAGTAATGCATGCATGCCCACATTAACTCCTGCAATGACATTGATCAACAAATCTCTGTGTTTTTAATTAACTATGCTTATTATCCCGCCCTCATATTTTTTATGGAATTATTAAGGTCCCACCTTTCTTTAAAAAAAAAAAGGAGGAACTTTCATTCATTTGAACGCCATATCGAGGGTTCTAAAGTTAACCTACTTTAAAAGTCCGCTGTAAGTCCCACACTTACCCTAGATTTTCGGCAAGCCAAAGTGACGCATGAAGTAAAGACTAAATCTGTTATCTTAAAGGTTATCTGTTTTCAATTAAATGTTTTCAATAATATCGACTTTTGCCCCGGGCCCCGTAAACTCTAAGGGCGGCTCTGAGTTCACTTTACCCCGGATAGGAGCTCACTTTACGCCATACATGGGTAAAGTGATCTCTCTTGCATCATTTCTTTTAAATTGAATTTTAATATATTCTAAGTTCAATTTAAGTATTGCTATTCGCCATTTCTCAATAGTAATGTTTAAATTATATTATAAATCTATTTCCACACATTTTTATTGAAAGGGGAAAATTTTATTCGACTTCAAACTTTTTTAGGGTCACTTTACCCCGGTCTCCCCTACAAAATCTTTCACTCATTTTTCTGCTTTTACCTACAACCAGCACTATACATCCTTTAGGCTATGCTAGATTCACGCTGTTCTAGCGCGGTTATCGCTTGTCGAAATTGACTGCAGCAAAAAAATTAATATTCGGTGGATTAAGAGCAAATAATTAGTAAAAAAATATGCCGCCAAAATGGCTTCGATATCTTTGTTAGGTACAAAGGTGCGACACGTAGTTATGCTAAATTAAGGGTGCCGTCTCACCGGGCCTTGAATGTGTGCGTACGCTCACACAAGCTAGGAAAAGTGTGTACGTATACGCGATGTAGTAAACAATCCGTTTCAACCAACTTACGTCGTGGAATCGGCAAGAAGTAAGTTTTTGCAGGTATAGTTGCCTTCCGTGGACATCTATACAGGGTGGTCTGGTGCGTTTGAACGCTAATTAGCACCGTACGTTGAAATAATAATGAATTTATGACTCGAAAAGTGACAGAATTGAGGTTCGAGTACATTAGTGCCACCAACGGAGAAGCCTTGAAGCTTCATTCTGTCACTTTTCGAATCATAAATTCATTATTATTTCAACGTACGGTGCTTATTAGCGTTCAAACGCACCAGACCACCCTGTATAGATGTCCACTGAAGGCAACTATACCCGCAAAAACTTACTTCTTGCCGATTCCACGACGTAAGTTGGTTGATGTTTACTACATCGCGTATACGTACACACTTTTCCTAGCTTGTGTGAGCGTACGCACACATTTTGTTGAGATGTAATTATTTTACTGTATGTTTGAATGTGTATGCTAACCGCGCTTTTGCTCGCGATTGGTCGAATGTGTGCCTTACGTGTGGTTGGTGCATGAGGTATGCTGCATATGTATGAGAATGACTCACACTCTCATTTCCTTTGTCAGCTTTTGTAAAGAGAGAGGTCAGAACAGGATTTAATTGTTACAAGAAATGTTTGTAAGGTTTGGATATTGTATGATTCTAAGGCAGAGTGTGTCAGGTGATTAATTCACATAAAGGTATGCTATATATGAACTGTTTGTAAAATCTGCGAATGACATATATTTATCTGTGTAACGCACGTGGCCTGTGGTGTGATTTCAAATGTATTGAATTTATATTACAGGCGCCTTTTAAAATTACTTTCAAAGCTTATACTATTCATTAAATAAATTAATATTCCATATACACAAAGCTTGTCAGTTTATATTCGTCAGATACGCAATTTGTATAAGGTTATGGGCCCATGCATGAGCCCACGTGTGTATAGATATCGTATCAGATTTTGAAAACAGAATAGAAGTGAAATTGTTGAAAGTCCAAATAAGAAATTTATAAAAGAGTCAAGATGGATACTGTCAAGTCGCATTTTCAAACTTTAGCCGAAGATTCTCAAGGAAATACAAATTATCAGTCGTGGCGGTTCAAGTTGAACCTAACCTTAAAATCTAAGAAATTGTTCAATGTAGCTACTGGCATGGAAGAAAGGCCAGCAGGACCTGATGAGAGTAGTGAAGTTTCAGCATGGTTAACAAAGGATCTGGAGGCGCAGACTCTCATAAGTCTAAATTGCAGTAGCTGTATTGCAAAGAAAATATCGAAATGCACATCAGCAAATGGAATGCTGAGTAAGTTGGAAACGTTCTATGGCAAGAAATCTGACGTTTCCATTGAGGGTTTGCAAAGGCAATTTTTTGGGTATAGATATAATGATAAAAAGAGTGTTATAGAAAATAGTATGCAAATCCAAGAGTATGCTGACGCCTTGTCTGCTGAAGGCGAAGCAGTCAAGGAGTCGTGGATAATGCAACGGATTTTAGGAATTTTACCTCCGAAGCTTTATCATTTCAGAACGGCTTGGGATAACGTGAGTGGAATGGACAGGACTCTCACAAATTTGTTTGATCGCCTAAGACTTAAAGAAAATCGACTGAATGTTGGGCAATCAAGTAAGGTATCTTCACAAAACGCTTTCATTTCAAAAGAAGGAAATAAGTCAACTAAGTCTTCTGATAATAAAAGTAAGTCTGTCGAATGTTTCAAATGTGGAAAGAAAGGGCACGTAAAATCAAATTGCCGTGGTAAGCCTTGTGCAAAATATCTAGCGTATTGTAAGAATACTTATGGGTGCAATATTTGTAAAAATAAAGGTCACTTTGCAAATGAATGCCAAAGTAAAAGTTCTAGTCCGAATAATAGTAAGTCTGATGGCAGTGAGGGTAAAACTGCAGGTAAAGAACGGGCTATGATCACAGTGAGTTTATCAGCTGCGAATTTTGAGAATGAAATGAAGGAAGATTTCAGAAATTGTTGGTATCAAGACTGTGCAGCGACTCAACATATGACCTCTCGCAGAGAATGGTTTACAAATTATATTGAATTGGAAGAGCCATGTATGGTTGTCATTGGAGATGCAAGCGAATTGGAGGGAATTGAAGTAGGTGATATAGAACTTTAGGCTTTTGATGGTCAGCAATGGAATGAGATAGTTTTGAAAAATGTCTTGTATACACCTAAAATGCCATTTAATCTTTTTTCTGTAAGCAATGTATTGGATAAAGGTTATAAACAGTCAACAGACTCAAATATGTCAATTTTCAAAGATAGTAATGGAGACGTCGGATCGATGGCCGTAAGAGAAGGAAATTTATATAAAATGAAATTTCGTCGAGAATCGTCTGGAACATGTTTGGTCAATATATCAATTAAGAAATGGCATGAAAAATTTGCTCATCAGAATGTTATATACGTAAGAAAGATATTGTAGAAAAATGGGATCAAATTCTTAGATGATTGGAATGACTATGTATGTCCTGGTTGCACCTACGGCAAGCAACATAGGGTGTCACATCCCCTAAATCCAAAGAAGTCTACCAAAATCTTGGAACTAGTTCATGTAGATCTATGTGAAATGGATATTCATTCTTTAGGAGGAGCTAAATATTTTCTACTTTTCAAGGACGACTACTCACATTTCAAGTCTGTGTATTTTCTGAAAAATAAAAATGAAGCTGCTGCAAAATTGGAATCATTTTTAGGATTGGTAGAAAATCAATTTGATAAGAAAGTCAAGACGCTCAGGTCAGATAATGGCACAGAAATAAAGAATGGTGACACGAAACAGATTTTGGACAGGGTTGGAGTTTTTCACAGCAAATCAACTGCCTACACACCTCAACAGAATGGTCGTATTGAGCGAGAAATAAGAACTGTGGTTGAAGCAGCAAGATCAGTAATACACGCTCGAAATTTGAATGAAAATCTGTGGGGCGAAGCTGTAAATTACGTGGTTTTCACATTAAATCAGACTGGTAGAAGCTCAATCAAAGGTAAAAGCCCAGCTGATTTATGGTTTGGACGGAAAATAGATGTCAGTAAATTGAAAACTTTCGGATGCGAATGTTATGTATTTATTGAAGATCACAAGCGAGATAAAACCGAGAAGTCAATGAAAGGTATTTTTGTTGGTTATGATACTGATTCTCCAGGTTTTAGAGCATTTATTGATGTTGCACGCGATGTGGTCAGCTTTAGTTGTGTAATATTTGATGAAAGTACTGGAATAGAAAGTTTTACGGAATTAGAGATTCCATCGACTGAAAATAAAGATTTATCTTTAGAAATTGAAGATTCAGAAGAGCATATTCCTGAATAACATGATTCTGAAATTGAAAGTTCGTCTGAAGATTCAGATGGTGAATTCTTTTCTGGTAATTCAGAAAGTCAAAATGAAAATCCTGAAGTTGAAATCCCTCATAACCGAAATTTGAGAGATCGTCGAAGATTGAGACCACCAGAGAGATTTAAAGATTATGTTTCAGATTTAGCCTTAATCAACGATATCTCTGTAACAGAGGCTCTCAAAGATGAAAATTGGAAGAAAGCTATGTTCGAGGAGTTTAAGTCATTGTCAGATATGCAAACATGGTCCTTAGTAGAAAAACCAAAGAATGTAAAACCTTTGACTTGTCGCTGGGTCTTATGTCAGAAAGAAAATGGAAAGTATAAAGCGAGACTTGTTGTAAGAGGTTTTGAACAAAAGGAAGGTAAGGACTATTTTGAAGTTTTCAGTCCAGTTGCTCGACATATGTCAATTCGCCTGATTCTCAGCATAGCAGCATCAGAAAAAATGAAAATTATGACTTTTGATGTAAAAATCGCTTTTCTACATGGTGAGTTAAAAGAAAGCATTTATATGTACCAACCAGAGGGATTTAATGATAAATCTGGTCGTGTGTGCAAATTGTAGAAGAGTCTTTATGGCTTAAAGCAAGCACCTAAAAATTGGAACAAGAAATTTTCAGATTTTTTTAATAGTCTAGGTTTTGCACCGTCAGCTGATGATCCTTGTGTTTACTATAATAATGACAGAAGTATAATAATAGTATTGCATGTGGATGATGGCTTGATGGTTGGAAAGAATGAAAATGCTATGGTTGAAATTCTGAGAAAACTGAATGGAAAATTTAAAATAACACATGATGTTGGAAAAGAAAATATGTTGTCCTATCGTGGAATGAAAATTGAACTCACGCAGACTGGAATTTTTGTAAGTCAGTGCAAGTATGCAGAAAGGATTTTAGAACGATTTAAATTTGATGACTGCAATTACGTAAATACACCTATTGCACGTGGAATGGTAACTGAACTAGGAAAATTTATGAACGATACACCGTTGGAAGAGTCAGAGCCATATCGTGAAGCTGTTGGTAGCTTACTTTATTTGGCCACTATATCACGTCCTGATATTAGTTTTTCTGTGAATTATATCAGCAGATTTAACAATAAACCTATGAATAGTCATTGGAAAAGGGTAAAACGGGTCTTCCAGTATATAAAAGGTACTATTACGTATGGAATCCTTTTTTATGGAAATAAGAAATTGACTGCGTATAGCGATTCAGACAATGGTGGTGATTTGATGACTAGACAGTCAACCAGTGGAGTTTTATTATTACGAGGAGGCCCTGTAGTCTGGTTTACTCAAAAGCAACACACTGTTGCAAAGTCGACTGCTGAAGCAGAGTATCGAGCTGCAGTATCTGCCATTGATGATATATGAGGCAGTCAGAGCAAAAACGGACTAACCCACATTTTTTTCGAAATTGAATAAGTAGCAATAACGTATTCCAATAGGCTCTACTAACCATATAAAATAGGAAAAAAAAAATTTTTTTAATGTGGGTTGGTCCGTTTTTGCTCTGACTGCCTCATATGCTGGATACGAAGACTCGCAAGTGAATTGAATCAGTTGGACATTGGTAAGCCAACGACGCTTTATATCGACAATCAGTCAGCAATCCACATGCTGCAGAATACTTGTGAAGGTAAGATCACAAAAGGGAAGAAACATATTGAAATATCCAGGAAATTCATTCAGCAGCATATTGGATCAACCATAAAATTACAACATGTCAAGAGTGCAGATCAACTTGCAGACATTATGACCAAGGCATTATCGCGTAAAAGTTTTGAAAATCTTAGGAGTAAAATAATTAAGGAGGAGTGTTGAGATGAAATTATTTTACTGTATGTTTGAATGTGTATGCTAACCGCGCTTTTGCTCGTGATTGGTCGAATGTGTGCCTTACGTGTGGTTGGTGCATGAGATATGCTGCATATGTATGAGAATGACTCACACTCTCATTTCCTTTGTCAGCTTTTGTAAAGAGAGAGGTCAGAACAGGATTTAATTGTTACAAGAAATGTTTGTAAGGTTTGGATATTGTATGATTCTAAGGCAGAGTGTGTCAGGTGATTAATTCACATAAAGGTATGCTATATATGAACTGTTTGTAAAATCTGCGAATGACGTATATTTATCTGTGTAACGCACGTGGCCTGTGGTGTGATTTCAAATGTATTGAATTTATATTGCAGGCGCCTTTTAAAATTACTTTCAAAGCTTATACTATTAATTCAATAAATTAATATTCCATATACACAAAACTTGTCAGTTTATATTCGTCAGATACGCAATTTGTGTAACATTTAAGGCCCGATGAGACGGCAGCCTTAACACTGTTCAGCAAAAACGGCTTCGATATCTTCGTTAGGTACTGTGATACAACATGTGGCAACGTTAGCTTAATATTAAGCTAGAACAGCCACAGTTTTTCGAAAACGGCTGCAGCAAAAAAATTAATATTCAGTGGATTAAGAGCAATAAATTAGCAAAAAAATATGCTACAAGAATGGGACAAATATCTTTCTTAGCTACAGAGATACAATAAGTGGCTACGCCAGCTTAATATTACGGTAGCATAGCCATTGTTTCTCAAAAACGGCTGGGGCAAAAATATTAATTCTTTGGCAAATAATTAGCAAATAAATAGAAAAAAAATGTCGTATTAATTTGCATTGGCCTTTTGCGAATGGCTACGCCAGCTTAATATACGTGGAAGATATCCCTAATCAAATTTGAAAAATGTCGCCATTTTCGTTAATGTATAGAAAAATATATGGTAATGGTATAGATAGAGGGCAACCTCACGGATTTTGACGTCCTTCAAATATGTTGTCAAGGACGTCATTCTGAACAACTTTTTCCTCTAAACTTTTTGGCGGTCGACCTTAGTTTCCGAAATAATTACAAAAATCTTTGATAATTATTTAGAAGTTTTCCACCCTCACCGATTTCAATGATTTTTGGATATGTTATCAAGATCAAAATTCTGAACAACTTTTTCCTATATATGTTACCGTCGCACGGCAGTAGTTTCCGAGATATTCACACAGAACATCGCCAAACGCTGCACAGTGGGGCATGTAACATAGGATTCGCGGAAAAAATCTTATAACTTCGGTGTTTCTGAATATTTTTGAGTACTTTTTTTTATATTATTTGTTAATAGCTAACGGTTATATAGACAGGAACATTAATAAAATTGAACCATCTTTAACAAATGAAATAGTAATAAATCCCGTAAACATTCGGTATACAAAAGCCATATATGATAATTATGTACTAATAAGTATGTGATATTACATAAACAATGAATTAATTAGCTTCGAACATTATAAAATATTCTAGACGATTAGGGTTCCTATACTTGGTTACATTGCTAAAAATCATAAAATTTTAAAATGTTAATTTTTAATGAAAAAACGAGTGTTATATAAGTATTAATAAATAATTATGAAATATGTTTTCTCTGTATCGATTATAGTAACAATATTTTATTTACAATTTTTATTGTTATTGTTTTTTCTTATTTAATGTTGTTAATATTACTGTCCATACAAACTAAAACTATCAAAAAGTAATATAAAATAGAAACTATGCAAAAATATCGAGAAATGCCGCTGTGAAGAGTTTCTTCGAAATCGCATGCACAGCGCACGCGGGTGATTATGTATTAATAACAGCCAAAGTTGCAAATATATGCAGCCAATTTTTGGAGGGCTGTTAGTAGATGGTATCTGCTTTTAATTAGTACTATCTAGAGCCCGGAGGAAGGCGGAGCTTTTTTTATAAACCTAAAAGTGTTAATGAAAACTTGAAATACTAGGTAGCTTCATTTGAAGTTGTATAGTGGGATTACGGTGAAGCGTTTTCGAAAAGTATTTATGTCACAAATACGCTGAGACTATACACATTTAAAATACATGCGGTAAAAAAATAAAAATATCTAGAGGAGTTCAGGCAAAATTCGACAATCTGGTACGAATATTGACACGTTTCCGTTAGAATACGAAAGGCCAAATTCAGATCAATTTTTCTTTGCAATTAACATGAATATGACATATCTGTCATATAGGTTAGATACGTTGGTCTATTGGCTATCAGGATATAGTGATGGATACATAAAAATACAACTTTCATTTTAAGACTTTTTTCCTCTCCAGTCCCACTGTGCGCTGTGCTGCTACGAACACGTACGTATAGGTAGAATACAATGTCGACCTTTCGTTTGATTTATTCCGACGCAACGGACACTGCGATCAACTTGAGGTGGTTGGTCATCTAGGGGATGTGTTTATCTCCGTCTCTAGACACCTCTAGACACATATTGGATAGCACGTAGTAATGTGATTGTAAAAAATTACATTCGTTTTGAAAAAAATTATTTTCTTTTTTTCAATCACACCTCCACGTGCTATCCACCTCGGGGCGCCAAGCGTCTAGAGACGGGAATAAACACATCCCCCAGATGACCAACCACCTCAAGTTGATCGCTGTGTCCGTTGCGTCGGAATAAATGAATAGAAGTTTTTCGCAAATATCTCGGAAACCAAGGTCAACCGCCAAAAAGTTTAGAGGAAAAAGTTGTTCAGAATGACGTCCTTGACAACATATTTCAAGGACGTCAAAATCCGTGAGGTTGCCCTCTATCTATACCATTACCAAATTTTTTTATCACAAATAAGTTAACAATATTAAAAAATAAATAAATAAATGTAAAAAATATTAAATTATACATCATTAGAAAGGAATAATTTTTTCCTCTTTTTTAGCGTAAATTTCATTCCGATATCTTAGAAAAGACCCAAAAGGCGGCAAATTTAAAATCCGACCTACTGCGCCCCGGTGGCTCGCGAGCCATCAGTTAGTCAACCCTCATTTAAAAGAAGAACGAAGTCGATCCGACAACTTCATAATTTTAATGTTCAAAGCCATTTTTGCTAAAAATGGCTGGCCATTCACGGTTATTGATCTGGGATTTGTTTATACACATCAAGCGTCAACATTCGCTGCCGGTTTCGTTAAAAGCACCTGTTTCGTTACACCCGTTTTTATGAAAAACAGTTTTTATAAAAAATACTTTGAACATTCGTATCTATTTAACTGCATTAGAATTTAAATGATATTATGTGTTAGCTTTTACCGAACAGGACAGGCAAGACAATGGACTGCCAGAGACGTATAAAATGTTTTATTAAAAATGTACTTGAGATCAAGTCTTTACAAAGAAAACTGGCCAAGAAGCAAATGTAGGACACACTAAAAAAAACATAGAGTATATAACGGTACATAGTGACACACAGATTGCTTCTCACGGCTCGACAGGTGTCGCCATTGTTTTCATCTTTACAACATTATGTACAGACATTGGATTACAACTGAAGTAACTGTGGTTTGGATTCTTCCCAGTTTCTTACATGATTGTTTTTCGTTTTCTCGTTTTGTATTACTGTGTTTATTTGTTATCTATATAGTACTTAGAAAATTCAAATACCACTGATTGACTGACTCACTCACTCACTGACTACTCAACATGATTTCTCTGGAACCACTGATCCTATGACGTATGAAGGTTTAGTAGGTAGGTTCCTCTTAGCACCTAGGTGCTCGCTAATAAATCTTTTTAAAACTGCTCCTTCACAAAAAGGAAAGATATATAACCCAGGCAACGCTGAGAACTTTAAGCTAGTATCTACTACGATTTTATTACTTTCTTGTATTTAAATTGAAAATCTTGTATGGAAATTGAAAAACTATTACAACATTCTTTTTACAGTTGGATACTGAATTAAAAGTTAAAAAGTTTAAGTGAACATGACACATAATCACACATCCACCAACCATGTGTTATCAATAATATATCTTTACAGACACATACTTTTCCTCATAAATTTTCTTAAAAATGAAACCAACAAATTATAGTGATAATCTGATACAAAAATGGTTAGTATTAAAAGCATATTGCTATATGTACAAGCATATCAATGTTAGAAGTGTTTATGGTTGTTACTGTTAAGATAAAATAAATAAAATAAGAAAGGTGTGGACATAAAAATATTTACAGCTATTCTTTATAAAAAAGACTAACCTGGTATATCTAATATTCTACAGTTATTTATATACATCAGTCTGCACAAGAAGTCCAGTCTCGTTCATAAAGCACACATTAAATAGCACTTTCTTCTTGAAATTGTTTATCAATAAATTTAAGCAATGATTTTAAACCTAAATACCAAGTTTATTAAAAACCGCCAAAATTAAGGATTTAAAGAGAATCTTAATGTTTTCTTTAATGTTTCTCAAATGTTCTGTAAAATGTGTCGAGAAGAGCATTCATAAGGAAAGGAATCTGTAGAAAATGTTTGCTTGCAAACCTTCCACTACTTGGACTTCCTCAGAAGCAATGACTCCATGCTTGTCTGCAGAATAGTTTGAGCGAAAAAATTCTCATAATATAAACAAGTTTGAAGTAATCTACACTTAGAAAAAATTTGCAAACATTATTAAGTGTACATACCACTAAATCAAATTGAACTTTGCCATTAAAAAAAGATTTTGTCACAAAAAAATTGTAACTGCTTGATAATATCCTATAATTATATTACATAGTTAAACATATAATACCATAACATGTAGATAGTATATAATTTCTATTTCAACCTTTAAGAAACACAACAAATTTTTTACACCAATTTGATAATAGTTTGAATTAATTTCAGTTTTCAACACATTTTAAAAGGTCCAGATAACCTTAATTTTGTTAAGTCAAATGCTATAAGAACTTTTTGTATCATGTAAAAGTAACTGACTTCATAAACAGGATAGAACTATCAAGGGCCCCACATGATCGAAAATTAAAGGATTAATGTAAACATTTTATAATACTGTGTTTAATGTTACTCATAATGATAGGTCGATATAGCATACTTATGTAATATATTTTTTGTTTGCTTTTCTCAAATTTTTCAAACTCTCTATTAACATAATACAGGGCATTACAGCATATTACTGAATCCTATATTTGAAAACAACTATAAACATGTTGTATCTTCTTAGTATTATAAAACCCATAAACTATGTTTAACATCATATACTAAAAATTTTTGTCATTTGTAACTAAAACCACTTTCTACAGCTCACAACCACTTTTAATATAAAGATAATATAAAAAAGCTACAGGTATTTATTTAAAACGCATGTGCTAAATTTCATATTGTAAATTTCATAAACATGTACATAATATATGTCAAGAAAATACTTAATTGCGCTTCTTCTTTCATTTTTTGAATAGGTATCCATAAAACATTTATATTTATTTCTACACATTTCTGAATAAAATAATATCGGTTACTAAAGAAAAATAGCAACGAATAATATCACCACTCTACATAAGAAACCAATGTATTTTCTGTTTTCATTACAACGTAAACTTAAAAATTTCTTTCTCACTCTCTAGCTATCTTTGACTTAAAGTGCAAATCTACGATGAGACAAACATATTGTGTCATATTGAGACTGTAATCTCCATTATTATTATTTATTTATTTCCATTATTTATATTTTGTTGTCACTGAGATTTTTATCTTATGATAGTAAAATCTCATATAAAAACTTCTTGTGGATTCGCACCTTTAGAGTTTTTTATCTGAAGATAGACAGATATAAATTTTCTCTTGCTCTATAACAGCAATGTTTTAAAGGAAGGAATAATACTAAAATACTTATGACAAGTGTTTATAAATCAATCGTATGGCTAAAGGTATATAGGATGACAGACACAGAATTAAGATAGTTCAACTAAATTCATTACTACATTTTTAACTATTTTAAATATTAATTCTGCTACTTGTATTTATTAGTTAATATATTGTATCTTTAACAAGCGACAAAAAAGAAGTGTACTAGCGAGCTAACATAGCCTTTTTTGCACTATTAAAAGTGTGATTAGATCCAAAAATATATTACCCAAAATTTAATGATTCCACTCACAATAGTTTTTAATATTTCAAAATAATATACATTAAATGCAATTATATAAATTTCAGAATAGGTTTCATGAATTTTTAGCATAATGGTATATTTAATTTTGATAATAATAACTAACTTTCTAAAATGTATGCTTTAAATATAGGAGATTTTGAAATTGACTACCTCACTTATATTTTAACACACAAAGCTATCTATAAAAAAGTTCGTTGAATTATAAAAACTACAATGATAGAAACTACATAAAAAAATTAACATTAAAATCGATGAATCATATCTAAGCTATTTATTCTCTTTCCTTGTTGACTTCATTGAATTACCATGAACATAATTACATGTACTTACGTTTAGAATAAAATATTATAATTCTTCGTACAATTTATCAAAACTGCATCAAGTGACACCAATACGAATTGTTTATAAACATGTTATACAATATCGATGTGTATTTATGAACAGAAATAAAAATCACAAATGGCATTAAATTTTTTTCATACACTTCGAAACACAAACGTATCAATGCATTACTAAAGAACCACGTGGAAAATAAAATACATTGGACTCACAATTAATTCCACGGTTTAATAAAAATCTTGAACAGCATTACGATACAAACACCATTGAGAAAGTAATGATAATGATACTGGTCAAACACCATTACATTTTTTTTAACTACCAACATTTGCTCTAATAATACATTATGCTCCGAAATTGACTACAAAGCGAAGTGAGTTTTTCTCTCTCTAACCTAAGTCTACATACTGACGTAGAAAGGTAAACTCGTCTCACACAGCTTAAACGCGCATATTTTTGAACACGTAAAATATTGTTTAGTTTTATTACAAGAGCAAGATCCTTCCTAAATGAAACATATACATTGAGACTATGTCATATTGTCTGAATAGATGAATTTTATAAACCATATAAACTATTGTTAACGTGCGTCGTTCTCAGCCACAATTATGTAATCAGTTATTTGATTCACTTCGGTAGGTGCATAGTTATTTTTATACCAATAATCAAGTACTGATTAGGGGCATTTAAAAGAAGTTTTTATATTATGCTATCTCCTTAATAGGTTATCAATTCTCATGTTAATAAAAATTAACATATTAAGGATAATAAAAACTGTGATATTAGATTTGGATAATAATCATAAAGTAACAATCTTAAAATATGTACAATATTTTATTATATTATTATATTAGAGAAGATATTATTTACATATGATATTTTTTACCAGAAAACCACTTATTGTTAGATGTATCAAAACATATTATTATAATATATATGTATATATATATATATATATATATATATATATATATATATATATATACAGGGTCATCCGTTATGACTGCAACCTACGCGCCCGCGAAAAGGTAAATTTGGCAATACCGCCTCACGGACGCATTTCACTACAACCATGCGCCGATACTTTCGCCAGCGACTGCTGGACAGCGGTGATGCCCGAGCTTCGAGAATTTTAGGATAATCTCTTTCAAATTAACGTCGCAAAGAGCTATTCTGAATTTCCCGGCTCAGGTAAGCGAGCCGCGCGCTCCGCTTTTATGATCAGTTCACCACTCGCACCCCAGATTACTGTAACGAGGTTTGAAAACAATGTGTTGAATGGTCCCGCACCCGTCTGAATTTAAAAAATTTTGGCTACGACAGGGTTGACTTGATTTTTCGCCACCTGCGTGTGAAAGCCACAATAGTGGCGTATGAAAGGGAGAACATTATTCGAAGCTTCGGATGAATTCCCCACACAGCACAACGTCCCAGGGACGTCGACAGACCAAAGTAAAGACGATCTTTACGTCCTGATCAGTAACAAGACGTACCTGGGACGTTCCTGGGACGGTCTGTCGACGTCCCTGGGACGTTGTGCTGTGTGGGTCCCATCGAATGAAAATATTATTTACAGCGCTTCGAATAATAAATAACTCCGGGTTATTTATATTTAATGAGTTTCGAATAAAATTTCTGCCTTTTATTCCAAAACAATTTTTTATTTTAAATAATTTTTGCCCATTTCTCCCACACAGCACACTGGCGCCTCCCACACAGCACAACGCCCGGCAAAGTCCCTGGGACGTCTACAGACGTCTACAGGCGTCCTAAGGACGTCTTGTTACTGATCAGGACGTAAAGACGGTCTGAATGTCCTGATCAGTAACAAGACGTTCCTGGGACGTCTGCAGACGTCTGGAGACGTCCCAGGGACTTTGCCGGACGTTGTGCTGTGTGGGTAATTATTGATAAATTAGGGCGGATGCAGCTGTTTAAAAATCGCCATTAGGGCGTATCTAAGATGGTTATCGATACTGATTAATTATAATATAAATTTAATAAAACAAAGGGTTATCAAAATGAAATCGGACACGATAAAAATTCATTTCCATTGTTTATTTATTTTAAATTTTTATACAGATACTTGAAAAAGCAAGGAGGTTCTTAGTTGGACACATATATTTCTTTTCTTATCCTTATTACTATTACATACCATGCTTTGTATAAAATATATAATTCGCAGTGTGTTTACAAATATTTAAGAAGTGTACTTATACAATGCTTGTGTTATTATGTTTTATTTTATGTGTGTTTGCGTGTGCGTGTGCGTGAGCGTGTGCGTGTGTGTTATATTTCTATACTCGAGCTCATTTAAGAAGGAACTTGCCGACCGACGAGTTTAGATCGGTTCTGCACATATTGGCGACGAAACAAGTTACTATTGGCTATACTACAAACAAACGCTCCCTCGGAGCCAATGAGCGCATTCTACATGCGCGAATTAAGTTCCTTCTTAAATCAGCTCGAGTATATATCTAAATGACTTTACGCACGCAATGAATGCAGAATCAATGAATGATAGAACTAAACTGAATAAGTGAATTGAATTATCGAACGATTGATTTATAACTACTATTTAAGAACAAGAAACAAGGCGAGGATATTTTATGTTTGAACAGAATTGCTTTGATTTATTGCGACACGTCTAAACCGTTACAACGTCGGAAAAAATGCGAGGAGAAGAAACAGGCTTCTTCTTACGTTCGTTCCTCTTTTCTTTATCATTACATTGTTTCTCGAGTGCTAAGGAAGGAGGCGACGATCGATCCTTAGCTCTTTCTGTTTGAACTTTGCGCCTTTAAGAGCCTGCGCCGAACGCCGTTAGAGCGAGAATCGTAACTCGCAGCACCTCCCCCCTTATAGAAAAGGTGTCCTCTATGAGAACAGCTTTCTTAAAGTTAAGGTAAATAAAAGTTCCAACATGGATTATCGTATCGTTCTAAGCGTCATTTGCTGAGTTTCCCCCTTCCCACCTTCCCACAGTAGCCGAGCTACTCGGTCCACCCGGGTTCCCATAGAAAGGTAAGTCAAAGGACCCAGCAGACTACGTCGCACGTCACAAGCAAATTACACACATTTTTGTACATCTAGATCTTATATTAGAATTCACACATTAAATTTAATTTATTCAGTGACAATATTATGAAGAATCCAGTCTTATGAAAGCTAACTTAAGCTTATTCGTATGAACTACTTTTACTTTATTGCCAATTTTTATTTCAACAGTGAGATCATTAAATTCCCTAGTAATTTCATAAGGGCCTACCCATGCGGGATCGAACTTGGGTTGTGTTCCAATTCACGCATACTGCGCATGAAATTGGTGGCACCGTATTGGTGGCATCATACGATTCCCTAGAATTTCTCTCACTTACCATCAATACGATGCCACTTCCGATGCAGCGAGCGGTGCAGTGACTGCTTCTCCATTGAATTTCTGCGATAGCTGCACTGCTCGCTGCACTGAATCGTACGAAGCCACCAATACGGTCCCACCAATTTCATGCGCAGTATGCGTGAATTGGAACACAACCTTGGATACTCTTGGTCACAGCCAACTCTACTACTAGCCGTGCTGAAAGCAAAACAGCAACACTGCGGGAGTCCGGTTTCGACATAGGATATATATCTATATACAGGGTGTCCCAAAAATGCTGCGGGTCCTTAAAGGGGGTGATTCGGGGGATGATAGCAAACAACTTTTTCCTTTGCAAAAATGCTCTCCGAGGTTTCGTTAACGAGATATTAACAAAAAGCACCGACCAATCAGAGCGCGCGCATTCCGTCCGAGCTCCCGCGGTAGCGTTGGCTACGCGGTAGGCGACTGCGCTTGTACTACGAACGTACGAACAAGCAAGTCGGCATGCAAACCGCGTTACACATTTTTTTTTAAAGTATAATCTTAAATAAGAATTATTTGAAGTGAGAGGATAAGAAGTATGTAAATTTCGATTTTAAATAAGGCATAAACGAAAAGGTAATGTAGCAGAAAATGTACGACATGTGATCGTAATTCGTTATTGAGGTAAAAATCCGTAGTTTAATAACGGCCAACACAACTAAATTTAAACAATAATATTAGATGTATGAATAAATTCTTTCCGACTGGATTTACATAATCAGTACAAAGGTACTGAATTTCTTTCGCGGTGGTATTCATAAGCTGCCAGAAAAATGGCAAAAGGTAATGAACAATAATGGAAATTATGTCGATGATTGAGTTGTTTTCATATTTTTTAAATCGAACTGTTATTGTACCCTAAAATCGGAAAGAATTTATTTCTACACCTAATAATCACCAATAAATTAAATAAAACTCACCCATTCGGACATTCCTTTCCTTCCTTTTCGGAAACCTGTGTCACTGGGTCACTGTACCGATCCTGGTCATCGGTGGACGAAAATATTTATGGTAGGGTAGCGCCCAGTGCTCAGCTGATCGCAGGTATTCGCAGGACATCACCCGAAAATAAGAGTCGCAACGTCAAGTGCGTCCGGGTTAATGTACCGAATATTCACTTCACTGCACTGATACTAACACTGATCACATAATTTATTTTCTACGGAACGTGTTGTTCCTACGTTCCATTGCCAACACTCGCACGGTAGCACTCGCGTCCCCGTCGTTCCGCGCATACACCCAGAACATAGCGTAATACTCTTCGGCGGAGTACATTTCTGGGCCGAGATTACTAGCTGACTGACAGGATTTTTTCCCAAACAACTTCCTCTACCCCCAAGTAGTTTCTCTCGTCCCATTATGAGTTTACTCCCACCAGGACAAGAGGCTTTAGGTAAAAAGAAGCCAGCACCGTCCTTCTACTGCCAATGTACCCATTGCTTCGAGATAGAAAACAGACACCACGTGTATCGGTTCGAAAGTGTCCGAAGGGAAGACAAGCAGAAAGTCTTCGAGTTGCTATAAAGAAGAAAATTCACGTCTGCTACGAGGTGGAACCAATTAAGTCATAAATTATCCGAAACTGTAGGAAACCGTTCCCTAGCGTCGACTTGCGGGACAATACGGTCATAAACCGCGACCCTGGCGAAATGCTCTGGCTGATCAGTCTGATTAATTTTGGAGAACTAGAAATTACAAAATATTATCCAGCATCAATACGTCTCGCGGAGACACACGTGAAAAGAAGGGTAATCCGCTGACTGCGCGTAGTCCCGCCTGCGTCGTCCACCCTACAAATTCGAAACAGATCCCTTATCTCTCGAGTATAAACACGCGCTCGAATTTCAAAACGCAAGCACGCGTCGACGTATTCGGTGCGAGAGAAGGTGGGCTTGCAATTCGATTGGTCCCAAACTAACGAATCGGGCCTGCTTATCTCTCGTGTCTAAACACGCGCTCGAATTTCAAAACAAAAGCACGCGTCGACGTATTCCGTGCGAGAGAAGGTGGGCTTGCAATTCGATTGGTCCCAAACTAGCCAATTGGGCCTGCTTATCTCTCGTGTCTAAACACGCGCCCGAATTTCAAAACAAAAGCACGCGTCGACGTATTCCGTGCGAGAGAAGGTGGGCTTGCAATTCGATTGGTCCCAAACTAGCCAATTGGGCCTGCTTATCTCTCGTGTCTAAACACGCGCCCGAATTTCAAAACAAAAGCACGCGTCGACGTATTCCGTGCGAGAGAAGGTGGGCCTTGGGGAGGAGATATTGCTGTGAAGAGGGCCTCTTCAGGAAAGTGGCTGTTCGGAAGGGATTCAGGGCAGAATTTCGAGCGCATGTTTAGACACGAGAGATAAGCAGGCCCAATTGGCTAGTTTGGGACCAATCGAACTTCGAGCCCACCTTCTCTCGCACGGAATACGTCGACGCGTGCTTGCGTTTTGAAATTCGAGCGCGTGTTTATACTCGAGAGATAAGGGATCTGTTTCGAATTTGTAGGGTGGACGACGCAGGCGGGACTACGCGCAGTCAGCGGATTACCCTTCTTTTCACGTGTGTCTCCGCGAGACGTATTGATGCTGGATAATATTTTGTAATTTCTAGTTCTCCAAAATTAATCAGACTGATCAGCCAGAGCATTTCGCCAGGGTCGCGGTTTATGACCGTATTGTCCCGCAAGTCGACGCTAGGGAACGGTTTCCTACAGTTTCGGATAATTTATGACTTAATTGGTTCCACCTCGTAGCAGACGTGAATTTTCTTCTTTATAGCAACTCGAAGACTTTCTGCTTGTCTTCCCTTCGGACACTTTCGAACCGATACACGTGGTGTCTGTTTTCTATCTCGAAGCAATGGGTACATTGGCAGTAGAAGGACGGTGTTGGCTTCTTTTTACCTAAAGCCTCTTGTCCTGGTGGGAGTAAACTCATAATGGGACGAGAGAAACTACTTGGGGGTAGAGGAAGTTGTTTGGGAAAAAATCCTGTCAGTCAGCTAGTAATCTCGGCCCAGAAATGTACTCCGCCGAAGAGTATTACGCTATGTTCTGGGTGTATGCGCGGAACGACGGGGACGCGAGTGCTACCGTGCGAGTGTTGGCAATGGAACGTAGGAACAACACGTTCCGTAGAAAATAAATTATGTGATCAGTGTTAGTATCAGTGCAGTGAAGTGAATATTCGGTACATTAACCCGGACGCACTTGACGTTGCGACTCTTATTTTCGGGTGATGTCCTGCGAATACCTGCGATCAGCTGAGCACTGGGCGCTACCCTACCATAAATATTTTCGTCCACCGATGACCAGGATCGGTACAGTGACCCAGTGACACAGGTTTCCGAAAAGGAAGGAAAGGAATGTCCGAATGGGTGAGTTTTATTTAATTTATTGGTGATTATTAGGTGTAGAAATAAATTCTTTCCGATTTTAGGGTACAATAACAGTTCGATTTAAAAAATATGAAAACAACTCAATCATCGACATAATTTCCATTATTGTTCATTACCTTTTGCCATTTTTCTGGCAGCTTATGAATACCACCGCGAAAGAAATTCAGTACCTTTGTACTGATTATGTAAATCCAGTCGGAAAGAATTTATTCATACATCTAATATTATTGTTTAAATTTAGTTGTGTTGGCCGTTATTAAACTACGGATTTTTACCTCAATAACGAATTACGATCACATGTCGTACATTTTCTGCTACATTACCTTTTCGTTTATGCCTTATTTAAAATCGAAATTTACATACTTCTTATCCTCTCACTTCAAATAATTCTTATTTAAGATTATACTTTAAAAAAAAATGTGTAACGCGGTTTGCATGCCGACTTGCTTGTTCGTACGTTCGTAGTACAAGCGCAGTCGCCTACCGCGTAGCCAACGCTACCGCGGGAGCTCGGACGGAATGCGCGCGCTCTGATTGGTCGGTGCTTTTTGTTAATATCTCGTTAACGAAACCTCGGAGAGCATTTTTGCAAAGGAAAAAGTTGTTTGCTATCATCCCCCGAATCACCCCCTTTAAGGACCCGCAGCATTTTTGAGACACCCTGTATATAGATATATATCCTATGTCGAAACCGGACTCCCGCAGTGTTGCTGTTTTGCTTTCAGCACGGCTAGTAGTAGAGTTGGCTGTGCCTTGGTTCTTTCACAAGCAGGGGGGTGCCACTCTCGTTTACGATTTTGGAACTATAGCTATTACGGCTATACTAATAATTTCTGTACAATACTGTACTGGCGTGTTGATAGATATATTTATTGTATCAAAATCCCCAGGACCTTTTTCTACCAACATGGTCTCCCGAATGTTAGTGAGAAAAACGCTTTCCCTGTTGTCCGTAGAGGCGTGACAGTGGACTACCACGCTACCGATGATTGCCACAGTACTCCCCCCAAGTCTTTTCAAGCGGGAGTTTTGAAAGAGACTTTTTTTCTAGTGTATGTTTTCGTTGGTATATTTGTTATGGAAGTCCATTTATGTTCTGGTACTTGATCATCCTGTGTGGGTTCGGTGTCAATGTCGGCGTCCGTTTTAGTTATGTATGCTGGTTTCAATCTATCTATATTTATATTTTTTAATGTGCCCTCAACATCTAATTCAAACAGTATGTCAGTATGTCTTTTTGTGATTTTGTACGGTCCTCTGTATGGTTGCTCTAATGGTGCTTTAACGTGGTCGCACCGAATGAATGCATGACTACATGTGTGGAGGTCTTTGGCCATGAAAATTCTCGACTTTACATGGTGTGCTGTTGGTATAGGTCTCAATCCCCTCATGTATTCTCGATGTTTTTCTAAAAAAATTTGTGGCTCAGCTGCGAAGTCTGCGTTGATTAAAAATTCTCCGGGAATACGTAGTGTTGTACACTCGGCTCAAACGATTGTGGCCGATCGAGTTTCGATTGCATTCGAGCTCACTAGGGCTGGCTTTTTTACATCGCTACGATTCTACAGTATTTCGTGAATATGGTGGAGGCACTGCCAAGCCACAGGTTCCCGTTGGCAGTGCCCCCACCATATTCACGAAATACTGTAGAATGTTGCGGGGCCGGCTGGTTCCTCTGGATCCTTCGTAGGGAATTCGGCGGGGAACGATGCCCGTGGAGTGCTAAGGCACTCTGCTCCTTGGACGCGGATTTTTGTATAATAAATATAATGAAAACTTTAATCAAACTCAATAAACTATTTGAACATAAAATGAATCTTGGAGAGGTTTTAAATACACGTCTGTTCTCTTTAGCTTACGGGGCTCGAGTGATGCTTTTCCATGTCCATCGGTTTTCACCTTTTTGTTACAAGATGTCTTAGATTCTAAGAGCCAATCGCAAATTTATTAATTAATTAGCTAAATTTCTATTCGTCGATCCGATTCCTTTCGGTTATCGATTTTTTGAAAAGCAAGCGTTTACCTACATTGCGCTGGAATTACACACCTAGGAGAAGGGAGGAAGGAGAAGTTCATTTATTCAAACACCCGTTGCCAAGGGGGTATTGCTTAATTTATAATCTTAAAGTTCTCTTATTAAAAGAATATCTAACTATCTTCAAACCCCTCGGCTTTGTGCGAACTTCACTTTGTCTCCCTTTCATATTACATTCGTGTGATCCGAATCGAACTTCGCGCTACTAAAGTTTATACTACACGCCGCTAGGCGGAAGTCGCAACAAGAATCTGTTGCGGGGCCGGCTGATTCCTCTGGATCCTTTCGTATGGAATTCGGCGGGGAACGATGTCCGTGGAGTGCTAAGGCACTCTGCTCCGTTGGACGCGGATTTTTATATTAAAATATAATGAAAACGATAATAATAATTGAAGAAACGATTAGAACACAATAACTTATAACTTTAATCAACTCAATAAACGATTTGAACACAATATATGAATCTTAGAGAAAGTTTTAATGATATGTCCGTTCACTTTGGCTCTCGGGGCTCGAGTGAGTTTACCAAGGCAAAACACTTTTACAACTTTTGTTATTTACAAGATGTCCTTAAGATCTAAAGCCAATCAAATATTTATTAACTAAATTCCTATTGGTCCATCTATTTCTTCTCAGTTATTGATTTTTAGAATCGAGCGTTTAATAATATTGCTCTGGAATCACACACCTAGGAGAAGGAATCAAAGTGTAGTTCATTTATTCAAACACCCGTTTCCAAGTGGGTATTGATTAATTTATAATCCTGAAGTCCTTTTATTAAAAGAATCTCTAACTATTTTCAAACCCTTCGCATGTGCGAACTTCACTTTGTCTCTTTTCCTATTACACTCGTGTGATCCGATTCGAACTTCGCGCTTCCGAAGCTTATATTACACGCCGCTAGCTAGAGCAAGGATCGCAACTCGCAACAAATCGTATAGTGATCCTCTAGAGAGTGATCGGAACAACGTATATCATCGCTGATTGGTTGCCGCCATTTCGGTCAAAAGCGGAAGTAGACAGAGAAAGAAACTGTAAAAAAGAAAGAGACAGAAATACGGATAAAAAAATATTAACAAGCAGCTTGGAAAGCAGGTAATTCTTTGAATTTTGATATTCTTCGTGAGAGCTTTTTAATAATTATTATATATAGTGATTATTATAGCTGTGTATAATTTAAAGTGGATTATGACTTGACAAACATTTATGATGGTAATTTAATGCTTTTTGTGTATCATAATTTGGTTAGTATCTTAGAGAAACAACCTACCTATTTCATAAGTTATTGAGTGTGTTATCGTTATTTCCGGAGAAATGGGAGGCTGTTGTGCAGATTATTGCACGAATTCGATGAAGAAAGGTTTGCAAATGTGTAGTTTACCCCGAGACGAGACAAGACGGAAAGTATGGATTGACATATAACCCATTTTTTATTAAAACTAGAAAGTTCACGTCATAAAAAATATAGCAGCTAGCATTTCCTCGAAATCTTCATAATATTTTTTGTATGTATTCTCAAAATAATGTTCTTTTGAAGATGATATTTTATACGTTTTAATGACCCATTAAATTTATGAGATGGCTTTTCTAATATGTCAATAAAATATACTCTAATATGTTTGAGAATTTATTATTTAAATACTGCATTATGTATTAACCTTTGGTAGTTTTAATTTTTTTTTATATATGTAAAACACCAGCAAGTAAATTCTAAAATTTATATTTACAGTTATTCAAACTTTTGCGCCAAAACTACAATTTCCGGTTTTGACCGAAATGGCTGCGGTTATACCGATCACTCCCTTGAGGATCACTAGAATCGTAGCGATGTAAAAAAGCCAACCCTAGTGAGCTCGAATGCAATCGAAACTCGATTGGTGAAGCTTGGATGTCCTCTTTCTAGCTCGTGCGTAGTCCAAGTAGTACAGTCGATAGAACTTCCGTCCAAGGCTTTGGTGAACACATCAGTGCTGATTTTAAAGTACGATGCCATCGTTCGATAATGCCATTTGATTTTGGATGATATTGCAACCAATTAACTTTGCCAGTGCTTGGAAGAGTTCTGATTCAAATTGAGTGCCTTGATCTGAGGTTATTGTTGTTGGTGTACCATAGTGAGCAATCCAATGATCGAATAAAGCGGTGGTAACTGTATCGGCGGTAATGATTTTTAGAGAAACCGCGACTGGCCACCTTGAAAATCGATCTATGACGGTTAGGCAGTACTTGTAAGCCTCGTGTTCAGGTACCATGATGATGTCCAGGTGTATGTGTTTGAAGCGATCATCTGGTATGTCGATCTGCTTAGGTTCCAGGCGAGTGTGCCGTTGTATTTTTGAACGCTGACATGGTATGCATTCTCGCACCCATGCAATGACGTCCTTTTTAATTCTTGGCCATACGTATTTTTCTCGGATTTGACGCGAGGTGACGTTTCTGCTTGGATGAGAAAGCCCATGGATTACATTGAAAGCTGCTCTGCGGAGTGTCTTCGGAAGGTATGGCCGAACTATGCCTGTTGAAATATCACAGTGAATTTCAACGTTATCTAAACTCAGTTTGTGGAGTTTCAGTGACAATTTGTCGTTCTTGAGGAGTTGAAGAAGTTCTTTGTCGTCTTTTTGATGTTGTTGTATTGTGTCCAAATCTAGTATTGTCGGCATGTTAATTGTATTGATTTGTGACAGTGTGTCGGTAGCTACGTTGTCTTCACCTTTTACGTAAACTATGTCTGTTGTAAATTGTGAAATGTAGTCGAGTTGACGGAGTTGTCGTTCAGATGCTTTGTCTAGTTTCTGTCCAAAAGTATATGTCAGCGGTTTTTGATCTGTTCTGATTGTAAATTGTCGTCCTTCTAGTAGGTGTTTAAAGTATTTTATGCTGGCAAAGATTGCGAGAAGTTCTCGGTCGTATGTACTGTATCGTGTTTCAGTTTCCGTGAGTTTTCTGGAGAAAAACCCTATAGGTTTCCATTCTCCGTTTTCCTCCTGCTCAAAAGTTGCCCCAATAGCGTTGGTTGAGGCATCTGTCGTTAGTCTGAGCGGTGTATCTGGTGCTGGATAACTGGTGAGTGCCACGGATGACAGTGCCCTTTTGCAGGTTTCAAAGGCTGATTTGGCGTTCTCAGTCCACTCAATGGGCGTTTTGTCGTTTTTTTTTTAGTTCTTTAGGTATCCTGTGAGAGGAAGTTGAAGCTGTGCTGCGTTCTTGACGCATGCCCGATAATAGTTGAACATACCAAGGAATTTTCGTAGCTCTATTATCGTTGATCGACGTGGATAGTCGTCAATGGCTTTGACCCTCTCAGGGTTTGGATGAAATCCTCCGCTACTGATCTGGTACCCAAGAAATGACACGTCTTTCTTACCAAAATTGCATTTGTTTACATTGATTGTGAGTTTGTGTTCTGCCAGTCGTTGAAAAACTTGTTGTAAATGGTCTCGATGTTGTCCTTCGTTTTCTGACATTACTATGATGTCATCTATATATATGAAAACGAAGTCTAAACCACGAAAAATGTGATCAATATATCTCTGGAACGTTTGTGAGGCATTCTTAAGTCCAAATGGCATTCCCACGTACTCGTACAGTCCCCAAGGCGTTGCTATTGCTGTTTTTGCTATGCTATCCTTGTTGACTGGTATTTGATTGTAAGCTTTTTCCAGATCAATCGTTGAAAAAACGTTTTTCCCATGCATGACCAAGAAGAGATTTTGGATCAGTGGAGGTGAGTATTTATCCGGAACGGAAATACTGCTCACTTTTCGATAATCACCGCAGAGACGTTTTTTCTTTGTAAGATGGATCGGACTAGACCATGCACTGTTGGATGGACGAATTACTCCATTGTCTAGGAGTCGCTGTATTTCTGTGCGAGCTATAGTTGCTTTTTCGCCAAACAGCTTGCGAGCACGCTCAGTCACAGGTGGTCCTGTGGTGACAATGGTGTGACTGAACTCGCTGTTGTCGTCTGGTGTAAATTGCATTGGTTTTGTGATACTGACGAATTTAGTCAACAGATCGGCGTATGACATGGTGGTACTAATTGTAGAAATGCTGTGAACATTCGTCTGCATGACTCTCCCCTTTGATGTACAGCCAGTAACAGAGTCAATTAATTGTTTGTTCCGTAAATCGATTAGGAGGTTGTGCTTCATTAGAAAGTCTGCTCCCAAAATTGGTTCAGGAACATCGGCTATTATAAATGACCAGCGAAATTTTCGACGCAATCCCAAATCGACGTCACCACTGTGTAACCCATATGTTGGTATTGGTGTTGAATTGGCTGCAAACAGGGTAAGGTTAGCATTACATGTGCGATTCCTAAATAAACATGCCGGCAGCAAGGAAACCACGGATCCAGAGTCGATGAGGTATCGGATGAAGTTGCGGTGCTTACCACGCCGTCGTCACTGACCGCATGAACATGCGACAGCGCAGCTAGTTTCCCTGTTTTTTTTTATAGTATTATATGTGCACGGTGTATTGCAACGTTCGGCGTTTTGCCCAAAACGGCGGTGGTAATAGCAGACACCTGGTTGGCTCGGGCTTCGGCGATCCTTGTCTCGTCCTCTTGAATGTGATCGTCCTCGATGGTCCGAACGAGCTTCGTCACGCATTTGTTGTTGCTGCTTTTGTATGTCCAAGATAGTCTTCATGCAGAAAGCCATGGCAGACTGTAGCTCTGTCATCTGAACAGTTAATCCTGACAGAGGTGGTGTCTTTGGCCTCTCGTGTTGATGGTTTACCGCCACCACGGTGCTTGGCGGGTTCGGTATAACCGGCTCATTTAACGTGACTACCTCGATTAGTCGATCAGCCATCTCCGCCAGTGCGTCAAGTTTCAGCGTGTCTGAAGTAACGAGCAAAGGTCGTATAGTGTTTGGAAGACAACTTACCCAGAGGTTATGCAGCATCTCCTCATTGATGCTTTCGGCTGCCAAATCCTTCATCTCTCTTAGCAATTGTGACGGCTTTTTATCACCAAGGACTAGGTCATTGAGCAGTCGATGCATTTGCTTCTGTCTGGACTGTGCAATTCTTTTTATCACAATTTGCTTGAGAGTGGCGTATTTGTTGATTGCTGGTGGCGTGGTGATAATGCCCGTTATCTGACGCAAGGTATCAGGATCTAGAGCCTTTAATGTTGAGTTATATTTTATATCGTCGCTGCGGGTTTTTAACGCGGCGAACTCAGCTTCAATTAAATAGAACCAAATATCGGGTCTGTCTTTCATAAATGCTGGTAACTGAGATTTACTGACTGCGGCGAGATATTCCGTATCATACATTATCTGTTGATGCGGTTGCTGAACGTTCAATATTGTCAAGCGATTGCGATTCCGAATCACTCGAGATATTGTGGGAGCTATCCCGAGGTGGTGATCGTTCGACCGGCATTTTTCCGCTATCTGGTTAACCGATATCGTGTCGCTGCGCCACGTGGGCGTATCTTTTTGATCCTTGTATTAATCCACTTAGATCACGTCGGGGTCACCATTTATAGCTATTACGGCTATACTAATAATTTCTGTACAATACTGTAGTGGCGTGTTGATAGATATATTTATTCTTAACAATATAAACTTTGGAATCACAACGTTCTTATCCTAACAGTCTTAAGAGTCTCGAGCAGAGTGAATGGCTGCCGTCGTGGCCGTTGTATCAAAATCCCCAGGACCTTCTTCTACCAACATGGTCTCCCGAATGTTAGTGAGAAAAATGCTTTCCCTGTTGTCCGTAGAGGCGTGACGGTAGACTACCACGCTACCGATGATTGCCACTGTTACGTATTTTGGCGGTAATTTTAAATTGGAACGTGGGTTGGTGCCCGTGGGGTGCTAAAGCACCCTGCTCGTGAAGAGTTGGTAAGTTTTAAATAAAACTAAAGAACACTGATCAATTTCAAGCTGAACTTCAATGTTTATTTGGACTAAAGTATTCATGCTATCGACCGTATTTTTTAAATAAACAATAAGTGTTTTCGGCGCACTAGTTCGGTCAGTTTAATCCAATTTCCCCAGTAATCGCCAATTTGGTAATGGAGAGATTAGAGACTGTCTCTCTTTCGAAGGTACCTTTTCAATTAAAATTTTATAAAAGATATGTTGATGATATTATTACATGTATTAAACCTGAGGAATTTGCGTATTTTGCTTGATACTTTTAACAATTTTCACAATAGATTACAATTCACATACGAGATTGAGAAAGATTCTTGTCTAAACTTTCTTGACACATCAGTTATTAGGTCTAATAACAAACTTTGCACCAATAATTAAACTGACCGAACTAGTGCGCCGAAAACACTTATTGTTTATTTGGACTGCTCAGGAAACTGGTTAGCGACAGAATGAATGAATCGTTGAAGGAAGAGTTCCGAGCTCGTTGACGAAGTCGCTGACAAGATTCTCTTAGTCCTCCCCTAGAGCCTTGTAGTCCAATCAGGACGATGACATCCCTCCAGTTTCGTCAGTGGGTTGTCCTTGGCCATCTCTCCGTTCTTGCCCCCTTCCTTCGCACTTTCCTCCACCCTCAACTGGTGGTGGAGGCGCGCTTTCAAGTACATAGTCTACATAGGCTACATACAGTATATACATGTCTAACAGGTAAGCGCGACCCCGAAGGTCAAGATGATGTCGCTCGGACAAGATTTATAAGTTTATGACTTGCAGCCGTTTCATCCCCTACAGGACGTTGGCAATTAGAAAAAGGTAAAGCGGGGTTTTAAATGCTTTTACGAGACGGGCAGTTGCCCGCTCGACGAAGTTTGACACGCAGATGTGCAAGAAAAAATTAAGCTATTTACTATCCTCGCCTGGCCTAACGGTAACTTAAAAGCTATTGAATACAGTCCCAGGCCTTCGTACGCCTTCTGAGTTTGGACATTAGCTGCTAGTATTGTAAGGACACGTACAAAAATTATGACGGGAAAAACCTTCGAGAAACGCAACGCGATATACAATAAGCCCTTCATCGTCCTCCGTTTCAAATCTCGCTCTACGTACTCTATATATCGATTATACACAATTCCCCAGCCACGTTCAAGCGATAGCGTAACACCACAGAACCAAAGAGTAGGTATAATAAGAGGCGTCACTCGACAAGGACAGAAATAATCTGGGGAAATCACTAAACAACCAATTTAAATGACCACTCAGCAATGATCGGCAAGCTTCGGCAATGATCGATAAACTTCGGCAATGATCAGCCAATTGTGGTAAGGTACATTTAGTCGATTTGAATATCCCGCTCGAAATAGACAACCAATTTAAATGCCAAGGTCAAGCAAGGACTTCAAAGTTTCCGCCCGGAGTGACGCCTCTTATTATTAGTGATGGCTAGAACCATGATTTGTGAATCACGAGTGATCCGATCACGTTCGTTCCCAATCACGGTGATTTTTCACAGTGATCCGTGATTTTCGTGATCGCATCTGATTGGTGCAGGCAGAACAGTGATCCGTGATCGCTTCTGATTGGTGCATCCGCAACAGTGATCCGTGATCGCCTCTGATTGGTGCAGGCAGAACAGTGATCGCTTCTGATTGGTGGAGAGCGTAACTGCTCTTTGCACGCGCCACATAACCCCAAATTCTATTATCTCTCGAAACATTGTCAAGTCCTCACTGTTCTTATAGAATCTCAGTTGTATATTTTGAACCAATGTAATCGTTCTTGATCTATTTAAATTAACGAATATTTCTTCACTTTAGTTAAAAAGTATAATGTATATGTGAATACTTTAGCCAATCAAATCAGTGCGTGCATACATTGACTATTTATGAATGAATATTCTATATATTCGCTGAATTAGCACGTTTTGACTGTAACACCAGCTCTATTAAAGTATTTCATAAAAAATAATCCAATTAAGATCAAGAATTACGATTACAGTACACAATTCACTCAAGTTAAAAAAATCACAATCACGGTCGTGATTGAACTTTAATCAGTTAGTGCTTAGACCATATATACTCATAGACGCGGCTCCAGATAATTTCCTTGACGCAAAGATAAAATCATCTACGTGATGTCACATGTGGGCAAAATAATAATGGAAGCTTTTATGTTCAAAGCAATTTAAAAATATTTCTGGAAATGCTCATGTGGTTAAATGTAGTAGTAAGAAAAAATAGGTATAGTGTTGGGATATAATCATAATTTTTTTATTTGAAGATGGGTCCTTGGGGGGCCTTCTGGGCAGAAGCTCAGTTGGTCGCCCGTTAAATTATTTTACTGTAAAAAAAATAGTAATTTGCAACTTTTTATGCAACATGTTTGTACCATTATTAATAATTCTTTGCAGAGAAAAGCTGTAACCTCATTTGTATATGCGATGTAACCACCCTAACCACGCTAAGGGCTGATGCAATGTGCAGTAACCACCATTTTGAATTATCTTTTGCCCACAAGTGACGTCACTTTTGCCCGTTATCTTTGCTTCACTTCGGCTCGTGGATGCATATAGAGCGGGCCGTGTCTATGAGTATATATGGTCTAAGACAGGCATGGAACTAAAGTGAACGCAGCGGCCGTTTTTCGGAGGCAACGCCTCCTTTCTCCCGCCGCGCGTCTTGGCCCCGCAGCAGGCCTAGGAGCTTCGAGCGCCTCAGACCCGTACCATATGAACCACGCGTGGCGCATTGGGGCGACACCCGTATCAATAGATTTCCGCATCACCCATGGGGTACTATTATCGATGCGTTTTTTTTTGTCAGTGGTATCCCCTGTAGGCCTATTCCACTGTGTCACGCGATAAAAATGGATAGGAAAAACGCGTTTTACTATCAAAATTTTAAATACGTTTGGGAAAACTTCATTTTCGCGCATGTTTAGACGTGCTGGGCATATCTAAAATATCAACTTTAATACGTACAACGTCGACTAGCCTCCCCGTTGATATTTTAAATATGCCAGCACGTCTAATCGTGCGCGAAAATGAAGTTTTCCCAAACGTATTTAAAATTTTGATAGTAAAACGCGTTTTTCCTATCCATTTTTATCGCGTGACACAGTGGAATAGGCCTACAGGGGATACCACTGACAAAAAAAAAACGCATCGATAATAGTACCCCATGGGTGATGCAGAAATCTATTGATACGGGTATCGCCCCAATGCGCCACGCGCGGTTCATATGGTACGGGTCTGAGGCGCTCGAAGCTCCTAGGCCCGCCGTGGGAGCCAAGACGCGCGGCGGGAGAAAGGAGGCGTTGCCTCCGGAAAACGGCCGCTGCGTTCACTTTAGTTCCATGCCTGGTCTAAGAGTTAGTGATTTTGCACTCCATCTCTACTTATTATACCTACTCTTTGACAGAACAGTGTTTTAACTGCCACCTAGGCGGTTCCAATTTTTTCGAACTATAATTCAAAATGGCCGTCCATGAGCGGTTAATTTAAATTATAAAATTTCAATTTAAAGCTACAAATACATCACAGTACATTGAGTTCCATCGATTTGTGTCTCCCTAAGTTAATTACTTCGAAAAAATATCAAAATCAATACTGCTTCAAAGAGAAACTGATGCATCATGAAAGAATAATCTATTAACTGATATTCATCAGTTTCGTTTTAAAACAGCAACTTAATATTGATATTCTTGCATTTGTAACTAGCCCAAGGAAACAATAATCAATGGAACTGAATGTACGTTTCAATATGCAATGTTAGTACTGGCAGTATTACACTTTTTCTTTAAAAAATTAATATTTGAAAAAGAGGGTTAAAGAGGGTTAAAAACAACTATAATAAATATTCGTAGAAGTTACTTTATTTTTCCTTAATCTTGCGATTGGATCGCATGCACCATGTGCTTATAAATGTATTGGTAAATGTTTGTAACATCTTTTCTTTTAAATTAATATAATGTTTATCACACGTGTATGTGTGTGTAAAACTTATAATAGTATTCAACTCCATTGTCATTTCTGAACTTATTTCAAAAGAATGCCATTTTGAGTTCATGTAGTTTTCCATGATGGGATATGCTCTTTTATACATGTTATTAATTATATCCCAAATAATGGGTTGGTGTTCCTTACATTTTACACAAATTTTGAAAGGATCATCATAATGGAACATTTTACTTAATGACCGAATCATTAACTGTACATTAGGTTGAATTTAAAAAAAAAAAATTTCTGTACGTTTTAGAATAATATCTTATTGCCTTCATCCTCTTCGCAGTTACTTCTACTGCTGCGTTCACAAGTTAAATTATTTATTAATAATGTTTTATACGTATTTGTAAACTGGTTAACGGATGGGTTTATATTTCTAAAATTATAGGCGCGTATAATTCCAAAAAAATTCTCCAACGCGTCTTGATTTATATTTTTTGGGGTTAATTTTCGGCAGCCATATTCTCTTAGAGTTTTATATAGTTTTTGGAATGATTGAATCGTAACAATCCAATTATTCAGGGATGGTGTTTTTTTTTTGTTTTTTTGCCAGTAATTCCAGCGTCAAATTCCATAACATTCAGTTTTTTTATAGCCTCAGGCCAAAATGTGTGGTGTAGGCTGCTGTCCGTAATTACAGTCCTTAATGGTGAATTGGAGTGAATATTGATATCATCAGACTCTTCACGCAGACGTTTCTTATTTACTACAGTTCCATTCACCAAATCAAATATATCTTCAGAAATAACATGACCTGCAGGTGTAGCAAAAAGCATAAGGTAACATAAGGTTCCAATATATAAATTACTAAAATGAATTATAGATTACCTTGTATCTTAGATTGTAGTTCTATATAACCAGACATAGTGTTGCTGAAAATTTGGGCTGCATACTTCACTTTCATTTTTGGAATTTTGTCTTTCTGGACATGACACAGCGTAATTTTTGGCAACAGTCTGCTGATAATATTAGTGTTTAGGTCCAATTTATAAGCCTGCTCTATTATATCCCATGTTGCAAATTTTTCATTTTCTTCTTTCTTAATCGTATTATCTAAATCTAATTTTTTGCTTAATAAATTATTCCGAATCCCTTTCAGCAAATGGGTTGGATCATAAATGGGAATAATATTTTGTTTACTTATCCTTATTGTACCTCCTGGATACAAAAAATTATAATTAACATTACATAGTTTATTATTATGGAAATACTGAAAAATAGTAAGCAACATACTGTTTTCCGTGCCTTCTTTCCAACATAATCTTTGCGAATCCAGCAACAATGTATTAATTGCTGCCACATTCGTTGTATTTTGATCACAAACTGTACAAAGGATGATAAGTCCTGTTTCTTCAACAGCTTTTGTCACAGTTTTGATGCAGTGCATCAACTGATTTGTGGATGCCTGGCATTTAGAAAAATAATAAGCAAATGGGAGTTTCCAGTTCGATGCAATACCTTTTATCATAAACACTAGTGCATGGTCAGCAATTTTACCTGTGCGTTCCAGTTGCCAATCTTCGCAACCAATGATTCTATCTTTTGCATGATCATAGTGCAATTGTGGTGCCAGAGATACTTCATCCCGTAGCAATACAGTTAGTTTTTCTAACTTTTTCATGCATACAGTTTTCTCCTTCAGGTGCTGTATAATGATTGGATTAATACCAGTGTCTATGCTAACAGTTTGCTATACTCTCTTCAATGTTCTGATTCCAGGCAATATAAAAAACCTGCGGTATAACCTATATGCAGCTGGAGATTGCTTATATAGCGTTAATGCTAATATTTTTTCCTGCATTGAAAATCTCCTACCCTATGTGTCGATTACAAATATAAAAGTGAAATAACTAGATAAATAGTGTAAAATAAAATAATATAAATTGATATAAGAACAGTAAAGTTTCAATAAATGTGAATCGTTCTGGACAGAACGTTTGCTCGTAACGTAGAGGAAAAACGATTTTTTCTTCCTTCATTTGCTTGTTGTTCTTTTCTGGGAATTTTACCTCCAGTGTATGTCAAAATGGTAAGAAAAATCGTTTACCGTCTATGCTATGAGTAAATGTTCTGTACTAAACACATCGCATTTATGAAAACTTTACTATAATACAAATTGATTGAGAAATAAGTTGTATAATTGAAAAATTAAACTAAATTATTTAAGTAAATAGCACTTCTATTTTTTAGTGTCCTTCTAATAACATTATGTACTGCATGTAAAGTTACCCTGGCTTTAAACTGTTTTTTCCTGAGTTGCATTTCCACAAAGAATCTTTGGCTGGCTGTCAAATTGTTTGCAAGCTGTTCACCATATTTTCCAAACATGACCTTTTTTGCATCCTTGATGCGTTGCTTATATACTGCCATCTTGCTTTTATAGCTGGCCGTCTGTTTCTTTAAATGGAGACATGTTTCATACATGGATTTTTCTGTTGATGATAAATTTGTCTTCCGTGTTACAGCACCTAATATATTTCTTTTTCTTTCTATAAGTTGTACTGGATTTATATTTGTGATATTTTCTTCAGTTTGTTGATTCATAATATTATCAGTGAAGTCATTTTCATTTTGTGTGCTTGTACTTGGCATAGAATTATTACAAAATGATAAATCACTACTTGGGACATTCTCACTTGGCACAGCATCAATTTTTAGTCGCCTTTTGACTACAGAACACATGTACGCATTTTCTGTAAAGTGCAGATAACACACTGTGTATTTTTTCCTTTCTTCCACCGTCAAATTATCAATTAGTGTGGAATGCACTGCATTTCTCCACTTTTCAGAAACAACCGGATTCTTTGGAAAACTATGATTGGGAATCGAATAATCAGAGCGGCAATTTGGCACGCAACAATGTCGTGACATTGAAACTATGAAACTGATTTTATAAAACTTATTTTTCGATACGATTGTTTGGGTTTCGTACGGTACTAGCCAGTACTAGCTGGCTGAAATCGACAATTCACAAATGCATGCAACGCATATCAATGGCGTACGCAGTTACAGATGGTTACAGATGAATCATGAACACGTGATCACAGCCATATTGAATTTTAGTTCGAAAAAATTGGAACCGCCTAGGTGGCAGTTGAAACACTGTTCTGTTACGTATTAAGGTGGGGAATTTCTATATAGGACTGCGGGTCCGTGCCCGTGGAGTGCTGAAGTACTCAGCTCGTGAGTTGGAGCGGGAATTTCAACTGAGGTATCAAATTAAAATGTATAAACTTCTATATAAGTTCAAGTTAGAATTTATTCACACAAGGTGGTCGTACTCAACTCTACTACCAAGTTTGATCTGCTGTCTTACAAATCAACTCCCTCGCTTGTCACCTCCAAGCGCCCTACTCCTCTAATTTTGGCGTGTTCCTCCGACTTCCTCCTTGGATTCTTTCGTCCAATCCAGACGGTGTTGTCCCTGAAGCTTCGTCAGAGGGTTGTCCTTCAGCCCTCTCTCCGTCCTTGGTCCTTCCTTCGCGCTTCCCTCCACCCTCAGCTGGTGGTCGAGGCGCGCTTTCCGTTTACATAGGCTACTTACAATACATGTCTAACAGGTAGGTAAGCGGAATCCTCAGGGTCAAGACGACGTCGCCCGCGCATAGTTTATGTCTTTATGACTTTCAGCTGCTCTCGACCCGAGTTTTTACCCTAACAGGACATCGACAATATTGAAAGGGGAGACAGCGTTTTAAATGGTTTTACCAGACGAGCAATTGCCCGCTCGACGAAATTTGGCACGCAGATGTGGAAGGAAAAGTTAAGCTTTTTACTATCCTCGCCTGGCCTAACTGTAGTTTAAAAAATGACTGAATGCAACCCCGGGTTCTCGTACGTTTTCTAGGTTCAGGTATTAGCTGTTAACATTCCCCGAGCGCATTTGGAAACTATTAAGGAAGACCTTCGAAAAGCTAAATGCGCTCTTCGTGTTTATGAGTCCTGACAATAAACTCTGCCTTGTCCCCCGTTTCAAACTTGCTTAAAACCTTTCAAATGTGCCGTTCACTTAGAATCTAATTATAATATATCCATGCTTCAGTACAAAAGGGATTTCAAATTTCGCTCTTGATTTAACCATCGATTATATACATTTTCGTGGCTACGTTCAAGCGATAGCGTAACAGTTCTAAAATCGTAAACGAGAGCGGCAGACCCCTGTTCATAAGGTAAACATGATCCCCAACATTAAACTTATAAGGGTTTTTATTCTTATCAAAATTCAATTTACTTTTACGCTTTGCTTTTTCTAGATTTTCTGCTGCCTGGGCTTGAGTGGTAGTAATTTTCAAAAACAAATCATCTAGATACTTATAGCGAATTCGGTATCTTGCACTGACTCCATGCTCGTGCCAGAAAATGACTTGGATTGGTTGATTCTTATAGAAACAAAGAAGCTCTATAGGAATCAACCAATCCAAGTCATTTTCTGACACGAGCACAAAATCAGTGCAAGATACCGAATTCGCTATTAATGAATGTTCTCGGAACTTCCTGATTAGCGACTTCCATGAGCGAATTCAGTGGCTCATGGATCGAAATATTATATGAAAAGAGGCCAAATCTGATCCAATCATCCCAATTACTTTGTGTACAGTAATGTTTAAAGGTGCCGTCTCACTGGGCCTTGAATGTGTGCGCACGCTCACACAAGCTAGGAAAAGCGTGTACGTATACGCGATGTAGTAAACAATCCGTTTCAACCAACTTACGTCGTGAAATCGGCAAGAAGGAAGCTTTTGCGGGTATAGTTGCCTTCAGCGGACATCTATACAGGGTGGTCTGGTGCGTTTGAACGCTAATAAGCACCGTATATACGTTGAAATAATAATGAATTTATGACTCGAAAAGTGACAGAATTGAGGTTCGAGTACATTAGCGCCACCAACGGAGAAGCCTTGAAGCTTCATTCTGTCAGTTTTCGAGTCATAAATTCATTATTATTTCAACGTACGGTGCTTATTAGCGTTCAAACGCACCAGACCACCCTGTATAGATGTCCGATGAAGGCAACTATATCCGCAAAAGCTTCCTTCTTGCCGATTCCACGACGTAAGTTGGTTGAAACGGATTGTTTACTACATCGCGTATACGTACACGCTTTTCCTAGCTTGTGTGAGCGTGCGCACACATTCAAGGCCCAGTGAGACGGCAGCCTTAAGGTAATCTACAAAAACACGATGTGCTCTCTCCAATGATCCAAGAGATTGTGGGTGGAAAGCCGTGAATGCTATTTTTTGAATTTTGAAGATTTTGCATACATGGTTCATTATCTTAAGGTCGAGTTTCCTAGCAGCGGACGGCGGCGGCCGGCGGACGCGGCTGGCGGCCAAATCCTAAGCACTGCTCTTATGGAGAAGCATGTAACCGTTTTCCTAGCCGCGTTTTCGAGCGGCGGTGGCCGCCCGTCTGCTACAGCAGCAACCTAGGCTACTCAAGACGCAACACAATGCGATGAGTGTCTGTTTTCCGCCATGATGGCGGGATCTACTAGCCGCGCGGCCATCCGCGGCGGATTTTAGCTCGACTCCTCCAAACTGAGTCGTAGCCGCGTCCGCGCTGCGGCGATCCAGCGCCACAGTGGAACAGAATCCTAAAAATAAGGAAACAAGTCAGAATTCAAAAGTTATGGGATTATATTTTTTTAATATATTTCTTGTAAACTAATAATATGAGTTCCTAAAAAAGGGAAAAATATCGTGGCGGTTAATTCTGATTTGTGTGTAAACACGTGTCAAAGTTTGTATATGTATTTTTCTTGTGGAAAATTTTGAATTGAGTCTTTCGAATTTTGATAATATAAAAGATACACAAATATTTTGGGAACCGAAATGAGTAGTATCTTTTTTGGTAAGCAATAGCAAATAATTAGTTACATACAGTTATTTTCCATAACAAGCTCATTGAAGAAATATCAGCAATTATCGGCTTTTTAGTTACCCTCCGGGAACTTCCGAGCGCATTTCTTTTTTGTTTTATAATCAACATATATTTGGCTTTGCAACTGCGAAAAGAAGATTTGGCAATATTTACCAATAATGGAGTAATCACCTGTATTCTATCACGCACAGTGAGGCTGAATGCCAAGAAGTGGGGGAAAATTCAATAACATCACATTTTTCGCACTGAAACTGCCGAATATAATGAAGGAAGTTCATAAAAAAAAGTATTAATATACCACTGATACGGTGGATTAGCGTTATTTAAAAAAATAATGTCAATACTTCCAATAAAACTAGTACAATTTGATAAATATACCTGCATACTGTGGTAAGTGAAGAAATATTTGCAAACCTGTATGCATGTTATCCTATATAGGTACCAAATTCTGTTCAGAAAGGGTTAATACATTCCTACGAAATTATACAATATTTGGGCAACCGTCCAATCGGCTAATTGGATGAAGGGATCAAAGATGCTAGAAATAAAGGTTTTGAAAAGTAAAGAAAAGATTGTACGCTCAAAATATTCTCATTGTGATTCAAACGAAGATTTTCTAAACTTCTTATCGATTTCTTCAGATACACTACTGATGTTTTGTAATGTAGCTTCATAAGATTCGACATGTTGATTGGAAAAAGTGGTATGTTGAATTTTTTTCTCTATTCTTGAGATTGACGCCCATTGGTCGTTTGGACAAAACCGGGATCAGAGCCAAGCGAGAATTAATTCGTTGTTTTCGACCGATAATTTCATATTTACCCAAGAACGTTTCGACAACATCTGTTTGCCAGCATTTCTAAAGGGCAGTTAAGGACGTAGTGCCGTCTTTAATTTTAGACATTCTTCAGTCTGACAATGAGTTAATCCGTATATTGCTTTGCCGGTGCTTTCGTACGTACGATGGGTTCGGACCCGGTCGTAGGTACTACTATTAAGCCGGGGTCAGACCTGAATGAGTATACGCTGAGCAGGCTGAGCACGCACGAATATTCTGATGTGGACAGGTGAAACGGTAGCCCCTGGCGTGGTGACTCGGCGCATGCGACCCGGCCTGAGCTGACCGTTGTCGGTTTTCTTCCACAGATCAAAGGGAGTTTGAAGTGCATTGATTTCAGCGGGGAAGATAGAGGCAGAATGTGATACTTTTCTAAAATCCTCGATGTCTCGGATTTTCATGATATAGAAATACATATATGGTAATCCATATGAAATTAGGGAGGGTTAAGTCCTCATTTTGCAGATTCGAAATTGTTTAAAAAATACAAATCTTCAAAGTTTCCTGGTTTCGGTGATTTTTACAAAATTCCTATAGAAATTAATTTTAATGTCTTAAATTATTGAAGGCATAGACCAAATAAATTTAATCCATTGCTAATATTGACATAAACAGATAATCAAAAATTTAAAAATTACATTTTGAATAATAATAATGCAATTAACATATATGATAGACTTTAAAGCTCTATTTTACTGAATAATTTGTCTTTCTTTTCTTCACTACATCTTGCATTGTTCTTAATTCATACAGCCAGGCCGACTCGCTGTTGGGTTAAAAAATCACACGAGATTACTCGGGGGGGGGGGGGGGGGGGGGGGCAACAATAAGCCTCGTGGAGGGACGCAGGTAGAAAATGAGGTGTCCGCTGCACTGCGCGTGATCCCGCCTGTCACGTCTTCCCTTCGAATTGGAGACTGATCTCTTATCTCTTCAGTATAAACACGTGCTACAATATAAGAACAAAAGTACGCACTGACATATGCGCTGCGAGAGAACGTGGGTCATAAAGAGAAAATATTACTATGAAGAGGTGAAAACGTTGCGTCTGCAACGAATGTAAGTCCGATTGGTCCTAATATAATCTCCCCCTACGCCTCACCCTTTCTCGCAGTGCATACGCCTGTGCCTGATTTTGTTTTGATATTGGAGCGCGTGGTTATTCGAAAGATATGGGATCCGTCTTCAATTTGAGAAGACGACGCAGGCGGGAACCAGGCGTCCCTCTAGCCTGCAGGTGGCGAATTGATGGCGGACAATACTTTTTAATTGCTATATTGGTGACATCTTTTCCATATGCATGAAAGTAATTGTAGTTTTAATATAATTATGAAACATACATTGGGAACACCGTTCCTCGAAAAGGGGGGACTTTCCTTCAGTGACTTCGTTCGTAGAGGAGGAACCCTCTCACCCTTCAAGAAGTAGAGGAGGGAAATGCCACATCTGGTGGCCAAAAACTTACCAGGGCCGATCGGCCGGACCGTTTCGCTAAACTCGCGGTTTATGGCCGTATTGTCCCGGTAGTCGGCGTGGCGATAAACAACAGTACCTACGTGCGGGTCCGAAGCCATCGTACGTACTACCCGGCGAGAGAGCAATTATACGGATCACCACGGACTGAACAATGTCTAAAATTCTTAAAGACCCCATAAAATGGATTGCCCTTTAGAAATCTGGCAAACAGATGTTGTCGAAACGTTCTTGGAAAAATAATAAATTACCCATCGTAAAGAATGAATGAATTTTTGCCTGGCTCTGAGCCCGCTTTTATCAAGACACACGTTTTCGCAAAGATGTGATGAAAAATGCGGAACTCTTGAACATTTCTGAATTTATAATGGTATTCCAACCGTTTGAAGGATCGAAACCCATAAAATTCGGTGAGGCACTCCAGGGGGTTGTCCTAGCCACGGGGTACCAGGTGGCAACTCTTTGACACGCGTCGGTGGACAATCACTCTGTATTGGTAAACGGGATGACTCGGAGGGTTGAGTTGTATGTTTATTTAGCTAACTATGTATTACACCATCTTTACGACTGCGGAGTGGGCTAAGTTAAGGACAGAAGTTGGTGAAGAAAGATGCAATGACACTTTCGACCCCTCCGCATGCGTAATTCGTGCGCGCTCAGCCTGCTCAGCGTATACGCATTCAGGTCTGGCTGCGGCTTTAACCACCGCGCCGACTCGTGGGACAATATGGTCATAAACCACGACTCTGGCCTGACGCTTTGGTCTATCAGCTGATTAACTTTTTGGAATCAGATGTTCCTCCACGAACAAAATAAGATGTTCTTATGTTAGATCGAAAAATGTTTCCTCGACAATGGAGTAGGAAACGAAGTCACTCTGAAGAAGTAGCAGTACGTCTCGCGGTGAGACACAGGAAGAAACGGAGTAATCGGGTGACTGCGCGTGTTCCTGCCTGCATCGTCCTCCCTACAAAATTTGAGAGAAAGCACTTATCTCTCGAGTATAAACACGCGTTGGAATATCAAAAAGAGAAGCACGCGCGACGTATTAGGTGCAGGAAAAAAGGGCACTCAGAATTAATCCTAAAAACTGTCCTGTAGTTCCACAAGTTATTTCGTAAATGTTTTCTAATTACTTTATAGCGTGTTGGAGACCAAACGGCTGGTGTCGTAAAGCGGTAGTAAACCGTGACCCGCTAATAATCCGTTTTAGGGCTTTACGCAGATGGGTACATCATGCGACTCACCCCCGGGGAAAACACAGAAAATCAAGTTTTTATAGTATACCTGTATTTTTCCACCTCTACGCCTACGATTTCCAAAGGTGGGATTTTTCGTGACCAATGATATTTGGAGTGTCGTACAAAACTCCGCCTTCAAAAGGATGTATACCTCTAAACTGCGACTTACACCGATAGTTAGTCAGTATAGAAAACATTTATGTACATTCCGCACGCGAAGTGTCCAACAGTTCGCCGTCTGTGACAGTGTTGTGTCGGTGAATTTGTAATGCCCGCCACCAAAGTAAAGTTTTCGCCTGCGGAGGACGAGGTGCTTATCAATAGTGTTTCATCTTATCCGGCCCTGTACGATGCTGCAGACGTGACCCACAGAGATCAGCAATTAAAAGATAATGTATGGGAAGAGATCTCCACCGTCGTAAAAAGAACAGGTAAAGTATTCTTCAATTATATTTATTTGCATTTGAAACGTTCAATTTCATCATAAAGTCTTTTGCAATTGTTTCAAAATGGGAAAGTATGTTGAGGTAAAAAAATGGGCACTCCAACTTTAGTACAGTGGCGAGCAACCTTTTGTCAGAAGTGGGCCACAATTGAGGGCTCGGATGCAATAAGGGGACTAGCGCTCGAAAATGCGACAAAGTATTGTCCAAACGCTAAGAAATATTGGAAAGTTAAATGTTGTTAAACTGTATTTTAAAAAATATAATGTTATAAAGCTCGTCACGACACACATTTTTTCTATTTGCATTTTTTTTATCGAATCATTAGTATTCGAGATAAAAATTATAAACAAAAAAAATTTCTTCGACCAAAATCATTATTTCGTTAAACATAAATTGCGATATCTTGAGTAAATATTAACGGATCGTTATAAGACTTGAAACATAAAACTCAGAAAACTCTAGCGAAGCCGTAAAATGTATGCACAAAACCCTTATGTTAAAAAATGTAATAATATTTGATTTAAAAATAATACTGGACATAACCCATGTCTCTCAACGTTCGCCGTTAAAAAGTATCGAGGGAATTTTGAGGTACATATAACATGCAGCGACAAAGTTTTTCCTTAATATACAAAGAAGTTTTTCACTATTTTTAAATATTTTTAGAAGTTTTTAAATATTTCGAAATATTTAGTAACATTTTTATTATAGTATTTACACCCAATATTTACAATATTTACACTATTCTGTTTACAATATTCTGTTCCTTTATAAATTTTTCTTTTTCTCCTTTTTCCTATCTTTCCTTTTTCATTTTCTTTTTGCATATCTATTCTTCTTTATACAATTTATTTTTTATTGATGTCGTGCTTAAAAATTTTTTGCCAAAATCTTGTCAACTAGAGGTACAATATTGCAGTAAATTTTCAAAGTCTTTAAGTTTTTCAGCCGTCACTCTTACTCCGCCTGCCAATGACGCTTTTTTCAAATCTTCCCCTCTAATAGATGTTTTAATATTTATAGTAGTAGGTTCCCCATTGTACCTCGCACCGGAAATAGATGCTGAATTTCTATTTGCAATTCCGTAGATATCATTGAAAAAAAAATTGGAGTGACGGCTGAAAAACTTAAAGACTTTGAAAATTTACTGCAATATTGTACCTCTAGTTGAAAAGATTTTGGCAAAAAATTTTTAAGCACGACATCAATAAAAAATAAATTGTATAAAGAAGAATAGATATGCAAAAAGAAAATGAAAAAGGAAAGATAGGAAAAAGGAGAAAAAGAAAAATTTATAAAGGAACAGAATATTGTAAACAGAATAGTGTAAATATTGTAAATATTGGGTGTAAATACTATAATAAAAATGTTACTAAATATTTCGAAAATAATATCGCAATATTTTTTTGTAATATATAATCATATAATAGTGAGAATGTCATGTCTTTGCAGTGTGACGCGATTGTACGCAGCTGCTGACTGTTGGTGCCGAGCGGGATTTATATATATCGTCATATCTTCTATAATTATTTACTAATCAGTGTGAAAATTGGTGAAAAACTTCTTTGTATATTAAGGAAAAACTTTGTCGCTGCAAGTTATATGTACCTCAAAATTCCCTCGATACTTTTTAACGGCGAACGTTGAGAGACATGGGTTATGTCCAGTATTATTTTTAAATCAAATATTATTACATTTTTTAACATAAGGGTTTTGTGCATACATTTTACGGCTTCGCTAGAGTTTTCTGAGTTTTATGCTTCAAGTCTTATAACGATCCGTTAATATTTACTGAAGATATCGCAATTTATGTTTAACGAAATAATGATTTTGGTCGAAGAAATTTTTTTTGTTTATAATTTTTATCTCGAATACTAATGATTCGATAAAAAAAAATGCAAATAGAAAAAATGTGTGTCGTGACGAGCTTTATAACATTATATTTTTTAAAATACAGTTTAACAACATTTAACTTTCCAATATTTCTTAGCGTTTGGACAATACTTTCTCGCATTTTCGAGCGCTAGTCCCCTTATTGCATCCGAGCCCTCAATTGGAGACCTACTTCTCTACGCGGGCCGCAATATTAAATATATAAATGTAGTTCGTGAAAAACAGATATGACGATGTTCAGGTGGGCCAAATGTGGCCCGCGGGCCGCGGGTTGCTCATCACTGCTTTAGTACGTTTGTTACAACACTTATGTATCCATATAATATTCTGCATGCAAAATGATAACGATCTCGATACTTCTCCAATAGCAATTAACTCCCTAAGAAATATATTATCTAATTATTTCAGCTGAGGAATGCAAAACGCGTTGGAAGAATATTCGCGACTGGTTTATGAAAAAAAAAAGGAGCAACAAGTGCGGTACAGGGTCGGCAGCCAAGTCGAAAAAAGAATGGCCATTGTTGAAGCTGCTAGATTTTCTGAATAATGTCACGTCTGAGAGAAGGCAAGTATTTTTTTAACACAAGATGAGTTCATATGTAGGTTTTGTGCAAGTTTCACATCTGTAGTGTGTAGTATAAAATAGACGGTCTTTTTTTTTATTGTAGCACACAGAGCAATATTGAACTGCCTGCCGAAGTTGACAATGATACCGTGAGTAGCGGTCCCGACAATCCAGTGCCCATACAGACGATAGAAACCGCTGCTTGCTGGGACGGTGTACCAACACCAAAAACATCGCCCGATGACACGATCGCTCCTTCCGAAAAAAGAAGATGCGGTACTACGCCCAGTACAGCGCCGAAAAGGCGCAGAACGAACCATAACGATCTTCTGGACGCCCTAAACAAAAGGTCTCGCGAAAGAGAGCAACTTCTACACCTGGCGATGGAAGACGAGGATGACGAAACCATGCTCTTTTTTAAGAGTATGGGGGTAATGGGGAGGAAACTGCCGCGGAAACTGCTTGCAGAAGCAAAGCGTTCAGTGCTTAATGTAATGCTCGATTTCGAGAGCAGAGCAGCAGAAACACCGTGAGCATGAGCGTATCATTGCGTCCCACAGTGGTCTGGGTATATCTACATTTAGCGGCCACAATTCTGATCTTTCTGATGCTTGGTGATTAAGGGTTTTTGAGGTTGCTGATAACGAATTTGGCACCAAAAATTTAAAATACAAAATCGCCGAGGATCGCCGAGGGGCTCGCCAAAGCTCGCCGAGGATAGCCGATCCTAGTGCCGTATGATTCTACCTTCATACCTACCCAATGGATGCCATAAATGCAGTCACTGCATTGCCCTTAGCTTAGGACCTCTCCCAACCTTTGCTAGAACGACACTCGTAATTCTGACTTCAAAGCAGACACATCTCTGTGAATTCGTGAGCTACGAACGTTCAAACAGTGTTCAATATTTCGTGCCGTATTGACGTGACAGTGCGACGTGATCTGTGCAGTATAGCGATTTAAAATCTTATAATGAATCGCAAATTGCTGCTGCGTGCATTGCTGCAGGAAGAAGAAGACGACGATATTCTTTTGCGAGCATATGTGGAATCAAAGAAAAAAAGGAAAATGCATACGATGTTCCAGACTCGAAGGACCGAGGGTTATTCTCGTATCTTGATAGCAAACCATTTAGCGAATAACGACGAAACCTATAGACAATTTTTTAGGCTAAATAAAGGACAGGTTAATTTCATCTTGAATCTTATTGGAAAGGATTTGGAGAAAACCTCGTATACAAGAGTGAAGAAACCCATTTCACCCGAAGATAAGTTGCTCCTGACATTGAGGCAAGTTAATTTTCCACAAGCATATTTTATTTTTTCGTCGCATAATTTTATTACAGTTGTATATGTTTACTGTAGGTACAAAGTACCTATGGTCTCTTAATAATCACGCCCCGAATACTGCTTTGCACATGCATTGCACGCTCGCACTTCACTTTCGATTCTCCCTGTTCCGCTTTTTTTGACCTGCTCTTTCTCTCTCTCTCTCCTTTTGCCAATTGCCCTATCACGCATTCGGTCCTCGCCTACACCGTCACACTCGCACGCGCTATCATTTGCTACCGGTTTTCTCTCAGTGTGGCTCGTGGTTGCTTCTTTGCACAGACGCATTTTTTTTACGTGGGAAATCTTCATAGATACCTTGACCTCGCGGGGAATAAAACCCCACGGTGACCATCCTCTATACGATTCGGTGGGACCTCGTGAACATCACAGCTATGGTATTTTACTAATACCACACGCACAAACACATATATCTTGCATCTTGCAGTGATCCTATTTCGAGATCAGTAATCAATTTAAACACCAACGCCTTTGTTTCCGCAATTAATTGTGATGCTTTTTTGGCGAACCCATACTTTTTAAAATCTCAAAGTCAGAACATCCAGTACAGTACCGGAATCATTCCTGTGCCTTTTTGGTGCTGCACTATATACGTAGGTGTACTGCCGCATCTTGTTACCCACGAAGAAGGAATATTGTCATTTGAGTGTATTTCTACGGCAGCTTCCCAGCTGACTGTAACATCCATCTATGTTCCTGGAATGTCGCTATACGCACACCTTCTTGCATTTTGAACCTCTTTAGTTCGTTTCATATTACTGTGCCTACCACGAAAAAAAATAATTTTTTCAAATTCCTTGTACTTTAGAACTCATTTTGTGTGTACAAAGTATTGACCTTCCCTCGAACCATACATTCACCATTTTTACCCATTTTGAGTTTAGCTTTGCTGCCGAACCTGTACCGTGTTTGATGTCCCGCTTCATTTTCATAAATGTATCACATATGTTCCTCCATCTCTTCTTACAATCACCAGCTAAAATAATTAGAAAATATATTTTTTACAGGTTCTTAGCTACTGGAGAATCTTTTAAATCGTTATCGTTTTCATTTAGAATATCACCGAGCTATATAAGCGGTATCGTACGCAAAGTTTTGCAAGAACTGTGCGACAAACTAGTGCAAATATTTATGCCGCAGCCGAGTGTTACGGATTTTGATAAAATAGCTAATGATTTTCTGGTGAAGTGGAATTTCCCTAACTGTGTTGGAGCCATAGACGGGAAACACATAAGAATAAAGTGTCCACGCAATAGCGGGTCTCTTTATTTTAATTACAAACACTTTTTCTCAATAGTGTTATTAGCATTAGTGGATGCTAATTATAAATTTATTATTGTTGACGTTGGCTCGTATGGAAAGGAAGGAGACAGCGGAATCTTCAGAAAATCGATTATGGGTCAAGCGATCAATGGGGAAAAATTGAACTTTCCCATGGATAAACCACTTCCCGGGACGAACGTGACAGCCCCTCACGTAATTGTGGGCGATGAGGCATTTCGCTTGACGAAACGAATGCTAAAACCTTATCCGAAAAACCAAGCGACGGAAGATAGGACAAAAAAAATTTTTAATTATCGATTGTGCCGAGCCCGTAGGGTCTCGGAAAATGCATTTGGTATATTGTCCCAAACATTTAGAATTTTCCATGCACCAATTGCAGTAGTGCCGGAAACTACAGACAACATCATTACCGCAACATGTTGCCTCCACAACATGTTGCGGGATGAATACATTAATGATAATCAGGCCAAACAACAGAATTTCGAAGCAATTCTTGCTGACAACATGATGCCATTGGCTGGAGCAGGAGGGTATGGTCGTGCAGAGGGGTTCAATGTCCGCAATATTTTTCGCACATACTTCAATTCACCGGAGGGGGCCGTGGAATGGCAGCAGGACCGTGTGGATAGAGGCGTTACAATCTGAATAGAAATAAAAAATGCTCCATTTCAAACGTTTCACCAAGTACAGCGCGAATGACGGACAGGTACATTTTATTTTATAAATTATAACTATATATTATTTGTGTCTTAAAAATTGATTAATTTAATTGTTTATACACTGGATATTAGGGTTAGTTAACATATAATTTGTCTGAAAATTATTTACGTGTCCCATGAAAGATCGATATCAATGTATTAATTCAGAATGAGTTTGAGAACCAGTTATATTAACGTCACAACCAAATTGTATATTGAAAAATGATTTTCGATTTTCCTTTTATAATTATTGAATTGCAAAATTACTAATCGCTTATTTTAATTAATTTTTGTTTATTTTTAATAATGTTTTAGATTCTGTCCACTTTTGTCTTTTCGAGCAATAGACTTCAGTTTTTGTCTTGGAGAGACAACTGCAAAATCGTCCAACAAATTTACTACACGATTCCTAATACGCTTATACCGTCAAAATTTTTTAATGAAAAATGACAAAAAACGAACCGATTTTTACAAAAACTGAAATATCCCGAAATGTGTTGGCGCGGTGGATGGCAAACACGTGCATATATTTGTTCCCAAACACTCAGGATCGATATTTTACAATCGCAAAAGAAAATTTTCCATTATTTTGATGGCAGTTGTAGATGCTAGTCACAAGCATATTACAATACATGGCGGTTCCTCTGGACGGAATAGTGCTGGAACAGTATTTGCCAATTGTACATTTGGAAATGCTTCGCTTACTGGTGATCCGAGTTTGCACGTGCTAGCTACTAAATCTCTCCTAAGCACAGACATTTCGGTGCCAAATGTTTTAATAGCAGATGAAGCATTCGCGTTGGAAACAAATAAGACAAGACGCTATGCAACATTGAATAAAGAAACTATAGACATTCGTAACGCTTTTGCAGACTGGTTCGTTTCGCTTGCTGAAGAATTCCCTTGGCAATATGAAAGCAGAACAAAATAATATTTTATTTTATTATCTTAAATATATATTTAATTTATGTTCTGATGTATAGTACATTCTGATTTTATGTCGCTGCTTATTGATTTCCTCGCATTTTCGTGAACATTTCGACTTTTGTAACCGTATAATTTTTTGTCGTATATAATAGAATGATTTTGAACGGCACAAATGAATTGTTTTTGTAAATCCATTTTATGGATTATATGTACGCGGCAACGTACCGCATCGGTTTTGCGGTAATGTAACGTATTTGTTGGAAGGTGGTGCATTAGAAACAATGCAAGTTAAATTCTTGCAACAACGTATCGCTGTAATACACTGCTCCGTCATGCATTTATTATGTATACTAATATTAATTTATTATTAAAACTATGTTGAGTTTATTGTCACTCAACAGATTCAGAGAAATTCTTTGTACTAATATTCATATTCTCGTTACTAATGGTAATTGGTGTTTATACTGAAGCGCATGAGATAATAAAGCACTTGCATACCTTTGGCACGAACTTTTATCAATCATTTGCTTAGCTGTCAATCTTTCTAGCATTTAAATTGTTGTATATAGTAGTATTAAAAAAATGGAAATAGTTATAAGGAACAATCGATAGCGCCACCGTGAAGAGTGGGTTTTTGTGAAACGAGCGGCGAGAGAGAAATCGTGGCGTAGCGACACTTGCGTAGGCCCGCCCTTTGTAGAGTTCCGCTTCATTCTAAGTATTAACCTTATGTAGTACATAGCCTGTAAATATATTGCATGAATCTGAACCACAAGGTTCGAGAACGTTGGTTTTAGTTATCTCTCACAAACGTAACATAAATGATATTTTGATATAACGTTAAATTACTTACATTACTTATAACATTATATTTAATGATTTAACTAACCATTCCTGCTCTTAACTGAACAGTTTAAAAAATGTCACTGGCGTCTCTTTGGTTCTAAGTGCTTCATACGTGTATGATGAAAGAATAAATAAATTTAATTAGCAATAATAAATAAATAAGTATAATTGAAGAATACTTTACCTGTTGTGTTTAATTTAATTGACACTTCTCTCCGTACATTTTCTTTCACTCCTGGCAATCATAAAGGACACAATACTTAATTGGATATTTCATCTATCAATGTTTTATCCTCCGCAGACGAAAACCGTAACTTCTTCGACATTTCAGACACTCGTCACTAACACATACGCAAAATGTAACACTGATTGTGAGAAGCACTTTATTGGTCATAATATGTGGGAATATAATCTCGTCCCTATGACCCACCTTTCCTTGCACCCAATACGTTGCGGGTCCTTCTGTTTTGATATTCGGGCGCGTGTACCTATATACTCGAGAGATAAGGGATCCGTCTTTAATTTGAAATGAGGACGACGTAGGCGTGACCACGCGCAGTCAGCGGACTGCTACCCCTTTTTTCCTGTGTCTTTCCGCGAGGCATATTGATGTTGAACTTGGTGGATAATACTTCTTAATTGATAAATAAAAACTGAATAGGCTGACTTATCTCCCTAGCACGGCGGAATTGGGTTCCACTAAACGACCACCATTCTTTGTCATTTACCTAACTCGTTGGAGGCCTCGGTACATACATATATGTATACAGTCAATGTAAAAAGTATTCGTGCAGCGACTAATTTAAAGTAAAAGTTTGTATATCCATGTCAGTACTAAACTTTAACAGAAAAAGATGATTAATAAATATTCTTAAATGTTTGTACAATAGATCTTGTATAAACAAATTTTTATTCCCCTTAACATTAACAAAAATGTGAATAAAAGGAGATAAACGTGCAGAAGTAGACGCGCAGTAAGTATTCGTACAGTTAAATAAAAGATCAATAAACTATGGAAATAAACTAAATATTTACTGTTTTAATAATTTGCAGGATTGCCTTTTGATTTTATAATAGTTTCGAGCCTTCTTGGTATAGAATTTTTTTAGTTGGATGTTATCGCAGGTTGTATTTTACTCTACTACTACATACAGGGTGATTCTCCAGCGGCGCCTGTCCTTTGAGGACAACCCGTCGCAGTGCTTCACCGAATTTTATGGCATTCGACCCTCGAAAGGGTTCGAATATCATTAAAAAGTCAGAAATGTGAAATATTTCTGCATTTCCCATCAGATCTTTGCAAAAACAACGTCAATGGATTCCTTATATTTCGCGGATTAAACTGACACCACGAACGACGTAATTCGGACCATGTGAAGGAAATCCCATGAAAAATTCATTTATATCATTTCAAGTTGTCTTCGTTAATATTAGTCCGATTTACATGAAATTTCGTATGATTTTTCACCGGAAAAAAACATAAGGAATTCATTGGTGTCACTTCCATATCGACACGATAGAGAATAAAAAATTATTTTATTTCCGAAGCAGGTATGAATCCTTGACCGTAGACCTTTTCAAGTGCGTTCCTCGACCCAAAGTGGGACCCTGAACACTGCGCGGCTCGAGCCTAGCCGCCGCGGCGGGCCACTGGCCGGAGTCTGGCCGCCGAGGTGGGCCAGCGGCCGCGTCCGCCGGCCGCCTCCGCCGGCCGCCGCCGCCGTCCGCTGCTAGGAAACTCGACCTTTACTTATAAAGATACTTCCTTGATCAGAGTGAATGGTCCGAAGACAACCAAACCTACTGATGAACTGTTCAGTAAGGACAACTGCTATTGTGACGGAATCAATATTTGAAAGAGGGATCGCATCGGAATATTTCATTAGGTTGTCCTGGAGTGTAAGTAAATAACAATTTCCTTTTTGAGTAACAGGGAGGGGGCCAACTATATCCATTTGAACCTTTTCAAACGCTCTTTTAGGTGTGTCCGTGATTCTCATGGGTTGTTTAATCCTTGGGACAAATACCTTATTTCTCTGAGAGCTAGAGCAAGTACGTATAAAATTATCTCTCGCCGGATTTCGATAAAAAATGGTGGACCAATCAAAAAGTGGCCTTCTCGTGATCAGACTCTTATCAAAGAGTAGGTATAATAAGAGACGTCACTCCAGGCGGAACCTTTGAAGTCTTTGCTTGACCTTGGCATTTAAATTGGTTCTCTATTTCGAGCGGGATATTCAAATCGACTAAATGTACCGTACCATAATTGACTGATTATTGCCGAAGTTTATCGATCATTGCCGAAGCTTACCGATCATTGCCGAATGGGCATTTAAATTGGTTGTTTAGTGATTTCCCCAGATTATTTCTGTCCTTGTCGAGTGACGCCTCTTATTATACCTGCTCTTTGCTCTTATTATAGTGTCTCTATGTGAGACGGGCAGCAGGATCCGCTGCGGATCTGCTGTTCATCTGCCGGCAGAACCGTAGTTAAGGGGGTACTCCACTGTGGACGGTCGAAAAATCAAGCTATTTTTAAAGATTTTTTTCTCAGTAAATACAACATATAAGGAAATAAATCTTTTTGGTTTTTATAAAGCTGCTCTTATATTATACCAAAAAAATTAAAAAAATATTTTAATTTGTTTTACTTGTTTTTTACAAAGCTTCATTATGACACCTAAACAAAAACGTGGTGTAGGTGATTTCCCGGCTTAGGCTTATCTGAAACAAAAAATCCGGAAAGATTCTTAATCTGTATGAGTGTCGCTATCGTCCGTACCTCAAGTAACAATTTTTATTGAAAAATAAAAAAATGGCGCCTGTTTGAAAGAAAAAGTTCCCCAAAATGGTGTTTCTCAAATGTTCCCCGAGAAAAATCTCGGTTATTTTTCGGCAAAAATTGTTAATTGAGCTACGGGCGATAGCGACACTCATACAGATTAAGAATCTTTTCGGATTTTTTATTTCAGATAAGTGTAAGCCTGGAAATCACCTGCATCACGTTTTTGTTTAGGTGTCATAATGACGCTTTGTAAAAAACAAGTAAAACAAATTAAAATATTTTTTTAATTTTTTTGGTATAATATAAGAGCAGTTTTATAAAAACCAAAAAGAGTTATTTCCTTATATGTTGTATTTACTGAGAAAAAAATCTTTAAAAATAGCTTGATTTTTCGACCGTTCACGGTGGAGTACCCCCTTAAATGCGGACACAGACGGCACCGGATCTGTCGGCAGACTTGTTTGAACTACATTTATTTTTGCGCCGCTTTTCTATCGCATGCGTGCTTTAACCATTTTTGAATGGCGGACTCCGCTTCCTTCTTCGTTCCACATATTTTTCCCTTGACCGCAGCATCTTAAATAATAATTTCAATAAGATGTTACATATATATATATATATATTGAATTCTACATTAATCAGTATTAGGTATGGTGAAATTTGGGTGATAATTACATACCTATAATGACTTGCGCTAATGTAAGTTTGTTGAACGGCTGCTTGCCCTGCCTCCCCAGCCAACTGAACAGCAGGGCCAAATCATTAGTTATGACGGAGCTCAAAACTCTTTTCACATAACCTTAGACATTTGCTCCCCCAAATTTTGCAAATTCATTTACCTATAATTGAAAATTATTAGCTTGGCTAAATTAAAGAGGTGAGAGAGAGAGAGAGAGAGAGGGGGGGGGAGGAGGGGGAATGCATTTACGCATACCCATTTTACGTTATGTGGGACTCACCGCAAACGTGCGGTATACCCACTAAAAAAACCCTCTCGATGGCCTCATTTAGTTCCCCATGGCGGTACCCGGAACTTCTGATGTAGTACTTCGGGTACGGCTACCATGCAGTGGTGGGGCCCCGCCATCCCCGCCCATAGGGCGGACTTGCTCCTTGCGGCGCACGGGGGTAAAGGTCGAACGGGGGTGAAATCACCCCGCCGACCACCGCCCCCCCCCCAGGAGACGTTACCCTCTTCCTCTTATGGGCAAGGCGGCGCCTATCGAGTGCCCTCCGCGCGGCAGCAGCTCGAAGGTCAGCCGCTCTTGCTTCGCGGCGAAGGCGGTCGGCCTCCCTTTCCTTCGCTAGCCTAACCGTCATGACGGAGGTAGCGAAGGCCCTGAAGTGTTCCCACTTTTCAGGCAACCTCTAAAGGTGCCCCCAGATCAAGCTGCAGAGCGGCGCGTTGGGGCGCAAACTCCGGACAGACCATCAGCACGTGCTCCGCGTCGTTCGGTGTTGCCCCACACTCCAGGCACGACGCGTCGGGTGCTTTCCCTATCCTAAAAAGGAATTTACGGAAGCACCCGTGTCCGCTCATCAGCTGCATCGTGAGATGGTCTGCCGCCACCGACAGGCACGGGACAGACACAAAGGTGTCGACCCGGGGACTAAGCGCCTAACCCAATTGGTGGCCGGAGTGCGGTCCCACACCTCCTGCCACTCGGCCATAGCCTCCTGCAAGGCTACGGCCTTGTGGTGGCGGATCCTAGCCTTACGGAGGTCCGGATCCGCCGCCAGCTCTGGATTGGCCCTATCACCCGCCTTCGCCACAAATACCGCCCTGCCCATTTTCGCCTTCAGATCCAGCGGCATGCGCCCTGCTAAAACACAGACGGATCTGAAGGCGACAGTCCTGTACGCCACCGTGACCTTGGTGAGGGCGGTTCTCTGGGCTCTGCGCAGGATGGCCCTGCTGGCCTCTGTTTTCAGAGCAACCGCCCACACCGGCGAACCATACAGGATGACGGACTACCACACCGAGTAATATAGTCTTCTTGCGTGGAGGGACGGGCCCGGGCATACGGCAACAATGCTGCCAGTGCCCCGGAGACCATGTCCGCCCTCGCCGCGACCCTCCTCAAATGGGGGCGGAACGTACGACGAGCGTCGAAATCCACCCCCAGGTATCTGACCGTGGCAGAGGTGGGCACCTCGGCCCCCAAGATCGACAAGTTGACATTCTTGGTGATATTGGGCCCGGTGAGAGAGATGGCCTCCGTTTTTTCCGCAGCCAGGGAGAGCCCGGTTCTGTCGAACCAGCTCTTCACCCTGGCCATTGCGGTCGCCATCATACCTTCCAATTGAAGAAGGTCGCGAGAAGAGAAGAGGAGCGCGATGTCGTCCGCGTACGCCACGGGGCGGACGAATCTACTCGCGCTCAACTCGGTGAGGAGTCCGTCATATACGGCGTTCCACAGGAAAGGGCCTAAAACGGACCCCTGTGGAACGCCCGCTTATATATTACGGACCACCGTGCCAACCTCGGAGTGCACGGTGATCCCCCTACCATTAAAATAGTCTCCGAGCGTGGTCAGGGTGTAGGGGTCCACACCCCTCCCCTCAAGCTCCCGAAGGATGACGTCCCAACGGAGGGTGTTAAAAGCGTTGCGGACGTCCCGAGAGAGGAGGGTGCAGATCCTCCGGGCCTTCCTACACCCTTCCGCACAGACCGCCACCTCCGTGGTGGCCTCCACGGTACCGACACCCCGGCGAAAGCCGAACTGGTTGGGGTGGAAAGGATCCCTACCGAGTTGTGACTCGATAATCCCCTTCAGCACGTACTCACAGACCTTCGATAGGACCGGGAGCACGGATATCGGCCTATAGGCCGAAGGGGATAAGGGATCCTTACCCGGCTTGGGAATTAAGATGACTCTTGTCATCTTCCACGCAGCCGGGATCAAACCCCTAACCAGGGTGTCGGCGACCATCGCCCGAATCGCCTCGGCGTCCGCCCTGGCCGTGGTTACCACGACCTCGGACGGGACCCTGTCGAGGCCCGGGGCCTTTTTGGGCTTAATGCACGCCAACGCGCAGTTGACGAGGCCGATACCAACTTCGGCGACGCGGGGCGGGACCGCCAGCCATTTACGGAGCGTCCCCTGCCGCTGGCTGCGGTGGAGACCAGCCGTAGTTGGGGGTGGAGGGGTGGGGGCACCGGGGAGGTGGTAAATAAGGTGTCCACCGTGACCCCTATCTGGGCCCGGGACAACACCGTTCGCGGTGCCTTCCCCCCCAGCCTAGCCATAACAATCTTATACGGCTTCCCCCACGGGTCGGCGTCGACGGTACCACACAGGTCCCTCCAGAGGTTTACCTTCGAGCGCCAGATCAAGATCTGGACCGCTCTCCGGGAGTGAGAATACTCCCGCCTCAGATCGTCGAGGCGGGGATGGTTCTTCTTTCTCTTCCTCTGGAAGGCCCTCCGTGCTTTCTGCATGGCCCGTCGAGCCTCGGCTATGGTCTCCGACCACCAATAATTGGGCTTCCGCGTCCCCCTAGGCACCGACCTGAGTGGGAGGGCAGCCGCCGACACCTCCTCCAGGAGGGTCTGGAGGTCGTCGGCTCGGGGCACATCGGCGTCTTCAGCCGCGGGACGAGGCCGGGCATCCCGAAGGGCCCGGTACCTCTCCACGATCGTCACGGGGTCTACATTCCTCACGGAATAGGGGACCCACCCGCTGTTATTATGACGCGTTCTGCTACGTCCGTTCGGCCTAGCCAGAACATGTAGGACGTAGTGGTGGTCAGAGGCGGTGAAGTGCCCAAGCACCTCACTCCGCTTGACCCGCCCAGCGAGTCCCCTGTCCATCGACATCACGTCGATGAAGGATGTACCCCCGTTCCGATGAAACGTGGCCCGTTGGTTGAGCCTTATTGGTATAAGGACCAGCCTGGCGAGATCACCCATGCACACGTGCCCCCGCCTGTCGGAAATCCTGCCCCCCACGCCGGGGACTTCGCGTTAAGATCCCCCGCGAGTATGATGCCTCTCCCGGGGGTCATTTGGGCAGTTAAGATGCCCTCGAGTTCCTCCATATAACGGAGGAACTCGGGGACCTTCTTACTCGGCGCGCAATAGCAGCTGACCACGGTGACATCCCCCACCGTGGCCACCGCTATCCCTCCACCGCAATAGGGGGTGTTAGGGAGGCGAACCTGCCGTTAAAGTCCGTAACCCAGACTGACGCGTCCCCCGTGACGTCGTTGAACCAATCGGGTTGCTGCCTGTAGGGTTCAGAGACGATCACGAGGTCCACGTTCAGCTAGGAGGCATTTTGGATGAGCAGGTCCTGGGCCAGCCTACACCGGTTTAGGTTCGCTTGTAGGACCTTAAACATTAACCGGTCCAGGCTTCTTTGGCCCCCCCCCCCCCGCCGCCGGTAGTGGACGCCTTATCGCTGGGCAGGAAAGCGATGCCGTGACATGCGCCACCCTACCGCCCGTGAGTCCCGCGGCCATGCAAATAATACAACAGGCCGGGTTCGGACAGGCAGAGATGGCATGGTCAACAGCACCGCATTTCCTGCAGCGCTCCTTCCCTTGTTTCACCGTAGGGCAGGCCACGTCCAGGTGCCGGATCAAATGGCACGCACAACAGCGTACCATTTTGGGCAACGGCCTGGCCCGGACCACCGTTAGCCCCGTCCTAAAACGGACGGGTTCGGTGCCCTTGGGCAGCAGGTTCAAGGGAACCTCCACTACCGCGGTCTGGGTACCTCCACCTCCCATGCGCAGGGACCTCACCGCCAAGAGGCTAGCCTCGACCTTCATGGCCGATGCGAGGTCCCCAAGGAGGGACGGAGCCTCGATCATGGGATCGATGTCCCTGATCTCGAGGGCCGTCCTCTCCTGCAGTGGAGCACACGCGATCTTGCCCCCCGAGGCCTTGTTAAGGGCTGCTGCCATCTCCGCAGCCCCCCCCCCCCCCTTTGGGTCCAGCTCCAGGAGGACGTGCCCGAGCCTGGTCTTCTTGACGGCCTTCACCCCCGTCAGGAACCACCGACCTTTAGGTGTCGATATAGGTCGAACTTTCTGGGACCCTGACGAGGACGGCCTCGGGCCTCCTCCTAGGAGGCCTCCGCCTCCCCTTGCCCTTGCCCTTCCCCTGACCCGTTTTCTTCCGGTCAGGGGGCTGCTGCTGTTGTTGCAGCTGGGCCTTTTGCCGGTTGGAGCCGGCAGTTGGGGGGGGGGGGCGGAATGCCTCGTGCGGCCTCACCTGTACTCGGTGGTGAGGCCCGACGGTTCCGGGGGGTAGGGTCAGGCCGGGGCTGGAGAGGGGTCTGAGGGGGCCTATTCGCCTTCCCCTTCTCCCTCTTCCTCGAAGCCACGGTCCTGGAACTATCCTCAGGGTTCCCTGGCGCTCCCACGGAGGACTGTTGTGGGGATTTCTGTGGAGGGGGGCCCCGGTTCGGGCCCGCAACGGCCTCGGCGAAGAGCCTCTTCTTCGTTGTTCCCCCCACGGTTTCCGGAGGGGAGTTTCGGGACCTCTTCGCCCGGTTCGCCTGCGGCTGAGGCTTCTTTTCCTGAGGCTCAGGGGCGGATCCGTGGGCAGTGCCCATCGGTACCGTCGGAAGGGTACCCTCGGTCTGGATGCCCATGTCCCTCGTCGCGGGCTTTGGTGGGGGGGGGGGGGGCAGAGTGGGGCTAATCCTTCCCTTCTTCCCCTTCCCAGGCTGCTTCGAGAGCTGCCCGGGCTGCGCGAACTGCGCGGGCGGCCTCGGGTCCTCGGAGCGCCGCCATCTCTCGATCGCCTGGGTGGCGATGGCCTCCGCAACCACCGAGGCCGCTTCCTCGCAGCTTTTCGCCGCCTCACTGGCAGCCCGCTCTAGATCGGGGTTGGCCATCCCACCGGCCAAGGTGAGCTCACCACAGACGGTGGTGAGAGCCTTCACAAGGTCCGCCACTTTCGCCAGGAGTCTCGCCACCTTCGCCGGGGGGGACTCCGGATTGGCGACCTGCGCCGGCTTGGACTTGGGGGGGGGGGGGGCAGGACCGGGACCACGAAGGTGCCCACCTTTGTACGGTTATTTTCCTCCCGCCCCACCCTCCTAAGCTCCTCGGCCCTCGTGGTGGAGCTGGCCCTCACCCTGGGCCTGGCCTTTTCCCTGGGAATCGTGGTTATTATCATCTGAGGGTTCCTGGCCATTAATTCCCTCACCAGGGCCTCCCTACTCTTTTTGTTGGAAATAATAAAATGGGTAATTTCAGGAAAGTGTGTTCTCTTTAAGTTGGTATGGCGGAGTGTGTGTGTGTGTGTGTGTGTGTGTGTGTGTATGCTAAAAATTTAAAACTGGTCTTAAACCAACAGGTCTTTTTGTTTATTATTTTTCCAACACTTTTTGTCATTCCTCCGAAGGGGGGGAGGGTTCTCCGGAGCGTCCTACCCCTGGGGATGGACGCGGATGGAGGTGCCTCCGGGATGACGGTGACCTCCTCCAGATCAATGAGTACCTGCTCTCGGCTCGCAGTACCCTCATTTTTGGACGGCGCAGCCGAGACCTTCTTTTTCTGAAGGAACTCGCCAATCGTCCTCCCCCTCCAGGTTTGGTGTCCCCTCAGAGGGGAGTCCACTTCCATCCGCGTGGGGTTGGTCTGCTCGGCAGGAACTCCACGTCCTGTGGAGGAGCAGCCCTCCAAAACCTTCTCGTTGCCATACGCCTAGTCGAACAGCTCGACTATAATGATATTTTACTTACTGCATCTTGGTAATTGTTATCGTCTTTTAGTATCTCTTCCAACTCTTTACTTTTTTCTACAGTATTCAGAGGAAACTGCAAATGACTGAATTTTGCTAGAAACGACTGCTGCTTTAGTTCCAGCACTGGAGCTCCTTCCATCGAAAGTTGGTGCTCCAGGTTCTTCGCCCGTTTCAATGTTGCCAGTAGTAGTGCTCGCTTTAAATTGTTTTGCGTAATCAGTGAACGGTTCAACTCTACTAAATTTTTTTATTCGGCAGCGTTGTTGCTGCAGTTGCAGTTGATGTTGCTGCTGCTGCTGGCACTGCAACCGGGGCCTGCATCTATGTTTGTAGAAAATTATTTATTACATTTTATATCTTTTCACTATAACTTTCCATGATAAAAAACTATCTCCGCATAGAATATATATACAGTATTGTCTACGTATATGCTCGATTTTATGCACGCGATACAAGCTTGTCGCTATCCCCACCATTTTTGTCTCACTCTTGTCCGGCGAAGGCCAGAGCGAGATGGAACGGGTTGCGTGCGCGAAGAACGAACACTCGGAATTAGGACTCTGTACAGAATACATGCTCACCACCGGTCCCGAGCAGCGAGCAAATACGGAGACAATACTGTACACATATATTGACTTACCAACTGGACTAATCGTACGGGAGAAACTCCCTTCGCCTCCGTGACTGCTGCTGGGCCCCGCCGGGTATACTATTTCGTCTAAAAACCAAAATTGTTTTTATTAAAGAGTTCTGCTGCAAACATTAATAAACATATATGTTTTATATCTCGCGCGTTCGTCAGTGCTTTAATCAGGGGTACCTCAAGTGGGAACAAACAGGAATGAGCAATGTAATGTAATTTGTATACCTTTTTTAAAAAAAGGTACAAAAAGAGCGCCAAGTATATAACCCCATCAAAAAGAATCCCATTTAAAAACATTGTCGTAAATTAATAGCTTTACAAAACTAATGATATACATAAATTGCGCCAATTATCACAATGGCTATTTTTACAAATAAAAAAATGTATTATATAATATTAAGCAGATATATTTTTATACAAATAAATATTTTAATACGAATAAATATTTTATTCAAAATACTTGGCGCTGCGAAACCAAAAGAAGGTTAATTGTCTTGGTTAATAAATAAAATAAAACAAGACATGACACCACTGAGACAAGAAAGAAAAAGATTTTAATGCAATTTATACATATTTATTCAGTTTAGCAACACCAATTCGGAGAGCAGCGCCAAGTATTTTGAATAAAATATTTATTTGTATAAAAATATATCTCCTTAATATTATATAATACATTTTTTTATTTGTAAAAATAGCCATTGTGATAATTGGCGCAATTTATGTATATCATTAGTTTTGTAAAGCTATTAATTTACGACAATGTTTTTAAATGGGATTCTTTTTGATGGGGTTATATACTTGGCGCTCTTTTTGTACCTTTTTTAAAAAAAGGTAATTTGTGGGGATTTCACACATTTTGTAGTGTTTATGTATTTACGGAAATCGTGAAGCGACTAGCGACCCGAACCTAGCGGCTTTTTGTCTTTATCGCGAGTGGCTGATTTCAAGTCGTTTGAATTTATGGTTATGGGTTATATATTTATTATTATGTATATCAAAAGTCATTTTAGAATCTTTTTATTTCAGAAATAAAATGAAATTATAGGAGAAATATTTAGAATCGAATCTGGACAAATGGAATAGAAATTAACGGAGATAGGTGATCGCAGCCAATCGGCTCGTATTACTTGTCATGTATTTAATATCGAAGTCCTGTGCGTCTCCTTCATTTCTACTATAATATAATAACCTTTACATAAAATAGAAACTCTAAATTGCTGGTATACAAATACAAATATCTGGCAATTTAAATTCAATGCAATTTTTTACTACAATATATTACTTTGTACCAGCATGGTACAAATTTCTAGAAACTTATGCGAAAGAAGGTGCTTCTCTGTCGAACCTTCTCCGGACAACTTTCAAGTCTGTGACTCTACATAAAAATCTATTAAATAAATTTGGCAACTTACCTTGTTAATTGAGACAATAATTCCGTCTCCTATTTAGTGTAAAAACTCCCGACATCTCAAATTCGGACAACTCACTTTATTTGACACTTAGCACTTGGTAGGTTATTTATCTGTCTAGCTGTCAGGTTACAACAACTTGTTACGCGATTGGCCGAAACCCGCATCCAATGAACGACGTGCCTGAGGGACATTTCCTCACCCTTTCATACTCCCCTCTTGCCTAGAAGTGTAGGACGACGACGATGACGGGGACGATGCTGAATTTTAATAACATAAAATTCAGCAAATTGCAACTTTACATCGAAATATCTCAGCGCATAAGGCCCGTAGGAACAAAACGAAGACACTTTTCTTATGTAAATCAAACCCAAGCTATCCATTAAGACCATTCAAAACCTAATCGGATCAGCCGTTATTGAGATTCGGAAATCTCAGGGTTCTTGATAGCGAATCGTGGCGTAATAGATACACTCCGTGTTCGCGCTGCGCATATATATATTATATACTTGGCGCGAGACACTACCGTGTCTCTTGATGTAGCATATTTTCATACCTGATATTATAATCGGTTTCCCCATTTTCGGAGGGGGGTGTAGCAGCGTCGTGGATTCCTGCCCCGACTCCTCACTGCTAGAGTACCTCCTCGGAATAATTTTCCTCCTCTTTTCGTTAGCTGCGTCCGACTGCAGGTTGCTGCTATCTTCGGCTCTTTTCGCCCTTTTCCTGGCCTTGGCATAATCATCTGGGTGAACACATTAGTAATTAATGGGTATAATGATTAGTCACTAATTAGTTAATATAATAAGTAAATATAATAGTCATTAATAAGTAAATATAATAATAATTTCAACCTACAACAAATGCCACCAGGAAATACCGATACGGCGAACTTCTCCCACGAACTGTCGCAAGGCTCCAGTTTTTTAATGGGCACTGTCATGTGGCTTGGTTTGTAGGGTGGCCAATAACAAGAACCCTCTACCACCCAATCCGAGGAGACTTGTGACACCGAATTATCACACTGGAATTCGATTATTCGCCAACACTTCTGCGACATTTCTGCTCGTGTATAGGTACACAAGTATTCCTGAAATGAAACATGTTTAGAAATTTGCTAGCGGGTATTTTTAGCTTGAAAGGTATAGCGACATTGAGACCAGAAAAAATCGAAATCTGAATCATTAATATTATCGTAATAAAGACGTTCTAAATACAGTACAAACATTGAATGAGCATATTCTAAGTTCACAGATTTGTACGTTATTTCTGCGACATTAAAATGTAGAGGAAGACCCAAATTGCATTCTTCTTGTTGGAATACGAGTAAATTTGGCTTATGTATGACTGAGCGCGACTGTATAAGTTGAGTGTGAGTGGGGGGCATAGCGTTCCCAAGGCAGGTGTCGTGTACTCTTAATTAGTTGTACAAGGAACACTGTAATGAGCTGATCGAATGGTAGCAGGGAATTAATACTTATATAAAGTTATTGAATATATCACCATTATTATATTAAATCCATAACGTCTCAATTTAATTGGAAGCCTCGCATGCTCCGGCACCTCTTAATTTGAATACTTCTGAAAGGGAATTTCCTAATTTTTAAGATTTATGCGGGGATACACCTATAGATTTAATGAGTTTTAAAATGCTATTTTTTAATCCAGAATGGCGATAATTTGCTGTTTTGAGACGGTTAATTCTACGTTTCTGGCTGTTTTTAAAAGGGTTCTGGGTTCTAGCATGTAAAGTGCTGGAAACTGATCTTTTTAAAATGTGAAGTACATCATTTATTGTTTGATGTGAAATTTGATGTGATGCAAACCACTCTGGCAATTAAGAAGCCGAATTAGGATTACTTAATTCATTTGAAAATTCTTCAGAAGTCTCTGAATTTTTGAAGGAGGCAAAATTTTGAATATCTTCTAAATTCAGAGAAAATTCTACGTTACTTGCGGTGATATTGGAAGAAGATTGGGAACTTGTGCCAGGTGAAACATATGAGTATATTGGTAATAAGAAGATACGGACAAAAGATTTTGAATGTGGTAGTAATTGTGAACTAATTCCAGGTTAAACCTGACTAGAGGGGGTAGAAGTAGCGTCTAGTGATGTTCTGGCTTCCTGAAGAGAGAGAGAGAGAGAGAGAGAGAGAGAGAGAGAGAGAGAGAGAGAGAGAGAGAGAGAGAGAGAGAGAGAGAGAGAGAGAGAGAGAGAGGAGGGAGGGAGGGAGGGAGGGTGGGAGAGAGAGAGAGAGAGAGAGAGAGAGAGAGGGAGAGAGAGAGGGGGGGAGCTATAAAATGTTAGAGGAAATAAACAATGCAGTATCAAATATGCGAATCTATAAATAAACAAAGAAACAAAAGAATCGGAATCTCCAATAAAATAGATTTAAATGAATGGAAGGAGCATTTTAAAACCTTACTAGAAGGTACCGACTATAAAAAAGAAATAGGAGAATTGGAAAAAATACACAACACGGAAGGAGAGAAGAAACAGGAAGAGGAAGACGAAATAACAGGAGCAAAAGTGAAAGAACAAATCAGGAAATTCAAAAAGAAGAAAGCAGCAGGGGAAGACAAAATAGAAAATGAAGCCTGGATTTACCGTAACGCGAAAATAGTAAAAAAAATCCCAGAAATTTTCAATAAAGTGTGGAAGGGAGAAGGATTCCCGGAGAGGTGGAAAGAAGGGGTGAATTCACCAATATTCAAAAAAGGAGATACAGAAAAGGTAAGCAACTACCAGAGGACAACGATCCTAAACACAATGTACAAAATATATGCTGTGGTCCTAGAGAAAAGATTAAAAGAGGAATTGGAAAAGAACCACTTAATACCAGAAGCGCAGGCAGGATTCAGGAGCGGTAGGTCGACAACAGATAACATTTTTATTCTGAACTATGGAGCTAATAGAGAAATACAGAAGAAAGGGGGGAAGCTGTATACCTTTTTCGCGAACCTAAGCGCTGCATTTGACAAGGTGGATAGAGTTAAAAGAAAGGAAATAAGTAAACGCTTAAAGATGAGAATCGGAGAAATTTACAAAGAAACAAGAAATACTGTAAAAGCAAACGGAGAAATGTCATCCAAATCTGGACAACAAAAGGGGTAAGACAGGGATGCCCACTGAGTCCAACGTTATTTACAATATATGTAGCGGACTTGGAGGAAACAATGAGGAAAAACCAAGCAGGAGGAGTTAGAGTACGAAAAGGAAAAATCTGGACTCTAGTATATGCGGACGGTACACAGTGGTTCCAAAGTGACTTTTTGCGATCAAAATTCTGTATCTCCGTCAATTCTCAACCGATTTTTGATTTCTTTGACTCATTTTGTAGGGGATTAAATTTGCTATAATATCAAATACCTGAATTGCAACCAAAACGGGTTTTTTTTCTATCCTTTTTTGTGACAAAGTTGGATAAAAACTATAGTAGAACAATCTTTGGGGCTAATTTGATAAGATTTTGCTTATCTAAGTAGTTGTTTTTACGTAAAATCTTCAATTGGCACTGGGCAATAGCGGAAACATAAAACAGGCGATCTGTTGACACGTCAGAATGTTTAAAATACAATTTTACAAGGGCTGAACATTTGGAATGTCAACTGAGTTTACTACAATCACAACTGTCTAAAATATCAATTTAATGTATGATTCTGGAACCTAATAGCGTTCAGAAATAAAGAGGAACGTCACAACCGCGATTTATTTTTTTTACGTTTTTATTATTGTTTATTAGTTAATAAAACTTTATCGACTCTTCCCGATCCTCAGTTTGGGCATATGAAATGTGGGTAAGAATGTAATAAACAAATTAAAAAAAGAATTAGCTGCCACCATGTACCACTGCGGTGTCAATCCGATTTTGTTTAATTAGCGATAGCGCTCGAAGTGCTTTTCTGCGGACAAAATTCCGTATTTCCGTCAATTTTCAACCGATTTTTCATTTCTTTGGCTCATTTTGTAGGGAATTAAATTTGCTAATATGTCACACAGTAGTTTTCCAAAATTTTCTTTAGGGATTAAAAAAAAAACAAATTCTGAACTTTTGGTGCAGAAAGAACGAAAGAACACTCTAATTACACTAACTTTAAATACGTTGTGACGTCCCAATATTTTTCGCGCGGTCTTATTCTAAATTTCTATCATAAATAACGAAATCACTCCACCAAAAAGTCCTTCAAACTCAACTCTTACCCCTTTTCCCCAATCGCTGATCACCTTGACGATGTACCTTAGCGGTCCCCATCTCAAGATGGTCGGTACGAAACCTCCTTCGCTTAATTCGCCCAATGAGGCACAAATTCCCTCCTCAAACTAAATCTAAACAAGTCCCTCGCCCCAAACTCTTCTTAAATCGAGACCACGTCTCACCCCTTCTCTACGACCCTCCAAATCAAAACCACAAATACCCCTTTCCTGTTAAAACGACCAAAATCCATTCGATGGGTTGAGTATCACCATTCACAGTCATAAAACCCCAAAAATCTAACTGCGACACATATTTGGCGTACGTGACATAAATATGTCTATTAATAGTTATACCGTTTATAAAAACCCCGGAAGTCCTACCGTGACCCACTTATTAACTGTGTCAAGGCCGCTACCGCGCGTACCCCCGCAACGTCCTTATAAATACGAGGGGACCGAGACAGAAGTCCTCTTTCAACGATAACAATTCGACCACGGATCATTGTTAAAACAAGAAAGTTTATATTTAGTGTTATAATCATCTCGAAACTCATTGTAAGCATTAATAACCATACCATTTTACATTGCATATCATCCTCATACCATAATTTTGTATTATTATTGCTATTTCATATTATTGCTATTTCATATTATTGCTATTTCATATTATTGCTATTTCATATTATTGCTATTTCATATTATTGCTATTTCATATCATTTACTTTATTTACTGCTTATTGCATTTTCGTGTCTATGCTCATTGCTATTTCATATTATTTACTTTAGTGTAACGTTCTCCAACGAGACGTTGCCGTTCTTACAGGAGTTTCCACAAGTAGAGCGGTTTACTTGTGAATTTGTAGGAATTGGTTCGGGTGGCGTGCGATTAAGAAATGAATTTCAAGATACTCGAGTCCTTCTTTAACAATACTTAACAAAGATTTATTCAAATAAATTGTTGGGACACTAGGTCTATAATGAACATATATGAAAGTGGTTTCGTTTGACGTATCGCAATGTTCGGTTTTAAGCTCGGTCGGTAACAGTAGTTTTAGGTTATGACGCTAAGTCGATAATAGAGTTTTATTCCGTTCGTAACGCTAGGTTTAATAATAAGAATATAGAAACTAGTAGAAAATAGGTATAACGCTAACTAAATATTAATTAAATCTAATGAACAAGGTTTGCGACGCTAGGTCGGATTTGGTATATAATACAAGAGTTTGACGCTAGGTCTTTTGGTTTTTAGCGAGAGAGTCGTTTGAATTTGGGTGCCTATAAGCTGGCCCCACGCTGTGATAATGGTGTAGGCTTAGATTTAGATGAGGAGCTAGGTAATGCTACCTCTGGAAGATTCTGAGGGGGCTAACTAAAGCGACCTCGGAAGGAAGTTGAGGGGCTAGTCAAAGCGGCCTCGGAAAGGTTTGAGGGGCTAGTTAAAGCGACCTCGATGGATTTGAGGGGCTAGTTAAAGCGACCTCGAAGGATTAGGTAGTAGGAAGGATATACTCAGACTTTTCCCAATACAAGGGGGCTAGCTAAAGCGACCAAGATTGGTAGGTTCGGTGGTAGAACCAAGTCTGCTTTTCAGCTGCCGGCGGGCCGGTATTTATACCGGGGTGCTGACTGGCCTGCGCCAATCACAAGCCTGCGTGATTTTGCGTGCCAATGAAAATTAGCTTCCGGTTCGCGCCACTTTGCGTACCACGCTCGGAATATTTGGCGTCCGGTTGTTAATGAGATATGCGCATGCGCGCTCGGCTCACTCGCGGCGCTGACTCTGTTGCTTGAATTGGCGTCTACGCGCCTGCGTTGCCCGTCACTATCTTTCTAGCGCGCTATTTGAAATGCTTTAGTATGCGTTATACACTATTTACCTTTAATATGACAATATAATTGGAAAAATTTGTGGCGGTTGGTAGCGGTACGTTACATTAGTTACTGCTTATTGCATTTTCGTGTCTATGCTTATTGCTATTTCATATTATTTACTTTAGTTACTGCTTATTGCATTTTCTTGTCTACGCTTGTAGTGATTTCATATTATTGACCTTAGTTACTGCTTATTGCATTGTCTTGTTTACGCTTATTGCGATTACATATTATTTCTTTCAATAACTATTGATTATTACTTATTCACATGTAATTCATATTCATACTCGTACGTTTCAATAACCAGTGTATATAATGAATATCATGTACTAAATGCTAAATCCCGAGTGCATAATTATAACGTAAAAGATCACCAACGGTGCATCAAATTGAATAAACAATTTCTATTCAAATCACGTTACGAGTTATTGTGTCTAGTCATCTGTTTGCGAAAATTCCCAAACGGAATCAAGCTGTCACAACAGCTGATTCCCGTTCGTGAACGCGAGAAAGGCTCTAGTGTTTACAAACACACATTGTTGCATGAGCCGTGCAATCCACGAAAAACTTAAACGTGGTTTCTTATATATATGCAACGGTAAATCCTATTACCGAAACCAAAACAAATATAAAGTAATACAACGGGTGCTCTCCAAGTGTACATTTACCTTCCCTGGTCGATTAGAGTGACGGATTCAAGATTCGCGCCTGATCGCCTCCAGAAATCCTAAGTGTGACGGATTATAGATTCGCGCCTGTACTCCACCCAAATCTCAGAGTGACGGATTATAGATTCGCGCCTGTACTCCACCCAAATCTCAGAGTGACGGATTATAGATTCGCGCCTGTACTCCACCCAAACCTCAGAGTGACGGATTATAGATTCGCGCCTGTACTCCATCCAAACCTCAGAGTGACGGATTATAGATTCGCGCCTGACATCCATTCTTTCCCCCAATTGTCATCGTTCCCAAAATACCTCACCCGGGACGTGACAACGTTACACTACTAATAAAAAAACACACACACTAAGAATTGTTAGGATTATAACGCTGAAGGCGATGGATGGGTTACACAAATTTGGCTGTTTCGACGATTCAATTTATCTGATATGTGCTTTTATTACAGCAATACATTGCATGAGTAGTACATGAAGTAAGAAGAAAGCCAAAAAAGGGGGGAACAGAACATAATAGGATATATCGATTCAGGATCGATATCTGACGGGTGACAGCAGCCGCGTGCAGATGTCGCGACTAGAACGGGTTCCCGATGTATTTCTCAACAAGAATACTATAAAAAATACGAGAAAAAGACCTTAAATACGATAAAACACTTTAAAAATACGATACAACACCTTAAAAATACGATACAACACCTTGAAAATACGATAAAAAAACGATAAAACACGATAATAATACAAGAAAAACATGATAAAATACACTATAACTAAATATGTATAAGAAATAAACTAGGAATAATCTACAAACAACTAACAATAAAATGAAAAAAATATGTAAAAAGCGTATGAAAATCTGTGTAAATAGCGTGCGTCCCCGTGGATGGTTCTGCGATTACTGACGCAGTTTTCCTAATACCTGTAGGCTACAAGGAATCCTCGCCACCCTCCACTACGCGGCACTACTCCCATTCTGCCGACGGTTATAGGTACCTCTGAACACTTGCCAGAAAAGCTCTTTACGGGGGTATTCTAGTCTAGACACTCGTTTTTGAAGGTGATATTTGGAAATTAATTCTGGAAAACCTATTACACCTACAGGGCAGGGGTTTTGCACACATATTTAGTCTAATTTGAACTATCACCACAATTTTTTGGAATGCATTATATTGAAATTTGTACAAGTTACACGCCGAAGCGCAGGTCATGTTATCAAAAACCGGCCCCATCGGGCGCACGAATTGCGGCCGTCCTAGTCATCTGAAACGAAAGTACCAAAGATTTTTTTAATCTATATGAGTGTAGTTATCGCCCGAACTAGATGTAACCAAGTCAGGACATTGCTACTGAAATCGCAGCTGTTTAAAAATTTATATTTGTTTTTTTCGACTTTTTTTGAGCTAAAACAAGGTGTAGGGGAGGTTGTATTAAACCTAATGATATAATTCTAGTTCTGGCTATAAGTACACATTCAGATTGAATGTGTGTAAAATTTTATTTCAATCGGTCCAGTAGTTTTTGATAAAAATTTCAAAAAAATTGTTTCGAGAAATACGCGTTTAAAGTTTTTCATGCAGTTAACACCTATACGACTGAAGTTACGGTAGATGACGACTAATTTCTGTAACTTTCCCGTAATCTGCTATACCAGGACCGGAGAGGAAACCTTCCTTAGCTTCAAAAAAATTGTGTTGGGCAGCTCTCTCTTCTTTGCTGGCAGTCATAGCCTCTTTAGATACAAGAATCGAGGGAATGATTGCCGGTCACGCTGTGGCCTTAAGGGTGCCGTCTCACCGGGCGTTGAATGTGTGCGTACACTCACACAAGTTAGGAAAAGCGTGTACGTATACGCGATGTAGTAAACAATCCGTTTCAACCAACTTATGTTGTGGAATCGGCAAGAAGGAAGCTTTTGCGGGTATAGTTGCCTCCAGTGGCGTTTGAACGCTAATAAGCATCGTACGTTGAAATAATAATGAATTTATAACTCGTGTACTGAGACAGATTCGAGAAATGACAGAATTATGCTTCAAGGATTCTCCGTCACCGGCGCTGATGGTATATTCATGCCATGTACCATCAAAACCGATGGAAGTCCAAACTAGCCGATAAATGTAGGAAAGACATAGTTGCCGAGACTATGAATCATGGCGAGGCGACTGGAGAACAGAGATGGGCAAAGATAATTTCTGGATAAACTCAAATAAAAGATACTTTATGTTTATCCGTTATGAACCGAAGTGAATTCATTCAACGACGAAAGATAATTATTTTATTCGACCTTTATTCGAAGGCTTCGGACAACTTTGGACTGCGTGTTTATCCGAAACACCGAGATCTCTTTTCGAGCTGAGGATTTGGGCTATTCGGCGGCTTCTGATTTCGGTTTGAGAGGCATACCATGTTGCTTGCGTCGAATTATATATTAATAAAATATAAAACGTGACGTTTTCAGTATTCAGTAACATACTGCTGAGATGTTCCAAATTAAAATGAGTTCAAACACGGTATAAATCGGATTATTTCTAGAACCGTACTTGATAATTAAATATAAATGTAATATTTATAATCTAAAAATAATCCGATTTATGTTTAAATATATTTTCATCTGGTAAAATCTCAGGAGTATGTTACTGAAACGTACATGTCGATACGATAGCGAATCATTAAACAATCATTTTAATATATTTTTTATGATTAAATATAAATATTGTTTTTCTAGTTTTTAGTGTTTGTGGATTTACATTTCACAGCTCAAACTTCTTTACAAATACCTTTTCTTGCTGTATACAGTTTAACACTTTACTTTAAAAAATAATTATATTTTTGTACTATGTAACGGATAATTTCTCGATAAATTGTGTATTCTTGGTAATCCTGATGCGACTAGTGTCCCGAACGCAGCTGCTTTTTGTCGTTTTCGTAAAGAACGCGAGTGACTGATTTCAAGTCGTTTGGATTTGCGGTTATGGGTTATATTTATTGATGATTGGGTTATTTTTTCACCCGCTCGGGATTAATTCTTTTTTAAATATTGTATTGTCATCTAATTTATGCACGTCTGCAAAGTTTCAATACAATTGGATAGTTGGAAGTGAGTTAGATTTGAACCATACAAACATACAAACAAATATCTATTAAATTATGTTATTAAATTTATATTTAAACAACAGAGAATTCTTGTTGATAAAAAAGATAATTTGATGTATAGCCAGATAAAAAAAAGTGTCATATTTTTCGAAGAATTATAGCATTCATAAATTTCATTACGATCAGCGTGTTATACTTCGGTGATGTACATTATTCAAATTGTATGCTTTGAAATTGCACATTGATTATACAAAATATTACATCTTTCTACGTATAAATAAAAAATATTGATACGCAAATTAGTATTGTTTCATTGACATGTTTCCTAACTTCACTATCCAACCTCTCTATCTTTCATTATTGCTATCCTCTTTCACGTTCAGCGAGGCTCTGACGCTAGATGCAGCTCTCGTACCCGAGCCGTATTCCTTCAAGAAATTCTCGATAGAAAAAACTTTGGCAACAGCGCGGCACGGACAGAGAGAACAGAAAATGTGGCAACTATGCGTCAAAAAATCGTCTACATAGAGTACCTGGAGATGTCACCCCTGTACAACTTTTTTTTATCGACTGCAATAGTTTCATTAAGGCCCGTTTGTTTATTGGGGACGCGTCGATCGATTCGGATCATAACAAAAATGAGACGGCACCCTTAAGCCCCTATAACTCTGAGAATTTTTCGAATTTCACCTCAATATTTTAGGGACATATTTTCGAAACCCTAAACTATTAGGAAATCAAAAATAAAATCGAAATTTTGGGTAGAATACCCCCTTAAAGCAGAAAAAATTGAACCAAAGGTTTTTTAATCCTTATGAGTGTCGTTACTGCCACTACAAAAATCAGGTCATTATTTTCTAAACATCTATTTTTTTGGGCACCTAAAAGTTACAAAAACTGCAGGAGAAAACGTATTTTATCTTTAAACGTCTGCCATTCTGTAGATTTTTTTCCACATTTCTGGTCGTAGTAAAGGCGATAGCGACACTCGTTGGGATCAAAACAACGTTTGGTTCTATTTTTTCTGCCCAGTGGAAAAACCGCTTTCCTTGGGACTAGTGGACAATATCGTCATATCTTGTACAATTATTTATTAATTAGTGTGAAAATTGGTGAAAAACTTCCTTGTATATATTCCTCTTTATTGTTCCCCTAGGGGTTACAATCTCCTCCGACCTCGCTCCTCCATTCTTCACCTTTTCCTCCCTACACCACCTTAACTTAACTTAACTTATCTTAATCTAATTTAACCTAGCTTACCCTAAATCCTTAATATTACACTATTTACAATATATACATTTAAAACGGATTAAACTCCGCCCGCACGCTCGCTTGCTCTCCCCTCCCTTCCTCTGCACTCCTCCGCCGACCTATCCGCCCCCGGACCTTCGCTTCCACTCGTCTCCCCTTTCACTCCATTCCTTTTCATCCACCTCCACTCCGCTACACAGCTGTCTCCACTCCTCTAACTTCCTCATCCATTCCTCCCCCTCCCCTTCGTCACCAAGCACCTCCCCCACCGCTTCCTGCCACCCCCTCTCTACCCAACACCCCATGAACTCCTCCCATACATGCTCCCATGTCTCTTCCCCCCTCCCACATACCCTGCACCACCTCTCCTCTCTATCCTCCCAGTACCTACCCCCCTCATCTCGTTACCCAATCTAAACCTGGTCACTCTTCTCCACCTACTTTCCCCCAACCCCTTCTTCAGGTAGCCAGGCAGCCCGCCCCCTTCACCCTTCCGTACCACCTATTGTACCCTGAGTCCCCTATTCTTTTCCACCTCTCCTCTTGCTGCATTTTCCTTTCCCTAATCACCGACTCTTCTCCTCTTATTCCCCCAGTTTCCCTAATCCTTTCTATGTCCTTCAGCTTCCACCCCCTCTTCTCGAAGAATTCCTTTCTTTCCTCCTCCCACCCCTCTAGCCTCTTTCCCCTCTTTAATCTCCCCTTCACCTCCTCCCAGCACTTCCTTGCCAGCACCCCCCTGCCCCTCCTCCAGCTTCCTCTCGTACGCCCAGGCCCTCATCCCTGCCCTTCTCTTTAACATTTCCCTTTGTGTTTCCTCCCTCACTAAGTACCCCGGCGTACACCTATCCAATCCCATCACCCACTTCAAAAATCTATCCTGTATCCCTTCCACATTCTCCCTTTCCTTCCACCCCCACACTTCCGCCCCGTATCCCACCGGCCACACCAATCTATCAAACAACCATATTTTTCTTTCCCAGTTCTTTCCAAATAACCTCTTCCCAATCCCCCAAACCCTTCCCATTACCGCCGCTCCCTTCCTCACCCTCTCCTCCACATGCCCCCCTTGTCCCCCATTCCCCATCACCGTGTAGCCCAAATACCTAAAACTCCTAACCTCCTCCAACTCCTTGCCCTTCCATCTCCACTTCACACTCTTTCATCTCCCTCCCCCCCTCCTACATCTCATAACCTTCGTTTTCCCTATATTTACTTGGAGCCCCTTCCCGTACACATACCTCTCCAGCTTCCTCAGCATTCCTTTCATCCCTTCTTCGTCCTCGGCCAGCCCCGCCACATCGTCAGCATACGCTAACGTGTATACTCTCCCCCCCCCCCAGCTTCCCCCTTCCCCACCCTCCTTTTTCCAGTTCATCATCCATGTCCGCTGACAGAAGAGTGAAGAGGCTCGGGCTCAGCGGGTACCCCTGCCTCGCCCCTCTCGCCGTCCAGAACATCTCCCCCTCCTCATCCCCCACCCGCAACCCACATATTGTCTCCTTCAACACCTCCTCACATCTTACCACCAGCTCTTCCCGCACCCCCCTCCCCCTCATTGCCTTGACTAACACCTCTCTGTCCATCGAGTCAAACGCAGCCTTCATGTCTACAAATACTACAACTATATTTTACCCCTTTCTCCCCAACTCCCTATTGATTAAATAATTTAATACATAAATGTTATCTATACAACCCACCTCCCTCCTAAACCCCGTTTGACTCGGTGGCAACAGCCCTCTCTCCTCCACCTCCACCCTCAACCTCTCCGCTAACACAGACGCATACACCTTGTACGCCGTCTGTGTTAGGGTTATCCCCCTGTAATCTTCCACCTTCCCCCCTCCCCCCTTTTCAGTACCGGGACTACCACCCCCTCCTTCCATCCCTCCGGCCACCCCTCTCCCCTCGACATCCTATTACATATCCTCCACAATCATTCCTCCACCTCCGCTGCTCCATACTTCCACACCTCATTTGGGATCCCATCCCCCGTCCCGCCTTCCCGTCCTTTAGGTTCCTTATGACCCTTCCTATCTCAGCCTCACCGTCCTCCCTCCTCCTTATCTCTTCACCCTTTCTCACTCCCCATTCCCCCCCCCCCCCTAGCAGCCTCCTAAAGTATCCGTCCCATTCCCCCATTGCTATCCCTTCGTTCACCCTCCCCCTCCTTTTTCTCCCCCTATTTACCACCTTCCACACTTGCCCCTCCGTTCTTACACTTTCCACCTCCTTCACCCACCTCTCGAACCCCTTCTTTCTTTTTTCTTCACATAACCTCCCATACTCCCTGTTTGGGATTGGCCCAAACGGCCACAGGCCAAGTCGGCGCTGATTAGCTGCCGATGTCGCGCGCAATTCAAAGTAGGCTAACGCGACCAGATCGCGTTACGCGCGATCGCGGTGATGAGATCGGTCGGGCCATCTGTTGACGCGCACTTCAGCTAATTGGGCAGCGCTCTCGCTTCAGCGCGTAGACAGCTTTGTTCCGCCGCTGCGGTCCTCATCCTGCTTAGGACGATCAACTTTCACTATCGAACCGTCGTGTCGATCAGTACTCTCTCGCTTACTCGTTCTTCCTGGAACGTTCCAGTACTAATCGAAATAGAACTGCTTAGTTCTAGCAACTTTCGCGTGCTTTCGCGTCAACGTTGTTTAAAGCGTAACTATAGTTAATTAAGTCTTTTACTGTTTGTGTTAGTTTAAGTGAGAACCTTGTAATATATTGTGCAGCGTCTTGTAAATATACAGTGCCCGTGACCTTAGTTTAAACTTAACGACTACCTTAACGACTATTCTTATAGACTATCTTACATTAAACAAACTAAAACTAATTCTAATTAACGAACGCTCGAAGCTTCACGTTCGTGCACAAACACTCCCTCTTTCTCTCTTTATACTCTCTTCCCTTCCCTCCTTCCCTCCTCCACTTCCTCAGCTCTCTCCTCACCTTCCTCTTTTCTTCCCTACACTCCCCATCCCATGACCCTCCCTTCTTTTCTCTCTCCCCCCCTTTCCCCATCCTTCTTATTGCGCCCTTTATCCTATCCTGCAACTCACCCCATTCCTCCTCCACTCCCCTTCTCCCCCACCTCTTTTACCAAACTCCCTCAAAACTCCATCCTTCCCTCCTCTGTCCAGTTTCCTCTGCCCCCTCCCCTTTCTCCTCTTTGTTTCCCCCTTCCCTCGTCCTCCCTCCCCTCCCCTCTCAGCCACACCATCACCGGGTGGTGATCCGATTCAATCCTATCCCCAACCTCCAACCTTTCCACCTTCTCTCTTGTTTCCTCGTTCCCTAACACATAGTCAATTACAGTATTACCCCGCCCCCTGTGAATGTCCATTCCCCCTCCTTGTCCCCCTCTGTATTTCCATTCAGTATTCCCCACCCTCTTTCCTCTAAGCACCTACACAGCCTCCCTTCCCCATTCATTACCTTGTCCTTGGATCTCCTACTCCCCTCTGCCCTTCCCTCCTCCTCGCTTTCCCAAACCTCTCCCCCTTCTTTCCCCGTACGTGTGTTAAAGTCCCCACCTATTACTACTCTAACCCCCGCCTCCTTCTCTTCCATCCACTCTACCAGCTCCTCTAGCTTCTCCTTCAGGTCCCCATTCACATAAACCCCCACTATTTTCCACCATCCCCCCCCCCCAAACTTCACTTTCTTCGCCATAATTCCTTCCCCCACCTCCCCCCTCCCCTCGCCCACTTCCAACCCCTTTCTACCCCCCAATATCATTCCCCCTATCGCCCAGACCTTCTTTCTTTCCCTCCTTGCCCATTGCTTACCAAAAAGCAATATTGCCATTTTTGACACACACACAAGATTCAAATGTCAATTTCAAATAGAATAACACAATTATATGATGAAATTCAATTTATTCTCCCTTCAAATGTAGTTGAAAAATTTTGTACTTTTGAAAGAAAAAAATACACAAGACAATTTAAATTTCATAGGAACAAAAGTATTAAGAAATTCAACAATTTGCTAGAATCCAGAATTAATTCTTATAACAGTGAAATGAACGGATGTGTCTCTTCGAATAATATGTGTAATGACATCGATAATGATAAATGGTTAAAAAATCTCTCCGATGTTGAAATCCCTGTTAATGTCAAGAAAGTTTTAGTTTTGGGACCTAAGCATGCCCTGTGTGTACAGAAGAAATTTATCACCTCTCCAAAATTTATAGCTTCAATTGAATCAGGTTTAGTTAAAATTCCAGATAATGATATCCAAATATCAACCAGAATGAGAATTGTTAATAAAATTCTCAACTACACCACTAATTTTACTAAACCCAATATTATGTTTTTATCTGAAAGAGAAATCACTGAAACTAGACAATTTTTCAAAAGAAATGACAATTTATTAGTCCTAAAATCTGATAAAGGAAATACAACAGTTCTTGTAGATAAAGTTTTTTATATTTCTGAAGTGATGAAATTGTTAGATGACACGAATACATACGCCAAGAGTAGATTTGAATATACCAGTACCTTCGAAGGGAAGTCAAACTCTATTATTTCTAGTTTTTATAAAAAGAATCAAATTAATGAACAAACAAGCAAACACTTAAAGACTTATAATGCTGTAGCACCTAGAGCATACGTTTTACCAAAAACACACAAAGAAAATCTGTCTTGGAGAATTATCGTTTCCTCGATTGGCGGTCCCACTTATAAACTGTCTAGGTTCTTAGCTAATATTCTCGCGAATATCGTCGGTAACAGTCCTTACCACACAGTGGACAGTTGGCAGTTTTGCAGGGAAATTAGGAATATTCAAATTGATGATGATTCTTTAAAATTGGTATCTTTAGATGTGGTGTCGCTTTTCACCAACATTCCCATTGATTTAGCCTTATAGGTACTTGATCGACGTTGGGACGAAATTAAAACACACACCAATATTGATCGTAACGGTTTTCTCAATGCTGTAAAGTTTGTATTGGAATCTAATGTTTTCTTATTCAATGGTACGTATTATAAGCAAGTGTTTGGAACGGCTATGGGGTCGCCTATCTCCCCTGTAATTGCCAATATTGTTATGGAAGAACTAGAGACTGTTTCCCTTTCTAAAGTGCGGTTTAATCTTATTTTTTATAAAAGATATGTCGATGATATCATTACATGTCTTAGACTTGAGGATTTACAAACACTATTAGACACTTTCAACAGTTTTCATGCTATATTACAGTTCACTCATGAGATTGAGAAAGACTCTTGTCTTAGTTTTCTTGATACAATTGTCATTAGAACAAATAATAAAATTATCACAAATTGGTATCATAAACCAAGTTGGTCAGGAAGATACATTAACTTTTGCTCTGCACATCCGATGCAACACAAGGTGGGTTTAATCAAAGGATTAATAGATCGTGCAATTTTGTTGTCTGATCCGAAATTTCGTTCTGATAATTTACTTCTTGTTAAAAACACTTTAAAAAATAATGGATATCCGTCAGATATGGTTTCTGAGATTATTAAAGAAAGGATTTTTGAACTTTACCATCCATTATTAATGGAAAAACGAAAGGAGATAAGAAATAATATATTAGGACCAATCAGTTGGAAAAATACGGTTGTTTTGCCTTTTGTTAACAATATTTCTAACGATATCAGAAGAATTTTCAGAAAAGTCGGTATACATGCAATTTTTAAATTACCCTTTTACACCAAACATCTATTTCCCTTGATTAAGGATAAGATACCCTTATCCAAAAATTCTAACATCATATACTGTTTGGGATTAGCCCAAACGGCCATAGGCCCAGACGGCGCGGATTCGCTGCCGAAGTCGCGCGCTATTTGAATCCGCTATCGCGACAAAGTCGCTGTAACTGGGATCGCGGTGATGAGGTCGGTCGCGCCATCTGTTGACGTGCACCCCAGCTAATTAGACAACTGTCTTTCTTCATCGAGTAAGCAGCTTGATCTACCGGTGTGTCCTCGTCCTGCTCAGGACTATCAGCTGTTAGGGGGGGGGGGGGGGGTGCTGACGTCACAGAATTCGGCGAATCGATCCGATCCATCACCGCGATCGCTCTCTTTTCTTCGAACCGCCGAAGCGATAAGTACTCTTATTCTCGCGCGCTTGCATTTCCCTGGAACGTTCCAGAACTTTTCTAATTTCGAACTGCTCAGTTCACTCAACTTTCGCGTACTCGCGCGACATAGCTAATTAAGCTTACTAATTAACTTTCGTGTTGTGCTGAGTCAATTTAAGTGTTTAACTAGTCCATTATCTGTTCAACGTTTTATAATATGTGCTGCGTTTTGTAAATACAAGTGTTGTGACCTCTAGTTTCGAACGTAACGTATTTCTTAACCGCTATCCGTATAACTATATTACATATTAAATTAAGACTAAAACGCGAGTGTTCGAAGCTTCACGCTCGTGTCATTAAAACATATACTCAATTCCTTGTAGTAGCTGTAACCAAGTTAACATCGGACAAACTTCCAGACTTCTAGAGAGACGTATATATGAACACAAAAGAAATGTTTTATTATCCCCCCCTACAACATATGGCTTTAACCAAATTCTCTTTAGAGTTTGATCATAGGTTTGACTTTAATAATGCCAAAATAGTTGATAAAGAAACTAATCTGAACCGGAGGATTATTTTAGAGACACTACATATGATTAAACAACCGAGCGTGAATCTTAGGTATGAAACACCTAAGATACAAGAATATTACGCAACATTACTAAAAAAGTAATGGGTTATGAAGTGGCTGTCTATGAAACTCCGGTATTATCACTCTATTATTTTTACATATCTTATATTGGTATGTATTGTTATTGGCTCTATTACACCTATGAGATGATACATTTGACCACATATGTTTGATATTGGTTTTTGCCTGACAGTGCAGATTTAAAATTCCGGTTGGCTCGATGTTTTGAAACGGTCAACGGCTTTTCCGGCCACAAGTCGTGTTCACCTCTAGTATGTTTGGTTTGTCCGCTGTGTTCTTCAGTCTTCTTCCAACCGACTCGCGTGTCGTTTGCTTATATAACGCTTCGACATATTTTTCATTAGCAAACGCAATATTATAATAATTAATCACGCTTTCCTGAAGAGGGTTCAAATCAAGAACCGAAACGTCGGATTTTCTTTATAATTATTGACAAATAGCTGAGATATTTTATTTTATTTTTAAATAAATAAAATAAACTTTGTATAGTGACCGAATCAGTGCGCCGATACCATCTTATTTAATTCTTACGGTCGAAAATTCTAAATTGAAAATTATCATAATGAATGGCGAAACTTCTACTATTGTTAAGGAAAGTTTTTTCCGTTTTATATCATAAATAGAAAATTACCATTGCTTCTCCCATACGAACCCCCTAGGCAGCCTCCTTTCCACACACTCCCACTCTTTCTCCTCCACCCAGGTCTCACACAACACCATAGCATCCCACTCCATCAGTCCCCTCCAGAACTCATCGTCCTTCCTCCTCAATCCTGCCACGTTCCAAAAAGCCACCCTCCAACTCCCCCCCCCCTTCCTTTCTATTCCCCCTTTTCTCTTCCACACGAATTCCCCCTCCCCGCATCATTCGTTTCCCTGCCCCTCACAACATTTCTCCCTTATATTGTCCCACCTTTTTACCTTCCCATCCACCCACATCTTCAAGTATCCCACCTGCACCCTTCGTCCTCTCTCCCTCTCCTTTTGCGCCTCTCTTTCTATCTTCCACTTCGCTCTCCTTTCCTCCTCCGTGAGGTCATCCTCCACCCTCTCCTTTCTCCCTCTTAACTTACTTTTCGCCTCATTTACTTTCCTCTTTTCCTCTCTCCCCTCGAGCCTAACCAACACCTTTCCATCCCCTTCCTTCCCCGCTCTTCCCAATCTCACTACTTCCTTTATCCCCCCCACCCCTAACTCCATTTTTTCTTGCCCTCTCCCCCCACCCCCCTTACCACTACATTACTTCTTTTCCTCTCTCTCTCCTTTTTATGCTGCCCCACCTCTAACTTTCTCATTCTCAGTCTCCATTCCTCCTCCATTCCTCCTCCATTCCTCCGGATGGAGATCCGGCAACTCCCCTTTCCCTACACTTCCCATTCTCTCTTTTTCCCATCTCCCTACCTTCTCCATCACCTCCTCCATCCTTCTCTCCCTTTCCTCTAATTTCCCCAACCTTTCCACCAAACCCTCTCTCCTCCCCCTCTCCTCCCCCTCTCCTCCCCCTCTCCCCCCCTCTCCTCCCTCATTTCCTCCTCCCACCTCCTTCTCTCCACCCTCCACTTTTCCTCCATCCTTCTTCATTTCCTCCTTCAGCTCTTTTCTCTCCTCCCTATTATCTCTGCATTTCCTCCCTCATCCTCCTCATCTCCAGCATCATTTCCCTCATCATCCCCACTGTACCTCCACCCGCCTCCTCCAAATCTTTCTCACCCCCTTTTCCCCCTTCTTTTCCGGCGACCTTCTTGTCTTCCCACTCCTCTTAACCCTCGGAAGGCGAATGGTGGGGATGGTCGCGTGAGACAGAATTTCTATTGTACACGGGTTTCGTGAGGAAATTGAATATAAAATTAATATTTTAATCAAAATAATGAATACAGATATACATAATCGCACATAAATAATGTGTTTTCTCGAAGAAAGTAGCCCCACCACCATAGCGGAACAATAAAGAAACGAAGTGCCGACAATGTTGCTTTAGAGTGATGACGAGAATCGTTCGAACACTCCGCCGGAGATTGTAACCTGCGCCTTAGCTGGAATCTGACTTTGTCAAAGCTGGGTCAAAATGACCCTGCATTCGCTGTACGAGGGTTAAACCCTGCCACCCCTTCCCTCGTCTCCTCCCCTACGTCCTCCTCCTTTTCTCGCTTTTTTCCCCACAGACTGTCCACACTCCCCACGCTGCTGCCCATACTACTCATGCTGTCTTTTCTTTTCCTTTCTTCACTGGTACCCCTTCCCTCCTCCATCTCTACCTCTTCCCTGCCTCTGCAATTTGACCTTATCTCTTCCTCTTAACTCCTCCCTATCCAATTTCTCCTTCTACCTTTCACCTTCTAGCCTGTTCAAATTTCCCGCCCGCAAACTCTTCTCCCAACCTCGCTCCTCTCCCGCTCGGCGGCACCACCGTCCACTCTTCGCTACGTCGCTCTCTCTACGCTCCTTCCCGCCTTTTTCCGTCTGCCGCCACCACCTAACCTCTAACCTCCCTAGAACCTCCTGTGTCCCTATCACCGCCAGTCACCTGTCCTTTACCTTTATCCCTCGCCCCTTCCTCGCAACTCCACCACCTTTCACCCACACTCTCCAGCCCTCCTTCACCACCTCACACACCTTACTCACAAACGCACCAGTCACACACGCGACCGGAAACGGAAGTCCGAAAAACTTCCTTGTATATTAACACTTTACCGACCGGTAGCCTATTAATAGGTGTTTTGTCCCCGACGCTTGTGGCTACCGGTCGGGAAAGTGTTAAGAAAAAACTTTGTCGTTGCAAGTTATATGTACCTTAAAATTGCCTCGATACTTTTTAACGGCGAACGTTGAAAAACATGGGTTATGTCCAGTGTTACTTTTTAATTAAAAATTATTACATTTATCATTATATTAGTTTGAAATTCGATTGCATCATTGTTCCAATCAACGTGATTTTTAATAGGTATAAGTATAGTCAAGGGTGGATGGGCCCATGCTGTTCTACTTTCGAGAGTTTTACGGTGGGTACTTATGTATCTGGCTTCGAAAGCGGATGCGCAAGTTAAACAGTCCTGGTGATGCAGGCGATTTACAGCTGGAAATTTGGTATTTTTGAAGCGAAATTTCTTCGTTTCTTTGCGACTAGGTAATGGCTTGTTCTCGAAGCGTTCGTTGGGACACATTTGTCTACCAGATATGTCGATAAGGGGCAGTTGACACCGTGCCGTTTTTCAGGGATTTCGACTTTCGTCGCTATCGTGCTTCTGTTTTCAGGTAAAAGGACTTTATGATTTTCGGCATACTCTCGGGTTTTTCCCCCGAGGTACTGGGTGAGTCGGGCTATAGCCAAGCTACACATCTGGCAACCAGACGCCCACAGGTAAGTATTTTTCGCGCGTGGATACGGTTAGTTTTTTGTTTCCGTTCTGCGCGTTTTCAGCGTCGCTTGGTCCTAATGTAATCTGCTATCTAACTAAACGGACTTGTAAAAGGTAAAGTTTAGGGTAAAAGACCCAAATACTGCCATCTTAAGCTATTTTACTTAAAATAACGAATAAATAAACGTTGTAAAGTCATACACAAAAAGAATTATGTGATTCAACCTATAATCTATACTATAGAATGTATACTATAGTTCATTTATTCGTTATTTGAAGTAAAATAGCTTAAGATGACAGTAATTGGTTAGGTGTCAGTAATCGAGTCATTTTTTACCCTATAGTCAAGTGATGCCAGAACCGTGGGTTATCGCCCACTCAACGCCCAAGCGTACCCCCTCCCAGCGCCTGTACCGTACCACACAAGCATACCCGTTCCTCCATCTGTGTGTCGTACGCGCTGCCTGTCCGGCGCTGTCCGGCGAGAATTCGTTTTCCCGACATCGAAGCATTTCGGTCGCAAGAAAAAAGTCATTAGTTCAAATCCCGGTGCGGATATTCTACTTTTTTTCTTTATTTATTTTCTAATTTTTCTCCTTTTCTGCATCTTGCTTTCTTTATCTAAATAAAACCAACGCCGGCGGTTGTGCGAGTAGCCGAAACAACGCCTTCACACTTCATACTATCTACTTGAATGGTGCAGTCTTTAACAATTTTAAACGTTCTTAAGCCTGAGTTAATCCGTATATTGCTCTGTCGGCTGGTGGTATACACGGTCACTTCGGACCGGCACGTACCTACCGTAATCCACTGATGACTCGCGGGACAATGTTAGGATATATCGATGCAAATCAGCACATTCAGTGCCCTCTTTTGAGTACACACGTGGACTAAGTGAGAGCATCACGTGATATGACGACGTCACGTACTGTGTATATACATATCAACAGACGCGGTCGCGTCTGGAAGCTAATTCCCTTTCCCCCTCTACCTATAGGCACACTGAGCGACCACGTATCTATACACGAATGATAGCGAAATTGACAGGTCTCCGAACCTATTTTGGTCTTTTATCTTGTTTTAGGACCTAGGCCCGGTGTTTTAACATGATTAAGCGAATAATTATTTTTTTTCGAACCCATTTGTCGTTTTACTTAATGTATCAAGCTGTTTTTCTTAAAGATAAAAGATTTATTCTGAATTAATAGTTATCAAAATGATACTTTTTTTACGAGACAGTCGGATAGCACATAGCGCTAGTACTTGACGCCCGTAGATGTCGTCATTCTTGTTTTACTTCTCCAATTCACGCAGGTAGGTGTCGCCTTTCGTAAGCTGAAGTTATCCGGAATGGTTCTGAAAATGCGGTTGCGCAGTTGACGAAAAAGGCAAAAAGCCGCTGCTTTCGGCTCGCTAATAAATGTCACCTAGCTGTCAATCATTCATAACCTGCCTGTGTCAGTTATCAAAAGTTTTGAAATTGCACGAGTTTTTCCACCATATAGGACATTGAATTATTGTCTCAATTAACAAGGTAAGTCGCTATATTATTTTTTGTTATACAGTTACGGTCTATATCCACTGATACTTAACTTATGACTTTCTTCTAAATTTAAATAATTTAAAAAATTTATATATGTTTGTGCACGAACGTGAAGCTTCGAGCGTTCGTTAATTAGAATTAGTTTTAGGTTGTTTAATGTATGATAGTCTATAAGAATAGCCGTTAAAGTAGTCGTTAAGTTTAAACTAAGGTCACGGGTACTGTGTATTTACAAGACGAAGCACAAATAAATTTATAAGATTGTTCACTTAACTTAACGCAGAGTCACACATAACTTAATTAACTATGACGCGAAAGTATGCGAAAGATTTAGCGTGGACTGAGTCGTTCGAAATATGAAATACTGGAACGTTCCAGAAGAGCGTAAGCGCGCAAGAAAAATAAGCTGCTACTTATCGGGGCGATGATTCGTAGAAGAGAGAGCGATCGCGGTGATGGATCGGGCCGTTTCGCCGAATTCTGTGACGTCAGCACCCCACCCAACAGCTGATCGTCCTGAGCCGGACGAGGACCGCAACGGTAGAACAAAGCTGCCTACGCGCTGAAGCGAGAGAGCTGCCTAATTAGCTGAGGTGCGCGCCAACAGATGGCCCGACCGATCTCATCATCGCGATCGTGAATACCGCGATCTGGTCGCATTGCCCTGTTTTAAATCGCGCGCGACATCGGCAGCGAATCAGCGCCGGCTTGGCCTGTGGCCGTTTGGGCCAATCCCAAACAATATATTTCAAATTCTTTTTTCCAGAGTCGAATGATGCCGGCAGCGAACAAGGTGCCACACAACATACCCGTGCCACCATCCGTGTGCCGTACGCGCTACCCGATCGGCGCTCTCCGACGAGAATTCGTTTTCCCGACATCAAATCGGTTGGGTCGCAAGTACAGTATTGTCTCCCCGTGAACTCGTTTCGGTGCACACGCTGTGGGCTTTTCGCTATCCCCACCACTTCTGTCTCACTCTTGTTCGGCGAAGGCGAGAACGAGATGGAACGAGAGCGAGCGAAAGCCACTGGTCTCGCTTCGTCTTTCGGACGCCGTGTCACTCCGACGCACGCAAAGCGTTCCATCTCGCTCCCCCCTTCGGCCAGAAAGAATCGAGAAATAAATACTCGGAATTAGGGCTCTGCTCACGATGTGGGCTCAACGCCGGTCCCGACCAGCGAGTTCTCAGGGCGTAACGTTCTCGAACGAGACGTTGCCGTTCTTACAGGAGTTTTCACAAGTAGAGCGGTTTACCTGTGAATTTGTAGGATTTGGTTCGGGTGGCGTGCGATTAAGAAATGAATTTCAAGATACTAGAGTCCTTCCTTTAACAATACGTAACAAAAGATTTATTCAAATAAATGGTTGAGACACTAGGTCTATAATGAACATAAATGATAGTGGTTTTGACAATTAAACGGACGTCTGTACGTAACGACGTATCGCAAGGGTTCGGTTTTAACGCTAGGTCGGTAATAAGATTTAGAGTAGTTTTTAGGTTACGACGCTAAGTCAGTAATAGAGTTTGTTCAGTTGGTAACGCTAGGTTTATTAGTAAGAATATTGAAACTAGGAGTAAATAGGTATAACGCTAACTAAATATTAATTATATCTAAAGAACAAGGTTTGCGACACTAGGTCGGATACGGTATATAATACAAGAGTTTGACGCTAGGTCTTTTGATTTTAGTGGAGAAGATCTCTTTCTCGAAAAGTCGTTTTGGCTTTGGGTGCCTATAAGCTGGCCCCACGCTGTGGTAGTGGCATAGGCTTAGGTTAGATGAGGAGCTAATTAATGCTACCTCGGGAAGATTTTGAGGGGGCTAACTAAAGCGACCTCGGAAGGATTTTGAGGGGGCTAGTTAAAGCGATCTCGGAAAGATTTTGAGGGGGCTAGTTAAAGCGACCTCGGAAGGATTTTGAGGGGGCTAGTTAAAGCGACCTCGAAGGATTTAGGTAGTAGGTTAAGGAGATACTCAGATTTTTCCCAAACTAGGGGGCTAGTTAAAGCGACCAAGATTTGGTAGGTTCAGTGGCAGAACCAAGTCTGCTTTTCAGCTGCCGGCGGGCCGGTATTTATACCGGGGTGCTGACTGGCCTGCGCCAATCACAAGCCTGCGCGATTTTGCGCACCAATGAAAATTAGCTTCCGGTTCGCGCCACTCGCGTACTACGCTCGGAATATTTGGCGTCCGGTTGTTCGTACGATATGCGCATGCGCGCTCGGCTCACTCGCGGCGCTGACTCTGTTGCTTGAATCGGCGGCTACGCGCCTGCGTTGCTAGTTACTATATCTTCTAGCGCATTGTTTGAAACGTTTTAGCACGCGTTATACACTATCTTACATTTAATATAAGAAATTTAACAATATAAATGGAAAAATTTATGGCGGTTGGTAGCGGTACGTTACAAGGGCGACAATACTGTATTAATGTAACTAAAAGTTGTATTTCCGAATATTTTGTATATAAACAATTGTAAATTAATATTGTAATGTCAAAGTGAATAAATTAACGGATTTAAAATGGAAAACACAAATATATAAAGCGGGGTGGTGGGGTATTAAGGAAAAGAATGGAAAGTCTTGTGGTATTTTTTTCGTAGCAGTCTTCATAGATTAAAATCTTAGACGCTCATTATTAGTCGAAATGTGTAGAGCAAAGAAATATGATTTTTTTTTCTAAAACTTCTATCCGTTATTTTATGTTAACAACGGGAAAATATAATAAACATAACCGAAGCAATGTAAATTAGATTTTGCGTCATAGCGATGTTTCCTCACGAAATAGAAGTGTTCTGGACGGGAACTTATGGCTTGGCAGTGCTCTCACCATATTCATGAAATATTGTAGAATGTTAGCGATGTAAAAAAGTCAGCCCTAGTAAGCTCGAATGCAATCGAAACTCGATTGGACAGAATCGTTTGAGCCGTGTGTACGAGCAGGGCTCGCTCTGACTGATGGGCATGTAAGCTTAGAGTCGCGCGAAACATAAAACGAAACGGGCGACCGGGGCTCACTTCATTTTCGTTTTGACAGAAACATTCTTGGCATTCGAAAATTCTTCGTTATTTTCTTACATGTAAGTGTGCTTCATTATTATCTTTTTTAAGCGCTGTATGTATAACCAAACGAACATATTTTCAATGAATAGAACAGATTTATGTGCAGTCAAATAATAGTCTGCGCAGTTTTTTATTAACCTGTTTCTTTATATAAATGTGTATCCTTTTAGTTTCAAGTTCCTTGGAAAGACATTCCATTCTTCTTTGTGGGAGAAATAAAAGCACAAATATTATATTTGGTAAGTGACCTTTTCATTTATTTATAATAATACGTATGATAGTAGTATTCATTTAATTTTTTTTGTTTTTTACAGGTTGGAATTTTCCCCAAGTATATAAAATACACTCGATCGGCTGCTGTGCGCTATTCCGAGTAAGTTTTACAGGCTGCAGAGCGCCTTATCTTATAACATCACTCGATAGGCTGCAGTGCGCCTTCTCTCTCGAGTATACCAATTTTCAATATAGTTGTAAGTTAATTAATATTTAAAAAAAAAAATATCTGTACATGTTCCAAATAAAAATCTAACATCTATAACACAAGACCTAAATTTTAATATTCCTCTTATAAATTTAACCGAGGAGGATAAGAAAATTATAAGATGTGAGTCAAACGATGGCTGGCTTGAGGATTCTCATATGTCGGCTTTTTCTTACTTATTGAACAAAGCCGCTAATTACGAAATTCGACCTACGTATCTAAGATATAACCTTCTAGATATCAAACCCGTTAGGAAAGATAGGGACTACATACAAATCTTGCATCGTCCAGAACATTGGACATGCAGTTACTATGACGGGTCAAATATTTACATATACGATACGCTGCAGAATTTCGCGGATCCGTTACACAAAGAGCAAAAACTTTTTTTGGAAAAATTGTATCCTTATATTACAATTACGAAAAAAACCGTTCGTTTTCCAATTGTTCAACAACAAAAAAATACAAGAGAGTGTGGAGTCATGGCTATAGCAATTGGCGTTTCATTAGCATTTAGTATTAAACCACAAAATGTTTACTATAATAAAACACTTATGCGAAATCACCTGTTGAAATTATTGACCGAAGAAATACAGTTCGAACATTTTCCCCAAGATCCTAATGTAAAAATTCCTCAACAAGTTTTGCCGTTACAAGTTGCACGGCAAAAATGTTACGAAAGGTTACGAACGAATATTCGAAATCGAGGAAACAAGGCAGATATTAGGCAGCCATCTCACGGCAATATTGGTACAAATATTTTTATGGACCATAATTATTCGTCTTGAAGTAATATTACAAACAGTAATAATATGAATAAAGCGATCATAAATGTGACAACTCCTGAAAAATGTGAAAAATATAAGTAAAAAATAAATGACAATGCAGAACTTTACACATTGAAGCGATATAAACCATTTCTGAAAGATGAGATTATTATTAACAAACAAACTAAGTTACAAAGAGAAAAAAGCAATTACAAGATAGATTTGACTGATGTCGATGGTAATGAATTTATGTACCTATGAAAAAAAAGTAAATGATTTGAGACGTTCTCGTAAACATTCGATTTCGACAGCAAACAACCCTACAACAATTCCACGAGCGAGGAAATTGAGAAAAAGGGAATTGTCAGAAAAAGATGAAAAGATCATTCAGGTAGGGGAGTGGTTAGAAGACACGCATATAAGCCATTTGCTCAATATTCTGCGACAATTTCATGGTTATGAACTCATAGATCCGCTTTTAGTACAATATCCAGATGCAATAAGCCCAGTAGACGAATCGAAAGAACATATACAAATTTTATACAGCCAAGCGACCGAAAATTGGTCTGATAGCAAAGGTGGACATTGGGTTTGCTGTTATTATGATACAAATTTGATTTATATATATGATTCTCTGAACAAAAGAATTGTACATCGACACCATGAAATTTTTTTAAAACGTTTATTTCCATTTTATCCTTTCGAGGAAAAAGGTATCCTTCTCCACTCGGTACAGATGCAAACAAATTTCAATGATTGTGGCGTGTTCGCAATAGCTAATGCCGTGTCACTTGCATTAGGAGTTAAACCTACTGAAGTGCAATATGATCGTAATAAAATGCGTGACCATTTGATCAAAATGTTAAAAAATAATGTCATAGACATGTTTCCTGTACTTCAATATTGTAATGATCAAAGAAACTTCGATAACAAATTAATGAAGATTTCTTCTAATATGGTGGAAAAAATTTTGCAAACTGATTTACAAAAAAACAAGGCCGAGAATAATGATGTTCTGAATATAATTGATTATTTCCAGATAACGTTAGCAAAAAGAAGAAAACATAATCGTAACTTTTATATGAAAAATAAATTACGAATACTTGAGCATCAAAATTGCAGAAATTACAGCCAAAGAACAAAGTTCAAATTGAAAAAAAAGCAACGTAGTTATAATAATCTTAGATATCGGATATTTAGAAAAATATATGATAAAAAATATTACAGTATATGTCAGGCATGGAACTAAAGTGAACGCAGCGGCCGTTTTTCGGAGGCAACGCCTCCTTTCTCCCGCCGCGCGTCTTGGCCAACGCGGCGGGCGTAGGAGCTTCGAGCGCCTCAGACCCGTACCATATGAACCGCGCGTGGCGCATTGGGGCGACACCCGTATCAATAGATTTCCGCATCATCCATGGGGTACTATTATCGATGCGTTTTTTTTTGTCAGTGGTACATTATTTCTGGAGAAGAGAATACCAAGGTAGAGGTTTGCAACATTTCCACCTATTAATATGGATCAAAGATGCTCCTATTCTAGGCAAAGATTCAGATGAAACAGTAGCTGCTTTCATACAAAGATATGTCACATGTAGACTTCCAGATCCAAAAATCTCGCCTACTTTGTTTAAACGTGTGAATACCCATCAAAGGCATCATCACAATTCGTATTGCATGAGAACAAAAAAGAACAATAAAAATCGCATAAAGCGAGTGTGTCATTTTGGATTTCCTAGACTTGTAACAGAGAACATAAAGATGAGAGACGTAGCTACATCTATAGCTGGTAGGAAGCAATTACGACCTGCTCCGTGACAAACAAGAAGTAAATATTAACGATTATAACCCAATTGTCTTAACAGCATGGGAAGGAAATATGGATATCCAATTTGTTGCTGAAAACTCAACTATTCTGTGTTGGTATTGCACTAAATACGTGACAAAACATGAAAAAAGTTATGCAGCTGAAATGTTTGTAGACGTTGAATCAACAAAATCATTATGCGCCTGCTTATGAAATATTGGAATGCAAGGTTTAAATAATAGAGAATGCGGTGCTCTTGAAGCTGCCGATACTTTGTTAGGAATATCTTTATACGGTACGGATAGCGAAGCAACTATTAGATGGTTAGACGTCAATGTAATCAGAAATCGGAGAGTGAAACGCAAAGAAGAAATAGAAAACTTGGATCCCGAATCGACTGATATATTCTTCCCAAATATAATTGACGATTACTACCCAAACCGACCTATTCAACACGAATCGATGAGTTTGTACGAGTTTGCAAGATGGTACGATACAAAAAAGGCACTAAACAATGATGTTTGCAATAATGATGATGATTGTCACGTCCCGCGACGTGGAGTCTAATATTAATTAACCTTTTAAAGCATATATTTACTATTTCGTACTCAGAGGTATTGTAATCACCTCACATAAATATTATTGTAAACAACGATAAGAAGAGATCGAGGACGGACATACATTCTGGCACTCTTTTCCACCATCAACGTGTAAATTCGATCGCTATGATGTACTCTACAAAGGGCTGGCATCCAAAATTACTGATACCAGTCAAAACGAAGTAAAATCACCTTCCGTGTATGCATTGACCACAGAAGATATTACATTTGCTTTAACTTCAACAGGAGAGCAACATCTATGCGGTTATACGCTTATACAAACGGAACATCCAAAATTATTCATCTTGGAAACGACAAAGAAAAGAACATTTGCATCTTTACACAAAATTCCCGTAGAGAATTTGGATATTTTTACGTATGTGAATTCCAAATTTGTCTACGTAGAGAAACATATAAGAACTGAATTGAAGACTCTATATAGAGATATAATTATGCAAAAATGCTTATTGGAACAACAAATATTAAACAATGCTCTGATAATTGCTACGCTGAAACCAGACGAATTCGCCAATATAGTCACGAAAACATCAGGACATATGGCACTAGTGGCTGGCGAAGTGATTCACATTGTAAAATGCATTTCTGTTCAAGTCAAAATACGTAAAACAGACGAATGTTATATAGAGTTACCTGTGTGGTTAAGAAACAATTCAATGTTCTTAACACCAAAAACACACATTTTAACCACTCAAGGGACACATAGAGAATGTAGTCCCATTCTACCAGTTATGTATGAAATTGACCAAGCATGGCACAGAATTTCACCACATCCAATTGAAGTTCGTCCACCTCAAATATTACATCCAAAAACAAAACTCAACTGGCATTATACATCTCCTTCAGATCTCGCAACTAGCGGAATATATACACAGAACGAATTGGAAAATTTAAGGGACCACATTATGTTCCCTGCAGAAAAAGCAGCCGTATTAAATACACTCGCCAGAGGAGTATCCGGGAAAAATATTCCCGCTGGATCAATTTCAATGATGGGAATTATGGATGAAGAAACCATCACTTCATTAGCAGCAAATGCAGCAACCAAATTCTGGAACAAATTCCTTAAATTTGGAACATTCACCGCAGGACTACTTGGAGTTTTTATTATCATTAAAATAATAAAAACAATATTTGATACCATTGTACACGGATATCAAATACATGCAGTCTATGGGTGCGGATTACACTTGTTAGGAGCAATTTGGAGCTCCTTAACAACATTAATAATACATCTGGCTAATAAAAAACAATCGTCATCACAAAATGCAGAACAACCAATAACATCAGACGAGAAACGACACCCAACTCCGGCAGCTCGAGAATTCAAGGAAGCCATTCAGGAATTGAAACAAATTTCCACTGGAAATTTGCTTTCTAAAGGGGGAGGTGTCACGTCCCGCGACGTGGAGTCTAATATTAATTAACCTTTTAAAGCATATATTTACTATTTCGTACTCAGAGGTATTGTAATCACCTCACATAAATATTATTGTAAACAACGATAAGAAGAGATCGAGTGAAGAATACACGGACGGCAGCGAGCAGGGCAGCCAGATCAAGGAGGTGGCGGATAGTCAGCTGTATACCAGGTAGCTGACCGCACAAACACCAAGAAGGCCCAGTTAACACCAGTTGATGGCCAGCGCAATACGAAGGCCCTTATCAACCAGTGGAGACGACATCACCTTCGCGGAGCTGTGCCCCTGATCCCCGCCAGAAGATTGCCCTCCCGTTATTTCCCACAAATAAATACCCAAAATAATATGTTTTAACTTCAACCCTAATAAATAAGCTGCACGAAACCGATCGTACAGAAAATATTGTAAGCGCATAACATTTAAATCAAATGCGAATTAATGTAAGAATCTCACTATCGTCGCTGCTGGGAATCAGTTAAAATGGAACGTGCTTAAGTAGTAAACAGAAATCCCAGAATAGACAGATGGGAAGATTCTCCCTGGAAGATTCCAGGTGGACCAGTGGAATGGGGCCTCCCACCTATGATTTGTCATGTGACAAATCATAGAGAAGGAGTGACCAATTGCCCTATAAAAAGGGCCCGGACCACCCGCGGAGCTCATTGAATAATAATTATTATCATCATAATTACAAAGAAACTTATAGACTTAGTGTAAACCAACACCAGTGAGGAAAATAAAGCAATAAATAATATAAAAGTGAGTGCAGTTTACCTAAGTTATCCATATTCCCTACCTCAGGCATAAACACCTTTTTGATAAAAATATTATAAATCGAAATTATGAAGAAGGTTTAATCGTGATTTGCACTCGTCAAAGATGACACTTATAAGCAGGACAGCCGCCCACGATGTCATCGGGTATTGAGTGTAAAATGCGATTTCCGCGATAAATTGTTATTATTAAACGCTTTTTCCAATATTGTCAATTTGTTTGTTTCCACTGACGGTGATGCTCATAAGCAGGACAGCCGCCCACGGTGTCACCAAACAGTGGTTACAGAAAAATATTCGCGTATTCAATAAACCGATCGAACTCGTTAATACGCGATCATGTTTTGCGTCTGTTGAAAGTGATACTTATAAGCAGGACAGCCGCCCACGGTGTCACTCGAAATTAGACGTGAACCATGATCCCCGAATAAAGAGAATTTAAAAAGTCAATCCTCTAAATCAAAGGTGACGATGCCTAGAGGTCGCCGTGCAGGGACGAAATACCAATTAAGAAAACTGGCTCTTGCCTATAAAAACGCACCAGCAGACGCAACGCTGTTGGGAGACCCCACTCGACCGACCATTAAAATCGATCAACCACAACAAGAAACCCACATAATAGACGTAGGACCCTGGAAGGACCCAAAAGAAGATAAATCGATCCAGACCAACGGGATATTGGAAACACCAAACCCTTGGCGACTTATTCTGATAGACCAATAAACAGTAAGTAATATATCCAAAATCGAAGACATAAAACCTCACATTCAACTATCCCAGAGCGTAAGTCCCTGGACTAGCTCGAAAGCGGACAAAAATTTTATAACTCTCCTAAAATCGCGGCCCAAATAAGAAGTAGGGACGTAACAAAGCATCTAGCAATTTTACCTCGCCATTCACGCTTAAGGGGGGAAGCCACAGTGAAAATTTTTTTTTCCTATTTTTTTTTGCATTTTCTTAATGCTTGGGGTTTCAAGATTATACCTGCACAGTTTCAAAGTGGATTTCGAAAAATTCTCGGAGCTACGGCAGGTTTTGTATAGGTAGTACAGCGCTCGGATCCGAGTGCCCGCGCGGGTGGTTTGGAGTCGATCGCCCGGACAGTTTATGTCCAAGAATCCAAATGTAATAAGAGGGATTATATGTTTATATATTGTTTATATGTATAGTTCTGCTATCTTTGAGTTGCAAAGTGTTTTATTTTCATCTAGCAATTTCTAAAAGAATGTTCCGGCTGGAAATGTCAGAGTTTATTGTAAAGGGTCCGAGTCTTGCTTTCCTTGCGTCCGATAGCCCCCGAGATGTTGGAAATTTCCTAATTACTGGAATTGGGAAAAACGCGGTTTATTGTTTTACTATCCGTCCGCTTCTGCGAAGTAGGGATTCTACCGCTCAATCAGTCAGAAAGAAATACCAGTAAGAGTCAGAACAAATTCTCAGTAGGCATTAGTTAGAGCAAGGTGAAATATGGATCGTAAAGGCATACGAAACCAGAAACATACATCGGATGGTAAAAAAAGGAATCGACCTCCAAATCGGTTTGAAATGGAGAATAGCGTTGAGAATAGGAGTACATCTACAAAGAAATTGAAAGCATGTCATACCGAAGTGATTATTGATCAGTCAATTAGTTATAGAATATTGAACATTTTTACTTTTTTATCCGCTGTATGTGAACATGTGAGCTGTAACACGTGCGGAGGTGACATTAAGTTCGAGGAATCAAGCACACGTGGACTTGGATTCAAATTGGGTTTAATGTGTGCAAATTGTGACGCCAAATATATCGATTCGTGTCCATTAATTCGTAATGCTTACGAAATAAATACCAGATTTATATTCGCGATGCGTCTATTGGGAGTTGGCCTTCAAGGAGCTGAAAAGTTTTGTGCTTTTATGGATTTACCAAGACCTGTATTCCATTCGTTTTATGATAGTGTCGTTAAGCGTATTCGCAATGCAGCGAAAACCGTGTGCGATTACTCACTATATAGAAGTGGGAAAGAGGAAATGGAAAAAACTGCAGAAGCAGAAAATGTTGCAGAACCGACAGGACTTACTGTTTCCGGCGACGGAAGTTGGAAAAAAAGAGGATTCAGTTCGCTTTTCGGAATAGCGAGTCTTATTGGATCTTATAATCAATTAGGTCAAATAAAAAGACACGTATTTCTTATTTTTCGGTCCTCTAAAACATATCCAAGAACCAATGCAATCGGAGGCGGGCACCAACTATTCTTATGAACTTCGGAGATGGGTTTCAGCCTCTAAGCATTCAAGCGGGCTAATATAAAAATATACGTATTTCTTATTTTTCGGCTCTCTAAATCATATCCAAAAACCAAAGCAATCGCAGATGAACACTTGAAAATCTTATTAACTTGAGGGTGGTTTCACCCGCTAAACATTCAAGCAGGTCAAAATAAAAAGACACGTATTTCTTGTTTTCCGGTCGTCTAAAACATATTCAAAAACCAAAGCAATCGGAGATGAACAATTGAAAATCTTATTACATTGTGGGTGGTTTCAGAGCATAAACATTCAAGCAGGCCAAAATAAAAAGACACGTATTTCTTGTTTTTCGGTCCTCTAAAACATATTCAAAAACCAAAGCAATCGGAGATGAACAATTGAAAATCTTATTATATTGTGGGTGGTTTCAGAGCCTAAACATTTAAGCAGGCCAAAATAGAAATACCCGTTTTTCTTACTTTTCGGCCCTCTTAAACATATCCAAAAACCAAAGTAATCGGAGATGAACACTTGAAAATGTTATTAACTTGAGGGTGGTTTCACCCGCTAAACATTCAAGCAGGTCAAAATAGAAATACCCGTTTTTCTTACTTTTCTGTCCTCTAAAACATATCCAAAAACCAAAGCAATCGGAGATGAAAACTTGAAAATCTTATTAAATTGTGGGTGGTTTCACCCGCTAAACATTCAAGCAGGCCAAAACAAAAATACACGTATTTCTTATTTTCCGCTCCTCTAAAATATATCCAAAAACCAAAGCAATCGGAGATGAACACTTGAAAATCTTATTAACTTGAGGATGGTTTCACCCGCTAAACATTCAAGCAGGTCAAAATAAAAAGACACGTATTTCTTGTTTTCCGGTCCTCTAAAACATATTCAAAAACCAAAGCAATCGGAGATGAAAAATTGAAAATCTTATTACATTGTGGGTGGTTTCAGAGCCTAAACATTCAAGCAGGCCAAAATAGAAATACCCGTATTTCTTACTTTTGTGTCCTCTAAAACATATCTAAAAACCAATGCAATCGGAGGCGGGCACCAACTATTCTTATGAACTTCGGAGATGGGTTTCAGCCTCTAAACATTCAAGCAGGCCAAAATAAAAATACACGTATTTCTTATTTTCCGCTCCTCTAAAATATATCCAAAAACCAAAGCAATCGGAGATGAACACTTGAAAATCTTATTAACTTGAGGATGGTTTCACCCGCTAAACATTCAAGCAGGTCAAAATAAAAAGACACGTATTTCTTGTTTTTCGGTCCTCTAAAACATATTCAAAAACCAAAGCAATCGGAGATGAACAATTGAAAATCTTATTATATTGTGGGTGGTTTCAGAGCCTAAACATTCAAGCAGGCCAAAATAGAAATACCCGTTTTTCTTACTTTTCGGTCCTCTAAAACATATTCAAAAACCAAAGCAATCGCAGATGAACACTTGAAAATCTTATTACATTGTGGGTGGTTTCACCTTCTAAACATTCAAGCAGGCCAAAGTAAAAATACACGTATTTCTTATTTTTCGGCCCTCTAAAACATATCCAAAAACCAAAGTAATCGGAGATGAACACTTGAAAATCTTATTAACTTGAGGGTGGTTTCACCAGCTAAACATTCAAGCAGGCCAAAATAAAAATACACGTATTTCTTACTTTTCGGTCCTCTAAACATATCCAAAAACCAAAGCAATCGAAGGCGGGCACAAACTATTCTTATGAACTTCGGAGATGGGTTTCAGCCTCTAAGCATTCAAGCAGGCCAAAATAAAAATACACGTATTTCTTACTGTTCGGTTCTCTAAAACATATCCAAAAACCAAAGCAATCGGAGATGAACACTTGAAAATCTTATTACATTGTGGGTGGTTTCACCTTCTAAACATTCAAGCAGGCCAAAGTAAAAATACACGTATTTCTTATTTTTCGGCCCTCTAAAACGTATCCAAAAACAAAAGTAATCGGAGATGAACACTTGAAAATCTTATTAACTTGAGGGTGGTTTCACCCGCTAAACATTCAAGCAGGTCAAAATAAAAAGACACGTGTTTCTTATTTTTCGGTCCTCTAAAACATATCCAAGAACCAATGCAATCGGAGGCGGGCACCAACTATTCTTATGAACTTCGGAGATGGGTTTCAGCCTCTAAGCATTCAAGCGGGCTAATATAAAAATATACGTATTTCTTATTTTTCGGCTCTCTAAATCATATCCAAAAACCAAAGCAATCGCAGATGAACACTTGAAAATCTTATTAACTTGAGGGTGGTTTCACCCGCTAAACATTCAAGCAGGTCAAAATAAAAAGACACGTATTTCTTGTTTTCCGGTCGTCTAAAACATATTCAAAAACCAAAGCAATCGGAGATGAACAATTGAAAATCTTATTACATTGTGGGTGGTTTCAGAGCATAAACATTCAAGCAGGCCAAAATAAAAAGACACGTATTTCTTGTTTTTCGGTCCTCTAAAACATATTCAAAAACCAAAGCAATCGGAGATGAACAATTGAAAATCTTATTATATTGTGGGTGGTTTCAGAGCCTAAACATTTAAGCAGGCCAAAATAGAAATACCCGTTTTTCTTACTTTTCGGCCCTCTTAAACATATCCAAAAACCAAAGTAATCGGAGATGAACACTTGAAAATGTTATTAACTTGAGGGTGGTTTCACCCGCTAAACATTCAAGCAGGTCAAAATAGAAATACCCGTTTTTCTTACTTTTCTGTCCTCTAAAACATATCCAAAAACCAAAGCAATCGGAGATGAAAACTTGAAAATCTTATTAAATTGTGGGTGGTTTCACCCGCTAAACATTCAAGCAGGCCAAAACAAAAATACACGTATTTCTTATTTTCCGCTCCTCTAAAATATATCCAAAAACCAAAGCAATCGGAGATGAACACTTGAAAATCTTATTAACTTGAGGATGGTTTCACCCGCTAAACATTCAAGCAGGTCAAAATAAAAAGACACGTATTTCTTGTTTTCCGGTCCTCTAAAACATATTCAAAAACCAAAGCAATCGGAGATGAAAAATTGAAAATCTTATTACATTGTGGGTGGTTTCAGAGCCTAAACATTCAAGCAGGCCAAAATAGAAATACCCGTATTTCTTACTTTTGTGTCCTCTAAAACATATCTAAAAACCAATGCAATCGGAGGCGGGCACCAACTATTCTTATGAACTTCGGAGATGGGTTTCAGCCTCTAAACATTCAAGCAGGCCAAAATAAAAATACACGTATTTCTTATTTTCCGCTCCTCTAAAATATATCCAAAAACCAAAGCAATCGGAGATGAACACTTGAAAATCTTATTAACTTGAGGATGGTTTCACCCGCTAAACATTCAAGCAGGTCAAAATAAAAAGACACGTATTTCTTGTTTTTCGGTCCTCTAAAACATATTCAAAAACCAAAGCAATCGGAGATGAACAATTGAAAATCTTATTATATTGTGGGTGGTTTCAGAGCCTAAACATTCAAGCAGGCCAAAATAGAAATACCCGTTTTTCTTACTTTTCGGTCCTCTAAAACATATTCAAAAACCAAAGCAATCGCAGATGAACACTTGAAAATCTTATTACATTGTGGGTGGTTTCACCTTCTAAACATTCAAGCAGGCCAAAGTAAAAATACACGTATTTCTTATTTTTCGGCCCTCTAAAACATATCCAAAAACCAAAGTAATCGGAGATGAACACTTGAAAATCTTATTAACTTGAGGGTGGTTTCACCAGCTAAACATTCAAGCAGGCCAAAATAAAAATACACGTATTTCTTACTTTTCGGTCCTCTAAACATATCCAAAAACCAAAGCAATCGAAGGCGGGCACAAACTATTCTTATGAACTTCGGAGATGGGTTTCAGCCTCTAAGCATTCAAGCAGGCCAAAATAAAAATACACGTATTTCTTACTGTTCGGTTCTCTAAAACATATCCAAAAACCAAAGCAATCGGAGATGAACACTTGAAAATCTTATTACATTGTGGGTGGTTTCACCTTCTAAACATTCAAGCAGGCCAAAGTAAAAATACACGTATTTCTTATTTTTCGGCCCTCTAAAACGTATCCAAAAACAAAAGTAATCGGAGATGAACACTTGAAAATCTTATTAACTTGAGGGTGGTTTCACCCGCTAAACATTCAAGCAGGTCAAAATAAAAAGACACGTGTTTCTTATTTTTCGGTCCTCTAAAACATATCCAAAAACCAAAGCAATCGGAGATGAACACTTGAAAATCTTATTACATTGTGGGTGGTTTCACCTTCTAAACATTCAAGCAGGCCAAAGTAAAAATACACGTATTTCATATTTTTCGGCCCTCTAAAACATATAAAAAGACCAAAGTAGTCGGAGATGAACACTTGAAAATCTTATTATCTTGAGGGTGGTTTCACCAGCTAAACATTCAAGCAGGCCAAAATAAAAATACACGTATTTCCTACTTTTTGGCCCTCTAAAACATATCCAAAAACCAAAGTAATCGGAGATGAACACTTGAAAATCTTATTAACTTGAGGGTGGTTTCACCCGCTAAACATTCAAGCAGGTCAAAATAAAAATACACGTATTTCTTATTTTTCGGTCCTCTAAAACATATCCAAAAACCAAAGAAATCGGAGATGAACACTTGAATATCTTATTAACTTGAGGGTGGTTTCACCCGCTAAACATTCAAGCAGGTCAAAATAAAAAGACACGTATTTCTTATTTTTCGGTCCCCTAAAACATATTCAAAAACCAAAGCAATCGCAGATGAACACTTGAAAATCTTATTACATTGTAGGTGGTTTCACCTTCTAAACATTCAAGCAGGCCAAAGTAAAAATACTCGTATTTCTTATTTTTCGGCCCTCTAAAACATATCCAAAAACCAAAGTAATCGGAGATGAACACTTGAAAATCTTATTAACTTGAGGGTGGTTTCACCCGCTAAACATTCAAGCAGGTCAAAATAAAAATACACGTATTTCTTATTTTTCGGTCCTCTAAGCATATCCAAAAGCCAAAGAAATCGAAGGCGGGCACAAACTATTCTTATGAACTTCGGAGATGGGTTTCAGCCTCTAAGCATTCAAGCAGGCCAAAATAAAAATACACGTATTTCTTATTTTTCGGTCCTCTAAAACATATTCAAAAACCAAAGCAATCGCAGATGAACACTTGAAAATCTTATTACATTGTGGGTGGTTTCACCTTCTAAACATTCAAGCAGGCCAAAGTAAAAATACACGTATTTCTTACTTTTCGGTCCTCTAAAACATATCCAAAAACCAAAGCAATCGGAGATGAACACTTGAAAATCTTATTACATTGTGGGTGGTTTCACCTTCTAAACATTCAAGCAGGTCAAAATAAAAATACACGTATTTCTTATTTTTCGGTCCTCTAAAACATATCCAAAAACCAAAGTAATCGGAGATGAACACTTGAAAATCTTATTAACTTGAGGGTGGTTTCACCCGCTAAACATTCAAGCAGGTCAAAATAAAAAGACACGTATTTCTTATTTTTCGGTCCCCTAAAACATATTCAAAAACCAAAGCAATCGCAGATGAACACTTGAAAATCTTATTACATTGTAGGTGGTTTCACCTTCTAAACATTCAAGCAGGCCAAAGTAAAAATACTCGTATTTCTTATTTTTCGGCCCTCTAAAACATATCCAAAAACCAAAGTAATCGGAGATGAACACTTGAAAATCTTATTAACTTGAGGGTGGTTTCACCCGCTAAACATTCAAGCAGGTCAAAATAAAAATACACGTATTTCTTATTTTTCGGTCCTCTAAGCATATCCAAAAGCCAAAGAAATCGAAGGCGGGCACAAACTATTCTTATGAACTTCGAAGATGGGTTTCAGCCTCTAAGCATTCAAGCAGGCCAAAATAAAAATACACGTATTTCTTATTTTTCGGTCCTCTAAAACATATTCAAAAACCAAAGCAATCGCAGATGAACACTTGAAAATCTTATTACATTGTGGGTGGTTTCACCTTCTAAACATTCAAGCAGGCCAGAGTAAAAATACACGTATTTCTTACTTTTCGGTCCTCTAAAACATATCCAAAAACCAAAGCAATCGGAGATGAACACTTGAAAATCTTATTAACTTGAGGGTGGTTTCACCCGCTAAACATTCAAGCAGGTCAAAATAAAAATACACGTATTTCTTACTTTTCTGTCCTCTAAAACATATCCAAAAACCAAAGCAATCGGAGATGAACACTTGAAAATCTTATTAAATTGTGGGTGGTTTCACCCGCTAAACATTCAAGCAGGCCAAAACAAAAATACACGTATTTCTTATTTTCCGCTCCTCTAAAATATATCCAAAAACCAAAGCAATCGGAGATGAACACTTGAAAATCTTATTAACTTGAGGATGGTTTCACCCGCTAAACATTCAAGCAGGTCAAAATAAAAAGACACGTATTTCTTGTTTTCCGGTCCTCTAAAACATATTCAAAAACCAAAGCAATCGGAGATGAAAAATTGAAAATCTTATTACATTGTGGGTGGTTTCAGAGCCTAAACATTCAAGCAGGCCAAAATAGAAATACCCGTATTTCTTACTTTTGTGTCCTCTAAAACATATCTAAAAACCAATGCAATCGGAGGCGGGCACCAACTATTCTTATGAACTTCGGAGATGGGTTTCAGCCTCTAAACATTCAAGCAGGCCAAAATAAAAATACACGTATTTCTTATTTTCCGCTCCTCTAAAATATATCCAAAAACCAAAGCAATCGGAGATGAACACTTGAAAATCTTATTAACTTGAGGATGGTTTCACCCGCTAAACATTCAAGCAGGTCAAAATAAAAAGACACGTATTTCTTGTTTTTCGGTCCTCTAAAACATATTCAAAAACCAAAGCAATCGGAGATGAACAATTGAAAATCTTATTATATTGTGGGTGGTTTCAGAGCCTAAACATTCAAGCAGGCCAAAATAGAAATACCCGTTTTTCTTACTTTTCGGTCCTCTAAAACATATTCAAAAACCAAAGCAATCGCAGATGAACACTTGAAAATCTTATTACATTGTGGGTGGTTTCACCTTCTAAACATTCAAGCAGGCCAAAGTAAAAATACACGTATTTCTTATTTTTCGGCCCTCTAAAACATATCCAAAAACCAAAGTAATCGGAGATGAAAAATTGAAAATCTTATTACATTGTGGGTGGTTTCAGAGCCTAAACATTCAAGCAGGCCAAAATAAAAATACACGTATTTCTTATTTTTCGGCCCTCTAAAACATATCCAAAAACCAAAGAAATCGGAGATGAACACTTGAAAATCTTATTAACTTGAGGGTGGTTTCACCCGCTAAACATTCAAGCAGGTCAAAATAAAAAGACACGTATTTCTTATTTTTCGGTCCCCTAAAACATATTCAAAAACCAAAGCAATCGCAGATGAACACTTGAAAATCTTATTACATTGTAGGTGGTTTCACCTTCTAAACATTCAAGCAGGCCAAAGTAAAAATACTCGTATTTCTTATTTTTCGGCCCTCTAAAACATATCCAAAAACCAAAGTAATCGGAGATGAACACTTGAAAATCTTATTAACTTGAGGGTGGTTTCACCAGCTAAACATTCAAGCAGGTCAAAATAAAAAGACACGTATTTCTTACTTTTCTGTCCTCTAAAACATATCCAAAAACCAAAGTAATCGGAGATGAACACTTGAAAATCTTATTAGCTTGAGGGTGGTTTCACCCGCCAAACATTCAAGCAGGTCAAAATAAAAATACACGTATTTCTTATTTTTCGGTCCTCTAAGCATATCCAAAAACCAAAGCAATCGAAGGCGGGCACAAACTATTCTTATGAACTTCGGAGATGGGTTTCAGCCTCTAAGCATTCAAGCAGGCCAAAATAAAAATACACGTATTTCTTACTTTTCGGCCCTCTAAAACATATCCAAAAACCGAAGTAATCGGAGATGAACACTTGAAAATCTTATTAACTTGAGGGTGGTTTCACCCGCTAAACATTCAAGCAGGTCAAAATAAAAAGACACGTGTTTCTTATTTTTCGGTCCTCTAAAACATATCCAAAAACCAAAGCAATCGGAGATGAACACTTGAAAATCTTATTACATTGTGGGTGGTTTCACCTTCTAAACATTCAAGCAGGCCAAAGTAAAAATACACGTATTTCATATTTTTCGGCCCTCTAAAACATATAAAAAGACCAAAGTAATCGGAGATGAACACTTGAAAATCTTATTATCTTGAGGGTGGTTTCACCAGCTAAACATTCAAGCAGGCCAAAATAAAAATACACGTATTTCCTACTTTTCGGCCCCCTAAAACATATCCAAAAACCAAAGTAATCGGAGATGAACACTTGAAAATCTTATTAACTTGAGGGTGGTTTCACCCGCTAAACATTCAAGCAGGTCAAAATAAAAATACACGTATATCTTATTTTTCGGTCCTCTAAAACATATCCAAAAACCAAAGTAATCGGAGATGAACACTTGAAAATCTTATTAACTTGAGGGTGGTTTCACCCGCAAAACATCAAGCAGGTCAAAATAAAAAGACACGTATTTCTTATTTTTCGGTCCCCTAAAACATATTCAAAAACCAAAGCAATCGCAGATGAACACTTGAAAATCTTATTACATTGTAGGTGGTTTCACCTTCTAAACATTCAAGCACGCCAAAGTAAAAATACTCGTATTTCTTATTTTTCGGCCCTCTAAAACATATCCAAAAACCAAAGTAATCGGAGATGAACACATGAAAATCTTATTAACTTGAGGGTGGTTTCACCCGCTAAACATTCAAGCAGGTCAAAATAAAAATACACGTATTTCTTATTTTTCGGTCCTCTAAGCATATCCAAAAGCCAAAGAAATCGAAGGCGGGCACAAACTATTCTTATGAACTTCGGAGATGGGTTTCAGCCTCTAAGCATTGAAGCAGGCCAAAATAAAAATACACGTATTTCTTACTGTTCGGTTCTCTAAAACATATCCAAAAACCAAAGCAATCGGAGATGAACACTTGAAAATCTTATTACATTGTGGGTGGTTTCACCTTCTAAACATTCAAGCAGGCCAAAGTAAAAATACACGTATTTCTTATTTTTCGGCCCTCTAAAACGTATCCAAAAACCAAAGTAATCGGAGATGAACACTTGAAAATCTTATTAACTTGAGGGTGGTTTCACCCGCTAAACATTCAAGCAGGTCAAAATAAAAAGACACGTGTTTCTTATTTTTCGGTCCTCTAAAACATATCCAAAAACCAAAGCAATCGGAGATGAACACTTGAAAATCTTATTACATTGTGGGTGGTTTCACCTTCTAAACTTTCAAGCAGGCCAAATTAAAAATACACGTATTTCATATTTTTCGGCCCTCTAAAACATATAAAAAGACCAAAGTAATCGGAGATGAACACTTGAAAATCTTATTATCTTGAGGGTGGTTTCACCAGCTAAACATTCAAGCAGGCCAAAATAAAAATACACGTATTTCCTACTTTTCGGCCCTCTAAAACATATCCAAAAACCAAAGTAATCGGAGATGAACACTTGAAAATCTTATTAACTTGAGGGTGGTTTCACCCGCTAAACATTCAAGCAGGTCAAAATAAAAATACACGTATTTCTTATTTTTCGGTCCTCTAAAACATATCCAAAAACCAAAGTAATCGGAGATGAACACTTGAAAATCTTATTAACTTGAGGGTGGTTTCACCCGCTAAACATTCAAGCAGGCCAAAGTAAAAATACTCGTATTTCTTATTTTTCGGTCCTCTAAAACATATTCAAAAACCAAAGCAATCGGAGATGAACACTTGAAAATCTTATTACATTGTGGGTGGTTTCACCTTCTAAACATTCAAGCAGGACAAAATAAAAGTACACGTATTTCTTATTTTTCGGCCCTCTAAAACATATCCAAAAACCAAAGTAATCGGAGATGAACACTTAAAAATCTTATTACATTGTGGGTGGTTTCACCTTCTAAACATTCAAGCAGGACAAAATGAAAGTACACGTATTTCTTATTTTTCGGCCCTCTAAAACATATCCAAAAACCAAAGTAATCGGAGATGAACACTTGAAAATCTTATTAACTTGATTGTGGTTTCACCAGCTAAACATTCATGCAGGCCAAAATAAAAATACACGTATTTCTTACTTTTCTGTCCTCTAAAACATATCCAAAAACCAAAGCAATCGGAGATGAACACTTGAAAATCTTATTACATTGTGGGTGGTTTCACCTTCTAAACATTCAAGCAGGCCAATATAAAAATACACGTATTTCTTATTTTTCGGCCCTCTAAAACATATCCAGAAACCAAAGTAATCGGAGATGAACACTTGAAAATCTTATTAACTTCAGGGTGGTTTCACCCGCTAAACATTCAAGCAGGTCAAAATAAAAAGATACGTAGTTCTTATTTTTCGGTCCTCTAAAACATATCCAAAAACTGGAGCAATCGGAGATGAACACTTGAAAATCTTATTACATTTGGGGGGTGGTTTCAGAGCCTAAACATTCAAGCAGGTCAAAATAAAAAGACACGTATTTCTTATTTTTCGGTCCTCTAGAACATATTCAAGAACCAAAGCAATCGGAGATGTACACTTGAAAATCTTATTACATTGTGGGTGGTTTCATCTTCTAAAAATTCAAGCAGGACAAAATAAAAGTACACGTATTTCTTATTTTTCCGCCCTCTAAAACATATAAAAAAACCAAAGTAATCGGAGATGAACACTTGAAAATCTTATTATCTTGAGGGTGGTTTCACCAGCTAAACATTCAAGCAGGCCAAAATAAAAATACACGTATTTCTTACTTTTCGGCCCTCTAAAGCATATCCAAAAACCAAAGTAATCGGGGATGAACACTTGAAAATCTTATTAACTTGAGGATGGTTTCACCCGCTAAACATTCAAGCAGGTCAAAATAAAAATACACGTATTTCTTATTTTTCGGCCCTCTAAAACATATCCAAAAACCAAAGTAATCGGAGATGAACACTTGAAAATCTTATTAACTTGATTGTGGTTTCACCAGCTAAACATTCATGCAGGCCAAAATAAAAATACACGTATTTCTTACTTTTCTGTCCTCTAAAACATATCCAAAAACCAAAGCAATCGGAGATGAACACTTGAAAATCTTATTACATTGTGGGTGGTTTCACCTTCTAAACATTCAAGCAGGCCAATATAAAAATACACGTATTTCTTATTTTTCGGCCCTCTAAAACATATCCAGAAACCAAAGTAATCGGAGATGAACACTTGAAAATCTTATTAACTTCAGGGTGGTTTCACCCGCTAAACATTCAAGCAGGTCAAAATAAAAAGATACGTAGTTCTTATTTTTCGGTCCTCTAAAACATATCCAAAAACTGGAGCAATCGGAGATGAACACTTGAAAATCTAATTACATTTGGGGGGTGGTTTCAGAGCCTAAACATTCAAGCAGGTCAAAATAAAAAGACACGTATTTCTTATTTTTCGGTCCTCTAGAACATATTCAAGAACCAAAGCAATCGGAGATGTACACTTGAAAATCTTATTACATTGTGGGTGGTTTCATCTTCTAAAAATTCAAGCAGGACAAAATAAAAGTACACGTATTTCTTATTTTTCCGCCCTCTAAAACATATAAAAAAACCAAAGTAATCGGAGATGAACACTTGAAAATCTTATTATCTTGAGGGTGGTTTCACCAGCTAAACATTCAAGCAGGCCAAAATAAAAATACACGTATTTCTTACTTTTCGGCCCTCTAAAGCATATCCAAAAACCAAAGTAATCGGGGATGAACACTTGAAAATCTTATTAACTTGAGGATGGTTTCACCCGCTAAACATTCAAGCAGGTCAAAATAAAAATACACGTATTTCTTATTTTTCGGTCCTCTAAAACATATCCAAAAACCAGAGCAATCGGAGATGAACACTTGAAAATCTAATTATATTTGGGGGGTGGTTTCAGAGCCTAAACATTCAAGCAGGTCAAAATAAAAAGACACGTATTTCTTATTTTTCGGTCCTCTAGAACATATTCAAGAACCAAAGCAATCGGAGATGTACACTTGAAAATCTTATTACATTGTGGGTGGTTTCACCTTCTAAAAATTCAAGCAGGACAAAATAAAAGTACACGTATTTCTTATTTTTCCGCCCTCTAAAACATATAAAAAAACCAAAGTAATCGGAGATGAACACTTGAAAATCTTATTATCTTGAGGGTGGTTTCACCAGCTAAACATTCAAGCAGGCCAAAATAAAAATACACGTATTTCTTACTTTTCGGCCCTCTAAAACATATCCAAAAACCAAAGTAATCGGGGATGAACACTTGAAAATCTTATTAACTTGAGGATGGTTTCACCCGCTAAACATTCAAGCAGGTCAAAATAAAAATACACGTATTTCTTATTTTTCGGTCCTCTAAGCATATCCAAAAACCAAAGCAATCGAAGGCGGGCACAAACTATTCTTATGAACTTCGGAGATGGGTTTCAGCCTCTAAGCATTCAAGCAGGCCAAAATAAAAATACACGTATTTCTTACTGTTCGGTCCTCTAAAACATATCCAAAAACCAAAGCAATCGCAGATGAACACTTGAAAATCTTATTACATTGTGGGTGGTTTCACCTACTAAACATTCAAGCAGGCCAAAATAAAAATACACGTATTTCTTATTTTTCGGCCCTCTAAAACATATCCAAAAACCAAAGCAATCGAAGGCGGGCACAAACTATTCTTATGAACTTCGGAGATGGGTTTCAGCCTCTAAGCATTCAAGCAGGCCAAAATAAAAATACACGTATTTCTTATTTTTCGGTCCTCTAAAACATATTCGAAAACCAAAGCAATCGGAGATGAACACTTGAAAATCTTATTACATTCTGGGTGGTTTCACCTTCTAAACATTCAAGCAGGCCAAAATAAAAATACACGTATTTCTTATTTTTCGGTCCTCTAAAACATATCCAAAAACTAGAGCAATCGGAGATGAACACTTGAAAATCTAATTACATTTGGGGGGTGGTTTCAGAGCCTAAACATTCAAGCAGGTCAAAATAAAAAGACACGTATTTCTTATTTTTCGGCCCTCTAAAACATATCCAAAAACCAAAGTAATCGGAGATGAACACTTGAAAATCTTATTAACTTGAGGGTGGTTTCACCCGCTAAACATTCAAGCAGGTCAAAATAAAAAGACACGTATTTCTTATTTTTCGGTCCTCTAAAACATATTCGAAAACCAAAGCAATCGGAGATGAACACTTGAAAATCTTATTACATTCTGGGTGGTTTCACCTTCTAAACATTCAAGCAGGCCAAAATAAAAATACACGTATTTCTTACTGTTCGGTCCTCTAAAACATATCCAAAAACCAAAGCAATCGGAGATGAACACTTGAAAATCTTATTACATTGTGGGTGGTTTCACCTACTAAACATTCAAGCAGGCCAAAATAAAAATACACGTATTTCTTATTTTTCGGCCCTCTAAAACATATCCAAAAACCAAAGTAATCGGAGAAGAACACTTGAAAATCTTATTAACTTGAGGGTGGTTTCACCCGCTAAACATTCAAGCAGGTCAAAATAAAAAGACACGTATTTCTTATTTTTCGGTCCTCTAAAACATATTCGAAAACCAAAGCAATCGGAGATGAACACTTGAAAATCTTACTACATTTGGGGGGTGGTTTCAGAGCCTAAACATTCAAGCAGGTCAAAATAAAAAGACACGTATTTCTTATTTTTCGGTCCTCTAAAACATATTCAAAAACCAAAGCAATCGGAGATGTACACTTGAAAATCTTATTACATTGTGGGTGGTTTCACCTTCTAAACATTCAAGCAGGACAAAATAAAAGTACACGTATTTCTTATTTTTCGGCCCTCTAAAACATATAAAAAAACCAAAGTAATCGGAGATGAACACTTGAAAATCTTATTATCTTGAGGGTGGTTTCACCAGCTAAACATTCAAGCAGGCCAAAATAAAAATACACGTATTTCTTACTTTTCGGCCCTCTAAAACATATCCAAAAACCAAAGTAATCGGAGATGAACACTTGAAAATCTTATTAACTTGAGGGTGGTTTCACCCGCTAAACATTCAAGCAGGTCAAAATAAAAATACACGTATTTCTTATTTTTCGGTCCTCTAAGCATATCCAAAAACCAAAGCAATCGAAGGCGGGCACAAACTATTCTTATGAAATTCGGAGATGGGTTTCAGCCTCTAAGCATTCAAGCAGGCCAAAATAAAAATACACGTATTTCTTACTGTTCGGTCCTCTAAAACATATCCAAAAACCAAAGCAATCGGAGATGAACACTTGAAAATCTTATTAACTTGAGGGTGGTTTCACCCGCTATACATTCAAGTAGGTCAAAATAAAAAGACACGTATTTCTTATTTTTCGGTCCTCTAAAACATATCCAAAAATGAAAGCAACCGGAGATGAACACTTGAAAATCTAATTACATTTGGGGGTTGGTTTCAGAGCCTAAACATTCAAGCAGGTCAAAATAAAAAGACACGTATTTCTTATTTTCCGGTCCTCTAAAACATATTCAAAAACCAAAGCAATCGGAGATGAACACTTGAAAATCTTATTACATTGTGGGTGGTTTCACCTTCTAAACATTCAAGCAGGACAAAATAAAAGTACACGTATTTCTTATTTTTCGGCCCTCTAAAACATATCCAGAAACCAAAGTGATCGGAGATGAACACTTGAAAATCTTATTAACTTGAGGGTGGTTTCACCCGCTAAACATTCAAGCAGGTCAAAATAAAGAGACACGTATTTCTTATTTTTCGGTCCTCTAAATCGTATCCAAAAACCAAAGTAATCGGAGATGAACACTTGAAAATCTAATTACATTTGGGGGGTGGTTTCAGAGCCTAAACATTCAAGCAGGTCAAAATAAAAAGACACGTATTTCTTATTTTTCGGTCCTCTAGAACATATTCAAAAACCAAAGCAATCGGAGATGTACACTTGAAAATCTTATTACATTGTGGGTGGTTTCACCATCTAAACATTCAAGCAGGACAAAATAAAAGTACACGTATTTCTTATTTTTCGGCCCTCTAAAACATATAAAAAAACCAAAGTAATCGGAGATGAACACTTGAAAATCTTATTATCTTGAGGGTGGTTTCACCAGCTAAACATTCAAGCAGGTCAAAATAAAAGGACACGTATTTCTTATTTTTCGGTCCTCTAAAACATATCCAAAAACTAGAGCAATCGGAGATGTACACTTGAAAATCTTATTACATTGTGGGTGGTTTCACCTTCTAAACATTCAAGCAGGCCAAAATAAAAATACACGTATTTCTTATTTTTCGGCCCTCTAAAACATATAAAAAAACCAAAGTAATCGGAGATGAACACTTGAAAATCTTATTATCTTGAGGGTGGTTTCACCAGCTAAACATTCAAGCAGGCCAAAATAAAAATACTCGTATTTCTTACTTTTCGGCCCTCTAAAACATATCCAAAAACCAAAGTAATCGGAGATGAACACTTGAAAATCTTATTAACTTGAGGGTGGTTTCACCCGCTAAACATTCAAGCAGGTCAAAATAAAAATACACGTATTTCTTATTTTTCGGTCCTCTAAGCATATCCAAAAACCAAAGCAATCGAAGGCGGGCACAAACTATTCTTATGAACTTCGGAGATGGGTTTCAGCCTCTAAGCATTCAAGCAGGCCAAAATAAAAATACACGTATTTCTTACTGTTCGGTCCTCTAAAACATATCCAAAAACCAAAGCAATCGGAGATGAACACTTGAAAATCTTATTACATTGTGGGTGGTTTCACCTTCTAAACATTCAAGCAGGCCAAAATAAAAATACACGTATTTCTTATTTTTCGGCCCTCTAAAACATATCCAAAAACCAAAGTAATCGGAGATGAACACTTGAAAATCTTATTAACTTGAGGGTGGTTTCACCCGCTAAACATTCAAGCAGGTCAAAATAAAAAGACACGTATTTCTTATTTTTCGGTCCTCTAAAACATATCCAAAAACCAAAGCAATCGGAGATGAACACTTGAAAATATTATTACATTGTGGGTGGTTTCACCTTCTAAACATTCAAGCAGGCCAAAATAAAAAGACACGTATTTCTTACTTTTCTGTCCTCTAAAACATATCCAAAAACCAAAGCAATCGAAGGCGGGCACAAACTATTCTTATGAACTTCGGAGATGGGTTTCAGCCTCTAAGCATTCAAGCAGGCCAAAATAAAAATACACGTATTTCTTACTGTTCGGTCCTCTAAAACATATCCAAAAACCAAAGCAATCGGAGATGAACACTTGAAAATCTTATTACATTGTGGGTGGTTTCACCTTCTAAACATTCAAGCAGGCCAAAATAAAAATACACGTATTTCTTATTTTTCGGCCCTCTAAAACATATCCAAAAACCAAAGTAATCGGAGATGAACACTTGAAAATCTTATTAACTTGAGGGTGGTTTCACCCGCTAAACATTCAAGCAGGTCAAAATAAAAAGACACGTATTTCTTATTTTTCGGTCCTCTAGAACATGTTCAAAAACCAAAGCAATCGGAGATGTACACTTGAAAATCTTATTACATTGTGGGTGGTTTCACCTTCTAAACATTCAAGCAGGACAAAATAAAAGTACACGTATTTCTTATTTTTCGGCCCTCTAAAACATATAAAAAGACCAAAGTAATCGGGGATGAACACTTGAAAATCTTATTATCTTGAGGGTGGTTTCACCTTCTAAACATTCAAGCAGGCCAAAGTAAAAATACACGTATTTCTTATTTTTCGGCCCTCTAAGCATATCCATAAACCAAAGCAATCGAAGGCGGGCACAAACTATTCTTATGAACTTCGGAGATGGGTTTCAGCCTCTAAGCATTCAAGCAGGCCAAAATAAAAATACACGTATTTCTTACTGTTCGGTCCTCTAAAACATATCCAAAAACCAAAGCAATCGGAGATGAACACTTGAAAATCTTATTACATTGTGGGTGGTTTCACCTTCTAAACATTCAAGCAGGCCAAAATAAAAATACACGTATTTCTTATTTTTCGGCCCTCTAAAACATATCCAAAAACCAAAGTAATCGGAGATGAACACTTGAAAATCTTATTAACTTGAGGGTGGTTTCACCCGCTAAACATTCAAGCAGGTCAAAATAAAAAGACACGTATTTCTTATTTTTCGGTCCTCTAAAACATATCCAAAAACCAAAGCAATCGGAGATGAACACTTGAAAATCTTATTACATTCTGGGTGGTTTCACCTTCTAAACATTCAAGCAGGCCAAAATAAAAATACACGTATTTCTTACTTTTCGGCCCTCTAAAACATATCCAAAAACCAAAGTAATCGGAGACGAACACTTGAAAATCTTATTAACTTGAGGGTGGTTTCACCCGCTAAACATTCAAGCAGGTCAAAATAAAAATACACGTATTTCTTATTTTTCGGTCCTCTAAGCATATCCAAAAACCAAAGCAATCGAAGGCGGGCACAAACTATTCTTATGAACTTTGGAGATGGGTTTCAGCCTCTAAGCATTCAAGCAGGCCAAAATAAAAATACACGTATTTCTTATTTTTCGGCCCTCTAAAACATATCCAAAAACCAAAGTAATCGGAGATGAACACTTGAAAATCTTATTAACTTGATTGTGGTTTCACCAGCTAAACATTCAAGCAGGTCAAAATAAAAAGACACGTATTTCTTACTTTTCTGTCCTCTAAAACATATCCAAAAACCAAAGTAATCGGAGATGAACACTTGAAAAACTTATTAGCTTGAGGGTGGTTTCACCCGCTAAACATTCAAGCAGGTCAAAATAAAAATACACGTTGTAACGTCCTGGGTTGCCGGTCCTCAGGACGTGGAGGGAGTTCTTGCCCCGTCGCCTCCGGACGTAACCCTAACACCTAAGGCCGGCGGGGTTACGTCGCAATGGAGTAATGTGCGGGGCCGGTGGATCGGCTTTGGAGGATCGAGGAGGAAAGAGAGGTGTGTTTCGTCTTGGGGCCGCCAGTTAGACTCATCAGTAGGGCTATAACTGACGACCCCTGCCCTAGACACACACTTGTTTGTTGTTTTGAAATTGTTTATTTACGGCAAGAATATAAACTTTTTGTATCTTATAACTATAATAAACAAACTCGTTGTATTAATCTTTGTAACAAGACTTATTCTTATGTATGTTCAGTCTATTCTTAGAATTGTAACTGCGTAGCGATTTTCTAGCTGATTGCTGGTACTTTACTTTTTTGTAATTATATAGTGGTTATACTTAATAGATTACATGTAGTTCAATGCTCCCCAAAAAGCCATAAACAGGAGCTTTTTTTTACTTTGCTTAATTCTAGACCTTAAGATTACTACTAATAATATTTTATATATATATATACACTATTTACAGTAATAGGTGGAGAAGGGATGGGATAGGGATAGGGTGTTTTGTGAGAGTTTTTGGGAGGTTTGTTCTTTGGAGGAGGAAAGGGGAGAGGAGGGGATAATGGTGAGGGCATGGTGAGAGCAAGAAGGAAGTGGATTAGGGATATTGCAACATCGCCGAACTTGTATAGACACTGCCTTATAATAGCTCTATTTGATATGTTTTAGACTCGTAATGTTTGTTTTATACTTTCGATTTGTACTTTGTTACTTTGATTATTAGCTTACGCTAAACCTCTTTTGTCTATTTACATTCATTCACCCTTTCACATTCTCTCTCTCTCACTCATACTATTCGCATCCTCACTATTTTTCTATCTGTCTTATGTACATATAATATTGTTCGCAGTCTTTCGGTATTCGAGGCACTTTATATTTGTTTACTCTCTTATTTCGTATTGATTGACTTGGTTCGAAGTTGTGGACATAATTACAGATGCTTAGTCGCCTTCCAGCTAGCCTTATGTCTTTTTCTAGTCTTGAATTTTTTTGGGCTCTAATGTGCCCCTTTATAGTGTCGCTTCGCTAGTATTGTACCCACCTGTACATTTGGGATATCGCCGGTTTTTTATAGGCTGGGCCATATGACGCTATATTGCACTTGTTTCGGGTTCCTCAGTCTATCAGTTTTTGCTTTGGCATTAGCATTTTGTACTTGACCGCAGTTTTCCTGCATCACTTTGCTAATTAAGCTATACTATGATATAATGGCTATTTACATTCATACATATTCTCCATTCCTCTCATTCGCTCATGCTATTCTTATTTATTCTATTTATTTATCTATCTAGAGTACAACGTAGTCTATGGGTTTTTTAACCATCGATGTATTTTATGACTAGGTTTCCCTACGTTTTGCGTTGACTACACCGATTACTAGTAATCGCTATATTTACGTAAGATTATTTGCTGTCCAGCCACCAGTATTTCTTTTTGTCTAAATTTTTAATCTCTAGCACGTCCTTTTCTGGAATTGTTATGCTATATTTAAAGGAGAGTACGTCTCCCTGTTCCTCCAGACTTTCTGGCTGATAAATAATTTTTTTGTCCGCTCTATGACGCGGGATGTGGTACAGCACCGGAACGGCCCTCTTATTTTGCACATAATTATGCCCATCCAGAAATATGAAAGCTTCGGGAGGCACGTAGCCTGTTGTTAATGCATTTTTTATATAATTTTCATCGGGGAATGGGATCGGAAATATCAAGCTGTTGTTCCTTATTTTTGCTGCTTCTGCAAAATAGTTTCTTATTAGTTTTATTATAAAGTTATCTATCCTGTTAATCCCTGATTTATTATATATTATTTCATTGCTTATATATTTCTGATAGTTTGACTCTCTGGATCTATATAGGTTGAGGCATGCTCTTATGCATCTTCTCTCGAATACTCTTACTTCCTCCATAATGGCCGCTCCCGTGCTGTACCACATCTCGCACCCGTACGTAATGATTGGTCTTACCAGTAGCTGGTAGCAGATGAGTTTAACTCTTTTGTGCAGTCTCCTAGAATAAAAAAGTCTAGCATGGGCTATAAATGTTTGTTTCGCTTTTTTCAGCTGGTTTTGCACATGTTTGTTAAATAGGAATCTTTCATCTATTAATAAACCCAGATATTTGACCTCTTTTTTATGTGGTATAAGTAGGTTTTGTTTTTCGTCGCTTTTTAGCCTAAAAGTTTTGTACTGTTTAGCAATGATGCCCTTGGCCTTCCTGCAGGAGGGCCTGATCAGTATGGACTCGCATTTTCCTGTATTTACCCTTAGCTTCCAAGCTTTATAGTAAGCAAATATTTTGTTCAAACCATTTTGTAAGACTAGTTGTACTTTTGGGGGGGATGTGTCTGCTCTATACACTACGAGATCGTCCGCGAATGCTAGCATACAGCACCCGGTGTTATCGGGTCCGAATAGTCTTAGTAAGTCGCTGGTATAAATGCTAAACAAAATGGGTGAGTTTATTGTTCCCTGCTGTAGCCCATTTGATATTTTAAAAGATAATAGTGATAGCTCTTTTCCGATACACGTTTGGAAGCTTCTCTCATATATCATGCTATGGACTACTTTAATTAGAATTAGTGGGAACTTTTTCTTATTTAATTTCACTATCAGACCATTCAGCCAGACCGTATCGAATGCTTTTTCTATATCCACCAGACACGCCCCCAAGCATTTTCCCCCATTGAGGGCCCAGTTTACGTCCGCGGAAAATTTGTTTATGGCATGTATAGTTGAATGACTACGCCTGAAGCCATACTGATTCTCTGGGATTAACTCGTTATCTTCGCATATGGTTGTAATTCTATCGTTTATTATTTTCTCATAGATCTTCCCAATATTGGGAAGCAGGCTGATTGGTCTGTAACTATTTGGGTCGTTTTTATCTTTTCCTTTTTTCTTTATTGGTATGGTCTTTGCTTTTTTCCAACTCGGTGGGAAATATGCGTGATTTAAAAGATTATTGAATAATATTGTATAAAGTATTATTATTTTTGCTGGTAATTTCTTTAACACTACGTTGGGGATCGCGTCGTTACCTGCCGACTTTTTATTATTAAGGGTTTTGAATTTACGACCGACCTGTTCACATGTTGTAAAGTAGTTAGGTAGTGATTCTAGTGGTACTGGTGTTATGGCGTTATTGATGCTAGAAAAGTCGCATATAGTGCCCGGGATGTCTCTGGTAATGTTTTGTATTATCTGGTTGTAGTTATTTTCTATCACTCTTCTGAATTTAGGGTCGTTTAGACTATCGTTTTGATCGTTCGTTGTCGCGTATTGTATGCCTAGGTAATTGAGTTTGTCACTGTTTTTATTAACTATAAAATTTCTATTGTTATCTATGTCCAGTAAATTCGGGTCGATATTCGCTTGCCTTATTAAATTTTCCCTAGCAGTTGGAATTTTAAAGGTCGGCAGTTGTGCCTTCTCTTTGTTCCTGAAGATTTTATTTACTTCTTGGAACATTTTGTCCGAGTTACTGCGATTTATATTACTAATTCTGTTATACCAATAGTTACTGACCAATCCGTCCACTTCCGATTTGATCTTTTTTTTTAATGTTTTGATTTTGAGTCCCAGGGACCTCAGTGTGTGGCTTACTTGGGGTCCGAAGTTCCCTGCTCTGTGGATTTTCCTAACTGCTGAGATAGTTTGTTTTTCATCGTGTATCAGCTGTTTTATTCTGTGTGATGTATATTTGTCTATTGAATTTTGTGCTTTGATTTTGGGGATTGCTCTATCCATTGCTTCTGTGATTTTGCCTGTAATATTATTGATGTACTCTTCTATTTTGTCGATCGGGAGATTCGTTTCCGGATTTATATTTAAGTCGCAAGATTGGAGTGCTTTCTGGAATTTGATCCAGTTTGCTTTTTTATAATTGTATGATCTGTCGCTTATGTTATCTGTCCATATTAGGTTTTGATCTGGGATGTCTATATGCGCTTTTATGGCTGTGTGGTCGCTTGGGATATATAAAGTAGGTAGTTTATTATTTTTTGCGTTCGAGCACTCCAACCTTGCGCCTGCCAGTATTAGGATTCATTTCGCGGGAACGAGGGTGCGTCCGAGTGTAATAGGTTTAGCCTGAATTTGATGTCATTATTATTGAGCCAATCTTTTAAATTACAACCACGTTCGTCGTTGATTTTGTTAGACCATTCTTGATGTTTGGCGTTAAAGTCTCCCGCTATGACATAGAAGTTATCTTGTGCTTCTAGATTTAGGGCGTTAAAAATGTTTCCTAGTTCAGCTCTAAATTTAGTTGTCTTCCCTTTTTTGGCGTATAAAGACACTATTGTCAGTTTACAGTTATTAAGCATGTTTATTCTTATTATTGTAGTTTCTATTATTTCGGTTTCTACAATGTTCTCTACTATTTCGAATGGTATATCTTTTTTTATTAAAATTGCGGTCCCTCCTCCCATTTTGCTATTTTTCCTATCGTTCCTCACTATGTTGTAGTTCTTGAAATAAATTGTATGCTTTTCATTTAGGTGTGTTTCGCTAAGTAACATCAAGTCTGGTTCATGTTTCTCTAAAAATAATGTTATTGCTATTCTTTTAGCATTACTGACCAATGAATTGATATTTGCAATTATTAGCTTAAGTTTGTGTATACTTCTACGTGTGCTATTGAATGTGTTGTTTATATAATATGATATTTGCTACCTGCGTTAACTGTGAATTCATGCTTTCTATTTTTGTGATCATAGCTTCCATAGATTTCTCTAGGTTGTCTATTCTTGTTTGTAGGTTATGTGGTGTGTATTGTGACTGTGGCATGTGTTGCTGATTGTCTTTATTTCTTATCCTATCTGTCTCTAAACTTGGGGGCGTGTACTGGTTGATACCTCTTGTTGCGCTCGCGAACGATATTTCTGGTCTTACTAGGGCTGGGTTCTTTATGATTTTTTGTTCTATAATTTTTGGTTGGGCGTTTGATTTTCTGAGATTTTGTTTGTACTCCTTGAATTTTAGGCAGCCCTTGTAAGACGCGGGGTGACCCTCTGCTCTACAATTTATACAATAGGGTTTCTTACCTGTTTGTTCGTCTTGTACCTTTAATTTACACTCCCCTGGTTTGTGGGGTTCGCTGCACTTCACGCATCTGTAACTCATATTGCAGTTGCTTGCAGCGTGTCCATACCTCTGGCACCTCCTACATTGGGCGTCTCCTTTTTTTGTTAGCCTTTCCCATTTAACTACGTGGTATTTAACATATTTGATTAACGCTAGTTTGCTCAGGTCACTTTTTGGGCCTAGTTGTACTATGAAGATTGGAAGTACTCTATTTTCTTTTTCTGCTCTTGGTGTTTTAAACCTATTTACTTTGATGAACTGAAGGTTATCTCCTGCCATTGTCTGCAGCTCGTTTGCAATTTCTTGTTCTGAGAATGATTGAGGGAGACCCTTTAAGAGATAATTATAATTTTTTTGGTCCTTTGGTGTAAAGGAATAATAGCTCGTGTTTGCGTCATTGAGTGTACCTTTCACTTCATCAAAGTCTGCAACTGATTGCAGTTGTAATACATGTTTGGTATTGTTTATCCTTTTTACATGGAATTTTATTTGGGCCGCTTTGTTTTGAATTAATTCTATAGTTTCTTTTGGGTCTTGATATAATATATTAATAGGTGGGGGCTTGTTTTTTATTGTTGTATTATTGTTCTTACTGCCTGTTGTCTTCGGTCCTCGTGGATCTCCTTCCGTTGCCCGGTTGTATGCTATCCCTGCTTTAGCTGATATGGTGGTTTGGACTGCTGCTGCTACCGTAGGAGTTGAGGTTGTTGGTCTGTATTGCTGAGACAGCTGTTCTCGTTCCTTTTCTCTGCTTGTCTGGTTTTTGGACCTTATGGTCTGAAGTCGTGACTCTGCTGCTGGCTGTTTCCCTTTCTCCACGTGGTCGCCTTGTAGGTTACGTGTGCCTTTTTTTGTGCTTGCTACCGTGGGTGGCTGCTGATCTTTTATTGCCGTGAGTTGCCTTACGGTTTCCGCTAGTGTTTCTAGTTCTTGTTTTAGTTTTTTATTTTCTACTATTAGTCTGTCGATAGTGTTCTTCTCTTCTTCGTTCGGCGTGTGATTCGTGGATTTTTTGCCTTTGGCCATCTTTGAGATCGTCGTTGGGGTTGCTTCGATTTTCCTTTTTGTGGGTTTTTTCCCATCGTTGTTAGGAATAATCTTTTTTATTTGGCTCGGGGATAACTCCCCATCCAAAAATTTTTCTATTGTTCTCCTCTGCGACGCTGGCCATGCGTCGCTAGTTGAGGTTAGAATGCTGCTTTTCTCATTATCCCGATTTCTCGGGTAACTTCTTCGGATTCATTCTCCTCCTTTGGTTCGGCTGTTTTACCAGATGGTATGGTATCGTGTCTGAACTTTGCGTACTTGATTCTGTTTAGTGTATTTAATGTATTATCGGTTAACTTGGGGATAAGGAATACTTTGCTGTTGCGTCACTGAGCGCCTCAGCATCACTGCCCTAGACACACACGGGGACACAGAGGATATAATTTCGGAACTTGTATATATATGAATGTTTGAAGGATTGAGGACTAGCGAGAGAAAGATTGGAGAGACCTCTGGTGACGCTCGCTGACACTAAGTCGTGTGGTGGGGTCGGGACGTCACACACGTATTTCTTATTTTTCGGCCCTCTAAAACATATCCAAAAACCAAAGTAATCGGAGATGAACACTTGAAAATCTTATTAACTTGAGGGTGGTTTCACCCGCTAAACATTCAAGCAGGTCAAAATAAAAAGGCACGTATTTCTTATTTTTCGGTCCTCTAAAACATATCCAAAAACCAAAGCAATCGGAGATGAACACTTGAAAATCTTATTACTTTTGGGGGGTGGTTTCAGAGCCTAAACATTCAAGCAGGTCAAAATAAAAAGACACGTATTTCTTATTTTTCGGTCCTCTAAAACATATCCAAAAACCAAAGCAATCGGAGATGAACACTTGAAAATCTTATTACATTGTGGGTGGTTTCACCTTCTAAACATTCAAGCAGGACAAAATAAAAGTACATGTATTTCTTATTTTTCGGCCCTCTAAAACATATCCAAAAACCAAAGTAATCGGAGATGAACACTTGAAAATCTTATTAACTTGAGGGTGGTTTCACCAGCTAAACATTCATGCAGGCCAAAATAAAAATACACGTATTTCTTACTTTTCTGTCCTCTAAAACATATCAAAAACCAAAGTAATCGAAGATGAACACTTGAAAATCTTAATAACTTGAGGGTGGTTTCACCCGCTAAACATTCAAGCAGGACAAAATAAAAGTACATGTATTTCTTACTTTTCGGCCCTCTAAAACATATCCAAAAACCAAAGTAATCGGAAATGAACACTTGAAAATCTTATTAACTTGAGGGTGGTTTCATCAGCTAAACATTCATGCAGGCCAAAATAAAAATACACGTATTTCTTACTTTTCTGTCCTCTAAAACATATCCAAAAACCAAAGTAATCGGAGATGAACACTTGAAAATCTTATTAACTTGAGGGTGGTTTCACCAGCTAAACATTCATGCAGGCCAAAATAAAAATACACGTATTTCTTACTTTTCTGTCCTCTAAAACATATCAAAAACCAAAGTAATCGAAGATGAACACTTGAAAATCTTAATAACTTGAGGGTGGTTTCACCCGCTAAACATTCAAGCAGGTCAAAATAAAAATACACGTATTTCTTATTTTTCGGTCCTCTAAAACATATCCAAAAACCAAAGCAATCGGAGATGAACACTTGAAAATCTTATTACATTGTGGGTGGTTTCACCTTCTAAACATTCAAGCAGGACAAAATAAAAGTACACGTATTTCTTATTTTTCGGTCCTCTAAAACATATCCAAAAACCAAAGCAATCGGAGATGAACACTTGAAAATCTAATTACATTTGGGGGGTGGTTTCAGAGCCTAAACATTCAAGCAGGTCAAAATAAAAATACACGTATTTCTTACATTTCTGTCCTCTAAAACATATCCAAAAACCAAAGTAATCGGAGATGAACACTTGAAAATCTTATTAACTTGAGGGTGGTTTCACCCGCTAAACATTCAAGCAGGTCAAAATAAAAGTACACGTATTTCTTATTTTTCGGCCCTCCAAAACATATAAAAAAACCAAAGTAATCGGAGATGAACACTTGAAAATCTTATTAATTTGAGGGTGGTTTCACCCGCTAAACATTCAAGCAGGCCGAAATAAAAATACACGTATTTCATACTTTTCGGCCCTCTAAAACATATCCAAAACCCAAAGTAATCGGAGATGAACACTTGAAAATCTTATTAACTTGAGGGTGGTTTCACCAGCTAAACATTCAAACAGGCCAAAATAAAAATATACGTATTTCTTACTTTTCGGCCCTCTAAAACATATCCAAAAACCAAAGTAATCGGAGATGAACACTTGAAAATCTTATTAACTTGAGGGTGGTTTCACCCGCTAAACATTCAAGCAGGTCAAAATAAAAATACACGTATTTCTTATTTTTCGGTCCTCTAAGCATATCCAAAAACCAAAGCAATCGAAGGCGGGCACAAACTATTCTTATGAACTTCGGAGATGGGTTTCAGCCTCTAAGCATTCAAGCAGGCCGAAATAAAAATACACGTATTTCTTACTGTTCGGTCCTCTAAAACATATCCAAAAACCAAAGCAATCGGAGATGAACACTTGAAAATCTTATTACATTGTGGGTGGTTTCACCTTCTAAACATTCAAGCAGGCCAAAATAAAAATACACGTATTTCTTATTTTTCGGCCCTCTAAAACATATCCAAAAACCAAAGTAATCGGAGATGAACACTTGAAAATCTTATTAACTTGAGGGTGGTTTCACCCGCTAAACATTCAAGCAGGTCAAAATAAAAATACACGTATTTCTTATTTTTCGGTCCTCTAAAACATATCCAAAAACCAAAACAATCGGAGATGAACACTTGAAAATCTAATTACATTTGGGGGGTGGTTTCAGAGCCTAAACATTCAAGCAGGTCAAAATAAAAAGACACGTATTTCTTATTTTTCGGTCCTCTAAAACATATTCAAAAACCAAAGCAATCGGAGATGAACACTTGAAAATCTTATTACATTGTGGGTGGTTTCACCTTCTAAACATTCAAGCAGGCCAAAATAAAAATACACGTATTTCTTATTTTTCGGCCCTCTAAAACATATCCAAAAACCAAAGTAATCGGAGATGAACACTTGAAAATCTTATTAACTTGAGGGTGGTTTCACCCGCTAAACATTCAAGCAGGTCAAAATAAAAATACACGTATTTCTTATTTTTCGGTCCTCTAAAACATATCCAAAAACCAAAGTAATCGGAGATGAACACTTGAAAATCTTATTAACTTGAGGGTGGTTTCACCCGCTAAACATTCAAGCAGGTCAAAATAAAAATACACGTATTTCTTATTTTTCGGTCCTCTAAAACATATCCAAAAACCAAAGCAATCGGAGATGAACACTTGAAAATCTAATTACATTTGGGGGGTGGTTTCAGAGCCTAAACATTCAAGCAGTTCAAAATAAAAAGGCACGTATTTCTTATTTTTCGGCCCTCTAAAACATATCCAAAAACCAAAGTAATCGGAGATGAACACTTGAAAATCTTATTAACTTGAGGGTGGTTTCACCCGCTAAACATTCAAGCAGGTCAAAATAAAAAGGCACGTATTTCTTATTTTTCGGTCCTCTAAAACATATCCAAAAACCAAAGCAATCGGAGATGAACACTTGAAAATCTTATTACTTTTGGGGGGTGGTTTCAGAGCCTAAACATTCAAGCAGGTCAAAATAAAAAGACACGTATTTCTTATTTTTCGGTCCTCTAAAACATATCCAAAAACCAAAGCAATCGGAGATGAACACTTGAAAATCTTATTACATTGTGGGTGGTTTCACCTTCTAAACATTCAAGCAGGACAAAATGAAAGTACACGTATTTCTTATTTTTCGGCCCTCTAAAACATATAAAAAAACCAAAGTAATCGGAGATGAACACTTGAAAATCTTATTATCTTGGGGGTGGTTTCACCTTCTAAACATTCAAGCAGGCCAAAATAAAAATACACGTATTTCTTATTTTTCTGTTCTCTAAATCGTATCCAAAAACCAAAGCAATCGGAGATGAACAATTGAAAATCTTATTAATTTGAGGGTGGGTTCACCCGCTAAACATTCAAACAGGCCAAAATAAAAATATACGTATTTCTTACTTTTCGGCCCTCTAAAACATATCCAAAAACCAAAGTAATCGGAGATGAACACTTGAAAATCTTATTAACTTGAGGGTGGTTTCACCCGCTAAACATTCAAGCAGGTCAAAATAAAAAGGCACGTATTTCTTATTTTTCGGTCCTCTAAAACATATCCAAAAACCAAAGCAATCGGAGATGAACACTTGAAAATCTTATTACTTTTGGGGGGTGGTTTCAGAGCCTAAACATTCAAGCAGGTCAAAATAAAAAGACACGTATTTCTTATTTTTCGGTCCTCTAAAACATATCCAAAAACCAAAGCAATCGGAGATGAACACTTGAAAATCTTATTACATTGTGGGTGGTTTCACCTTCTAAACATTCGAGCAGGCCAAAATAAAAATACACGTATTTCTTATTTTTCGGCCCTCTAAAACATATCCAAAAACCAAAGTAATCGGAGATGAACACTTGAAAATCTTATTACATTGTGGGTGGTTTCACCTTCTAAACATTCAAGCAGGACAAAATGAAAGTACACGTATTTCTTATTTTTCGGCCCTCTAAAACATATAAAAAAACCAAAGTAATCGGAGATGAACACTTGAAAATCTTATTATCTTGGGGGTGGTTTCACCTTCTAAACATTCAAGCAGGCCAAAATAAAAATACACGTATTTCTTATTTTTCTGTTCTCTAAATCGTATCCAAAAACCAAAGCAATCGGAGATGAACAATTGAAAATCTTATTAATTTGAGGGTGGGTTCACCCGCTAAACATTCAAACAGGCCAAAATAAAAATATACGTATTTCTTACTTTTCGGCCCTCTAAAACATATCCAAAAACCAAAGAAATCGGAGATGAACACTTGAAAATCTTATTAACTTGAGGGTGGTTTCACCCGCTAAACATTCAAGCAGGTCAAAATAAAAATACACGTATTTCTTATTTTTCGGTCCTCTAAGCATATCCAAAAACCAAAGCAATCGAAGGCGGGCACAAACTATTCTTATGAACTTCGGAGATGGGTTTCAGCCTCTAAGCATTCAAGCAGGCCGAAATAAAAATACACGTATTTCTTACTGTTCGGTCCTCTAAAACATATCCAAAAACCAAAGCAATCGGAGATGAACACTTGAAAATCTTATTACATTGTGGGTGGTTTCACCTTCTAAACATTCAAGCAGGCCAAAATAAAAATACACGTATTTCTTATTTTTCGGCCCTCTAAAACATATCCAAAAACCAAAGTAATCGGAGATGAACACTTGAAAATCTTATTAACTTGAGGGTGGTTTCACCCGCTAAACATTCAAGCAGGTCAAAATAAAAATACACGTATTTCTTATTTTTCGGTCCTCTAAAACATATCCAAAAACCAAAGCAATCGGAGATGAACACTTGAAAATCTAATTACATTTGGGGGGTGGTTTCAGAGCCTAAACATTCAAGCAGGTCAAAATAAAAAGACACGTATTTCTTATTTTTCGGTCCTCTAAAACATATCCAAAAACCAAAGTAATCGGAGATGAACACTTGAAAATCTTATTAACTTGAGGGTGGTTTCACCCGCTAAACATTCAAGCAGGTCAAAATAAAAATACACGTATTTCTTATTTTTCGGTCCTCTAAAACATATCCAAAAACCAAAGTAATCGGAGATGAACACTTGAAAATCTTATTAACTTGAGGGTGGTTTCACCCGCTAAACATTCAAGCAGGTCAAAATAAAAATACACGTATTTCTTATTTTTCGGTCCTCTAAGCATATCCAAAAACCAAAGCAATCGAAGGCGGGCACAAACTATTCTTATGAACTTCGGAGATGGGTTTCAGCCTCTAAGCATTCAAGCAGGCCGAAATAAAAATACACGTATTTCTTACTGTTCGGTCCTCTAAAACATATCCAAAAACCAAAGCAATCGGAGATGAACACTTGAAAATCTTATTACATTGTGGGTGGTTTCACCTTCTAAACATTCAAGCAGGCCAAAATAAAAATACACGTATTTCTTATTTTTCGGCCCTCTAAAACATATCCAAAAACCAAAGTAATCGGAGATGAGCACTTGAAAATCTTATTAACTTGAGGGTGGTTTCACCCGCTAAACATTCAAGCAGGTCAAAATAAGAATACACGTATTTCTTATTTTTCGGTCCACTAAAACATATTCAAAAACCAAAGCAATCGGAGATGAACACTTGAAAATCTTATTACATTGTGGGTGGTTTCACCTTCTAAACATTCAAGCAGGCCAAAATAAAAATACACGTCTTTCTTATTTTTCGGCCCTCTAAAACATATCCAAAAACCAAAGTAATCGGAGATGAACACTTGAAAATCTTATTAACTTGAGGGTGGTTTCACCCGCTAAACATTCAAGCAGGTCAAAATAAAAATACACGTATTTCTTATTTTTCGGTCCTCTAAAACATATCCAAAAACCAAAGCAATCGGAGATGAACACTTGAAAATCTTATTACTTTTGGGGGGTGGTTTCAGAGCCTAAACATTCAAGCAGGTCAAAATAAAAAGACACGTATTTCTTATTTTTCGGTCCTCTAAAACATATCCAAAAACCAAAGCAATCGGAGATGAACACTTGAAAATCTTATTACATTGTGGGTGGTTTCACCTTCTAAACATTCAAGCAGGACAAAATGAAAGTACACGTATTTCTTATTTTTCGGCCCTCTAAAACATATAAAAAAACCAAAGTAATCGGAGATGAACACTTGAAAATCTTATTATCTTGGGGGTGGTTTCACCTTCTAAACATTCAAGCAGGCCAAAATAAAAATACACGTATTTCTTATTTTTCTGTTCTCTAAATCGTATCCAAAAACCAAAGCAATCGGAGATGAACAATTGAAAATCTTATTAATTTGAGGGTGGGTTCACCCGCTAAACATTCAAACAGGCCAAAATAAAAATATACGTATTTCTTACTTTTCGGCCCTATAAAACATATCCAAAAACCAAAGTAATCGGAGATGAACACTTGAAAATCTTATTAACTTGAGGGTGGTTTCACCCGCTAAACATTCAAGCAGGTCAAAATAAAAATACACGTATTTCTTATTTTTCGGTCCTCTAAGCATATCCAAAAACCAAAGCAATCGAAGGCGGGCACAAACTATTCTTATGAACTTCGGAGATGGGTTTCAGCCTCTAAGCATTCAAGCAGGCCGAAATAAAAATACACGTATTTCTTACTGTTCGGTCCTCTAAAACATATCCAAAAACCAAAGCAATCGGAGATGAACACTTGAAAATCTTATTACATTGTGGGTGGTTTCACCTTCTAAACATTCAAGCAGGCCAAAATAAAAATACACGTATTTCTTATTTTTCGGCCCTCTAAAACATATCCAAAAACCAAAGTAATCGGAGATGAACACTTGAAAATCTTATTAACTTGAGGGTGGTTTCACCCGCTAAACATTCAAGCAGGTCAAAATAAAAATACACGTATTTCTTATTTTTCGGTCCTCTAAAACATATCCAAGAACCAAAGCAATCGGAGATGAACACTTGAAAATCTAATTACATTTGGGGGGTGGTTTCAGAGCCTAAACATTCAAGCAGGTCAAAATAAAAAGACACGTATTTCTTATTTTTCGGTCCTCTAAAACATATTCAAAAACCAAAGCAATCGGAGATGAACACTTGAAAATCTTATTACATTGTGGGTGGTTTCACCTTCTAAACATTCAAGCAGGCCAAAATAAAAATACACGTATTTCTTATTTTTCGGCCCTATAAAACATATCCAAAAACCAAAGTAATCGGAGATGAACACTTGAAAATCTTATTAACTTGTGGGTGGTTTCACCCGCTAAACATTCAAGCAGGTCAAAATAAAAATACACGTATTTCTTATTTTTCGGTCCTCTA